>VRYO01002782.1:13086565-13197113 GCA_009812075.1 Sialia sialis
TTAGTGCAACTTTCTACATTTCTTTTCTAGGCCTTTATCAGACGCTGTTTAGCATACCGAAAAGAGGATAGATTTGATGTCCACCAGCTGGCTAATGATCCTTATCTTCTCCCTCATATGAGGAGATCAAATTCTTCAGGAAACTTGCATATGACTGGCCTAGCAGCATCCCCTACACCACCTACTTCAAGCATTATTTCGTACTGAAATTTCTCCAGCTGAGGAATGGGTTGATACCTTTGTTTAGTTTTCAGATGCCGACTTGAGCTTGAAAGCATTTGAGTGTTTTTACACAGGACAAGTTTGATAACTGTGTTTTCAGACTGAAGTCCTCCTACATAGTGTCATTTGTATGATTGGAATGGATCATGGACTGAGTGAATAAATGTACCCTTCTGAGAAACAGCGTTAAACATTGAAGGATGAAGGATGACACTTTCTGTTACAAACTAGCAGGTATACTGTGTTTAAGACTGAAGAAAAGGTTTTTAGTTTTTTTTCTGGGGAACATTGTAAATAATCTTTTTAATACTTTAAAGTACATTTGGTGGATACTGGAAAGTTCTAACATGAAGGGTAGTTTTTCATTATTTAAAAAAAAAAGGTAGTGAGCAAATTTGAAAACACAGGAAAAATTGTGCCTGGTTACAAACTAAATGAACTGCCATCTTTCCAAGACACTGATCTTTCGAAACCAAAGTAAGGAGTGTGAGATGGTGAAAGATAATGTTCAGCATCAGATTTCTCAAATAAAATGAGAGTATTTTATTTGGCTACTCAGGCTTGTACCTCCAAAAATGTGGTGGTGTTTCACTGAATTTAGATTGGAAGGGTGATATGGAATTCCTGGTACTTATTTCTCAAATAGATTGCTAATTTTGAAATCCATTTAGTTTTTTAAAAATACTATACTTGCTATGGTATTGAAACTTGTGAAACCTTCCAGGCTTCTAATAAAAGCAAGCAACAGTATGAAACCAAATGCAAACAGGTCATGTATAATGTTCTATGCAGGAATAATGATAAATTCCCTTCTAGCTCTATTGTAAATTGTTGTACAGATGTCACATTTTCAGTTAAATTTCAGCAACTTATTCCTGTACAAATGTTTAAAGTATGGCTTTTTCTAATTGGATATTGTATTTTTTTTAAGTCTCCCTCAAGGCGCTTTTAATTGCTGCTAAATGATGTTGCTTTTACTTTTACAAGAGTCAAATGACCTCCTTAAGGTGCAAGTCAACTGTACGAGAGATTGAGAATAGGCAATCCGTTACCAATCAAGGCATGTAAAGCAGATCTGTGTTGGCAAGATACAGTACAGTTCTTTAAGTCAGTTTATTGCGTTCTCGTTCTGCAGAGCGCGTTGATAATAGATGTAGAAGTTGCTCATGGTTATTCTCCATTTCTGGAAGTTCCTATCAGCAAGGAAATGTTTCTTGTGGCTTGTACAGATATTTTAAAATGTGAAACATTTTCTAACTGCCTTGTGTGGTAGAAACTTATTTTTCAGAACAGTGTATCTCTCTCTTGTTCACTATTCTTTTTACTATCCCATTGTTGATGCTGAATACCTACATGTAATTTTGTCCATGTTGCAGAAAGAGGAGGCTGTATTACCACAGGTTTTCATTTAGTATTGTACAGTTAAACTGTTGCTCTTGTTTCTGATGTTGCAAGCCATTTTGTTTTCATTGTATATAAGAAATGTTAACTGTCTCTTTAAGATGCTGCTGAAATTGTAGAGAATGTAGCCAAAACAGTAATAAACAACGGCAGTTGAAATTTCAAGGTTTTCATTGTGTATTTTTACATTTCAGTACAAGGGCAGATCACATAACCATATCAGTTAGCAACAGGAAAATATTTAAAGCAAATTCTTCTTAATTACAAACAAAAGTCCAATAATACAATAATTAATTTAAGTAACAATGGAGGTGAAAGAGGAAGATTCCATGAAACTTAATACATCTCTCATGATGAGGTAACCAAAACTTCATTTGACTGAATAGACCACACAGTAACAACTTGTAAGGTCCTTTTTAAAATACTGAGCTGTGGGATAAGATTAGCTCATAGAATTATTAAAAAATTACACTCAAGCAGAATACAGGGACTCCATCCTTTCCTTTCTCTACAGCACAAGACTGAGTGCAGCGTTCAAGGACAATGTGCTGTAGCTGTAAGTTCACGTTAGATTTCATTCTCTTTTATTCTGCATGTTGATAAATGAAGTTGAGTTGTTGGTTTTACCACACAAAAAATACATTGGAAAGTGTGAACTCTGTTTTTATTTCGTGGAGACCAGTCAGTATTTTGACTTTCTGAAAACTGCTTTTGATACTGGCTGGAAGTTGAGAAATGCATTGCGGCAGTGCAGGCACCAGAACAGTGCAGCCCATGGAGCAGGTGACTGCAAGTTGTAAAATCAGCAGCCCCGAAGAGGAAGGCACATTTTGGAATTTGAAGCATCCTGCGTGTTCCTGCTCCAGTTTCGATGTCTTCCCGAAAGCGCGAAAACCACGGGTCTGAGGTGGAGCTACCGGCCCGGCCGGGCCTCTCTCCCCGTCCCTCAGGTCCCGCGCAGGGCCAGGCGGGGCACGGCCCCTCCAGCCTGGGGAGGGACGGGCTGCAGGTGCCCAGCGGCGCTGCCGCTCCAGCCGGGGCCTCCATTGGGCCCAGCCGGGGCCGCCATTGGGCCCAGCCGGGGCCGCCATTGGGCCTGGCATTGGGCCCAGCCGGGGCCGGTGCCGCTGCTGCCGGGCAGAGGAGCTGCGGCCCCGCGGGGCATCGGCCAGGCAGGTGCAGCACCGCCCCCGCAGCTGGGATGAGGGGCCGAGGGGTTCGCTGAGGGAGGGGAGTTGCCAGCGGGGTGAAAAGTGTTTTTTGGTCTTTTATTGCTCTTCGAAGAGCTCTCGGGACTTGATGCTCTTCTCCAGAAGTGGGTAAGGGAGACTGGAGAGCCTGGCGTGGTGGGATGGGGACCTGGGCAGCATGTCAGGACAGGGGAGTCTCAAAATGTGCAGCCACTATGGTTAGAGTGTGTCCTGATACCAAGGTCTAAAATACTAGTGTCTCACAATTGCTACTTCATTTTTTAAAAATTGCTACTGCGTTTTTCCTCCATATCAGCTACAGGCAGAGTGAAGACTCTGGTTTCATAGCAGAGGGTGGCGGGCAGCAGCACGGCCTGTCAGTGTTTCCCTCTACAGCCGGCCCAGTGTTTCCATCTGCCACCATGTCACAGGGAGCAGAGCCCTGCCTGCCGGTCCCAGCGTGAGCTGCCCTGGGCCTCGGGGTGTAAATGCCCTTCCTGAGGCTGGACCACACCTGGATCCAGGCAGCCATGGACTGTGGAGTTGAGGACTGTGTTCCCTTTGTAGGAAAGGTAAGACTTCACATTTTTCAGAGAAATAATGAATGATCCAGAAATCTCTTATCTTTGTGATCACAGACTGGTGAAAAGAGTCTAATGAGATAAATAGAGCTCCCCATGTGTGTTTCCAAGCACCCCTTCCACAAACAAAGCAGGTTTTACTCAGTCCTTAATGCTTCCTAGGCAAGGATCCCTGAAAAACTCTCTAACCTTTTAATACCTGAGTTTGGCTGAAGTTTACTTATATCCTGAAGAAATTTGTCCACCTTATTCTTAGAGACGCCTGTCAGTTACGGCTGCATTACTTATCCAAGTGACCTATTTTAGTTTTTCCTAGCATCCTGTCTTTCTTACTGCTCTTTAAGCCTGTTATTTCCAGTCCTAGGCACTGTAGCACAAAAAACTGTTTACTGCCAGGTAGATTACATGAGCTTTCTATACAGTCACCATGTATTTAATTTTGGACCTTTATGTGTATCTTTTGAAATTGAGATTATTACCCTCTGAATAAGTGAGGTTCAGATATTCAGCTCCTAACAGAATGTTCGAGAAACTCTTGCTGTTGGAGAATTTGCACTTTTCATTTTTGCTGGAAGAGTCACCTTGCAGTCTTTTCATTGTGCTGTGTTTCCCAAGCCAGTAAAATTCTGTGTATATATCAAGGAAAAATGCTTTCCCTAGAAATACCATTTTGTATCTTGAGAGCTAATTTGCCATCATTAAGAAATTGCAGGATGTTTAAATTTCAGAATGCCCCTGTACAAATCTATGGCGTTTTTTTTTCTGCACCATTAAAACACATTCAGGGACTTTCTCTCTAAACAGTGGAGGAGATCAAAGCCACATTTGCTATGTCCTCAGAAGATGTGCAGCCATCAGACCTGCAGGTCAGCCGGCAAAGTGAAATGTTTTCTTGCTCATGTATGAAAGCTATGCCATGATATTCAGCGGAGAACAACACTAAAGACCAATGGAACAAGGGTTTCCTGGGAAGAGAATGCCATGCCTCAGCCCCAAGCCACTGGCCCATTCCTGTTTCTGTAGTTTTGCAGTTGTACTTACAGTGTAAAAACCAAATAGTCCCTGGATATCACCCTTGTGTTTGCTGTAACTCTTGGGAAACCTGTTTATCCATATGCAAAGTTTGAGTCATTTTGCAGGTGGCCGGGAGTTGTGGCTTCCTATTACTTGTAGTATTGATGTCCAGGGGGATTGTGCAATTGCTCCCTTCTGCAAAAGTGGAAGGACAGTCATTTGCAGCCTTACTGTCTTCAGTAAGGTCTGGGAGCAGCCACAGCTTAAAGAGATGTAAGCACTATCCAGCATTTCAGTGCTTAGAAGGGCCTGACAGTATCTTCCTGAATCAATGGACTATTTTTTATGTTGGAATACTGAAATATTTATAGTTCAGGACAGAAGACATGTTCAAACCAGCCTCCTCTAAATGTTGTTCACTAATAGAGAACTATGACAGTTAAAATATCAGTGGTATATGGCTTTGTCAAAGGCAGTGTATTATGTTAAATAATTGGCTGTATGTACAAGCATGGGGGTTTTTTCATGGTTCTAGTTGAAGGGATAAAAGTACCATGCATATCTACAAGTTAATGGCTTTTATATAATTTATGCAAATACTGTATTTCACTTCATAGTACTCTTAGGTAGGATCTGGCTATATGTGTCTCCTATTGCTCGAATGAATTTTAACTTCAATTTATATATTGTCTGCACACCTTTCACTGCAATGCAATGGTTGGAACTGGGACTTGTAGAGAAAGACGTTCTGTGATACTTTAAGATGTATCTTCCAACCCTCAGACACTGGCCTTGCAGCTTCTAGACCAGCTGGTACTCTGTCCAGCAGTGCTCCACTATGTCACATGCAGCCATAGTACATGATGTGGGGAATGAAAATTCCTCCTGAAATGTGCAGTGGATAACAATTGAAGGAGTGGCAAAGATTCCTGTAAGAATCAATGTAATAGTGAGGTGATGTGTATAGGGCCTTGAGAAACACTGTTTTAGTACACAGAAATGTGTTTTACATCGTGATCTCTTTCCTATTTATATCCCACTAATGCTTTCAGAAGAGCTGTCAAAATGCAAGACAAAGGAGAGATGGTTACTTGTGTTTTGTGTCTAATTTTTTTGGATACTCATGGGTTTGGATGGCCCTGGAATGAAAGCTGGAAAGGGGAACTGATTGTTAGCATTGTCAAAAGTTTTGCAGGAAAGAGCACCAAGAATTGCTTTCCTCTGTGTGTTTGTGAGCAGATCCAGTAGATCTTCACTTGTCTTCATGGGTAGAACAGCAGTTTCTGATAGAACTAGCAAAGATTTAAAGGACTCAGAGAAGTAGAACATGCCCCATGCTCCCAGAATTCTGTCATCTACCTCCTGTGCCTTTGGGCTGAGCATGGCAGAGGAACAGGACTTTCCAAACACTCACATACATGGGGCTGACCTAGAGAGGTGGTGCAGCTTCTTTCATTCCCCTAGACTTGTCCCAAGAAAAAGCCACATGAAGAGTTGTTGCACAGCTTTGTATATTTGTATAATGTACAACTTCGTTTATGACAGACGTAATCACCCTAACTACCACACAAATTGTTTGTTTCAGGCTTGCAGCTGTGGCTCATTGACTGCTGGCAGAGCTCTCCTCACTGATTTGAACACAATACCTTCCCTGCCATGCCTTTCCATTGCAAAGAAAGGTAAGTACCCTATTAGTTGGCAAACTGCACTTGCTGTAGTGGATTTGGAGCATTTTGTTCCATTGGTTAAATGTCAATTGGTTAAATGTCAATTCATCAACATTTATATGATACTATGAAATCTTCATGCTGCTTGTAGGGTTACATAAGAATGTATCAGGTGCTGAGCTGATCTCACAAAGTGTCTTCTTAGAGCTGTCAGGATAGTTTTATTACTGAGCCAAAACACATTTCAATCTAGCAAATTACCATATCCTAAAGGTTATTGTCCTATTGCCCAATTAACAAAACCTTTATACATAAAATAAAAGAATTACTCCTCTGTTATCCTTTATAATGTGTCAGGATTCTTGTTTTTAATGACCCTCATCCTTTTCCACTTACATTATTACTTTCATATATTGCTAAAATGAAAATCTTAATATATAGGTAGTACATTCAACAAAACATGGTCCTAATGGTAAAAACTATTTTCTTCTTATCTGAGACCACTGTGAGGAGTTCAGCTGAATTACATTGCAACAGCTCTTTCTGTTTGGGGACATGCTTTGATGGGCTCTGTTAACATGAGGCAGCAATGTGAAGGCCTCTTTCTTTTCTTTTTTTGGTCTCCTTTCAGGTTTTGTAGAAAGTTACTTAGAATTTTGCTAGTTTTGTACTAAGGAGTAGCACAGATGAGCGCAGAGATTATGGGGGAAAATCCAGTATGAGCCATTCTATTTGAAGCTGGGGAAAAGCAACCAGGAATCAGCTGGGCAAGGCTTCAGATGTATGGTGTGATCAAAATAGCACTTCAGCTGGACTCATTTAGAAAACTAGATGTGTGTCCAGAACACTTCCAAACTCAGCCACTATGCACTGGAGGATAGAAGGTAAATTGGTATAACGGCTAGTGGCAAAGTTTTATGTTGTGTTTCATATTTAGATAATACAAAAAATAAACCCACGACACAAGGGGGAAAGCAGTGCTGCTTGAACCATCACAGCTTTACTAGAAGCACTTTGGTGTTTATAAATCAGTCTCTATCTCAAATCAGGGAGATACATCAAAACCCAGCTTTCCACTGGAGATGTGGAGCAGACATAGTGTCAGCAGCCCATGAAAGGAGACACCTGGGTTCCCAGTGCCCACTGGCAAAGCAAGGTGCTCTATTCAGACTGCTGAACATCTGCTTTACTTGTCTTCACCCCACACTGGCATGACACAGAGCATGGGTGTGGTAATATCAGAGCAGCAGATGCCTGTGACTGAGCAGTCAAGACTGCTTATCCCTCTGGGATACTGGACTGAGGCTTCTCTGTCTTCAGCTGGCTGGGGATTTAAATATTAATGACACTAATTTTCTTAGAGAGTGGCATGGGATATTGGAATTCAGTAGCATTTGGCTGTATTTGGATAGCAATTGACTCAACAAATACTAAGAGAAATATGTTTCTCTTATAGGTTATGTAAAACAGGAAGGAATATCTTGTAACAAACAGTAAAGGAAAAATTACTGCTTTATAGGATCCATCTGACTTGAAGCAAGAGTCTTGAAATAAAAAACAAAGCTCCTGGAATGAAGCTTTACTTCTGCTTGGAGTTCACAGTAGTACTGAGATGTAGTGTCTAGGAAAAGGATCTGTGAAAGAACATAACTCCAACAATGCTAAATTTTGTCTTCTCAACTTTTGTTTTAAGCCCTAGTCCCTTACTTGGAACACTTTGGACTTTTAGGTGCTCAAATACTAAAATGATGAATCTACAAAATGCATTGATGCCAATAGTTGAAAGCACAATTATAAAATATATTTATAATTGCTGGAAATATTATAATTCAGCCCTTCTCTCTTCTCTGGAACTTTATTCTTTTTGCTGCCATTCTTGTAATTTGAAATTACACTGTCCAAACTCAGATACCTTTTAAAGATTTAGCTTTGTTGAGAGTATAGAAACCTGTAGCAGGTACTGTCTCCATGTGTACACACAGACCCAGCATAGGAAGCTGAGAAGTCATCTGAGACCTCTGTACTCTCACAGCAGTGCAAACATCAAACATAAGCCATTGCTTAACCAACATTTTTCACTTGTAAGGGGTGAAGTGTCAGCATCTTTTCTGACTCAAGCGGACAGGTCCTTAAAACTGTTGATCTTGTAGGAGAGAAGAGTATCGATGTGAAGAGGATTACCACAGGGGAAGCAAACACTTGCCCTTGTGAATTTGTATGAACTATATTTAGAATTTAAATCCAAGCATAATTAAACAGTGCTAATGAGACAGAGGGACTTATCTTCATTTGCTGTATAATTGGTACCACTGATTTCCTCATTCATTTTTTCTTAGTTTTAAAGCCTTCTTGTTCTAGTGCGACTAGATGGTAAATGCTACCCTGCAGAGAGAAAGTATGTGGCCTGGAGCTAAAATTCAGTTGGAAGCCTTTTAAGGGATGCTGCTTCCTTGATAGCATCGATAGCTGACAGCAAAGACACCTGTGAACATGTAGTCAACAGTCAAGCAAGGCAATCTTTGTGCAGTGCACCCTTGAAAAACTGCACACAATTTTACAAAGACCATAATGGGGAAGAAAAGTTCACCCTTTCCAGTGAGGGAAACAAAATACAGTAAGAGTTTCAATAGTTGTAGGTATATAATCCACCACTATTAACTGAAGTTTGAATTCCTTCTCAAGAATATGCTCCAACTCATCCTGGAAAGTGAAGCTTGCATAGAAACTTTTGATGACATTTTGTGGTGGGCACACTGCAGTGTGTCTGGGTGGAAGATAGGAAGTCTTGTCCAACTTAAGTGGCTATGAGCCCATAACCAGAACAGCAGCCTCTATTACAGCTCTGTGCCAATAGCTGATTATATTTCTGAGCAAAGGACAACAGCTACATGCAGCTGCAGGGGCTCAACATTTTTTTTGACCTAGTCAAAGCCAGTGGAGAAGTGGGTGTGATATGCAAAGTCGGGTTACCAAAGTTTCATTTTTGCTTTTCAGTTTTGTCTTTGATTGGATTCAGGCTCCTTTTAATTATGCCTCAAATGGATACAACTTTTTGAGGGTTTAATCTTCATCTGTTGTTTCAAACTGCAGCAAAATCAGCTGCTTCATAAGGGGTAATACAACAGTGACTATGACACTTCGGTGCTGCCATGCATGCTAGGGTGTATGTGCTTTTCAGCTGACGGGTGCTCAGGAGCTCACAGCACATTTGCTGTGCATCACATCCTAGTGGGAGAACTTGCAGCCAGCTGGAATCTGTTCTCAGTGACTGCCTGTAAAGATTCTTCAAACTCTTCTCCCTCCAAAGTGACCACCACTAACTAAATGCCTGTCCACCCACTGAGCCAAACCAGTTCAAAGAGGAGCGTCTGTGAGTAAGCTCTGCTGGATAGGAAGAGGATAGAGTGAGATGAATCCCACAAAAACAACAAATGTTTTTCATCATAGCCCAGTAATTCAGCACAGACTTACCCTTTGGGTTGCTGAACCCAAGACTTTTTGTCCTTTTCTGGAAGGGGATTTGAACACTTCCCTGCTAAGACTGCTATGCAGATTAATCTGAGACATAGGAATTGTTACAAACATTTGGTCTCAATTTCCCTTTGCTCAGTTTCACTGGACCACTCTGACTATGTCACCCTCTTAAATATCCCTCTCTCTTTTGGAGGCTGTCTCTTTTGACTACTTAGGGCCCTGTTTGCTGTTCCATAAGGTGAGATTTGCAGCTGTACTTCCTGTTTATCATTGCCTAGCTAGACTATTCAGTCAGCCCTCTAACTACTTACTGACTTACTTACTGGGTTTAACTTTCCAGGGGAACAGATAGTTTTAGAAGTCGTTCTGCACCCCAAAAATGCCTTCATCTGCTTATATATTTCACAGAATGGCATGTCAGCTCCGGCTGCTTTTTCACAGTAACAGTCCAAGTGTTCAAGCTCTTAACACTGCCTTGTGGTTGAACAGCATTGAGAAAACACCATTTGCAACCAGAACTGAGAGCAGCAGCAAGTACAGCTGCTCCACTTGTAAGCAGTCTAGAGCTACAGCCACTTGTCCACTGAGTCCTGCTGAAAAGATGCCCTTTTTCAAAAGCAGGATTTTATTTCTGACTGAGCTGTGAAACAGAGGTCCTGACTGTCTACATCTATGAAAAATCCCATTACTCTTAAAGTGTCAGAGACTGGAGTCTTGAAAAAATTTAAAGGTGTTATCACTGCTTTCTGCTGCCTTAAATATAATTTTCAATTACATTCCTTTTGAACCATCTTAGCTTAACTGCTGGGGAGTTCCACTTTCAGAATTAAACAGATGTTTTATTTTCCTAAAGGTGGGTGAAATAATAATCACCAGCTCTGCCTCATTGGCCGCCATGTGGTCTGGAAAGGCGCCATATGCCCAGCACTCAGACACTGCTGCAGACAGGAGGCTGGGGACATTATTTATTATTTGCCTAATCAATACTGTATTTTGTTCAGAAAGCACATTTCTAGTCTTTATAAGGGCAGATATGTACAAGACTCATCAAGCAACTTACTCTAGTGAAGTGCATCTTCTGTTTAAACAGCCAATATACTGCTTGAGCAGCATATGGGGCTGGAAGCAAAGACCTTGCACTTGGAGCTGCACTGTGCTCATGAGCTGCACCCAGCATCACAATCAGTTGTAGAGGTTGTTCAGGTTCAACCCCAATAACCATTTTCTTTTAATACTTTCGAAGAGTTCTCCTTGAAGGGGCTGTGATGCTTCTTCTCCAGTACGCATACACGGTGTGGGTGGAGCAAGCTGCTTCCAGAGGCTGCCCTGTCTCTGGAAAACTGCTGCTGTGCCTTCACAATGTGGTGTCTCAGGTGGCAGGCATGGGGCAGTGTCTCTCTCCCACCGACTGACTTCTGATCCTCTCTCAGGCCAGCCCACATCTTCGACAGAAGCTGCAGGGCTCTGAGGTGAGCACAGGTTGGGGCTGGATGGGTGGTGTCCAGAGTGTGCAGAGCATTCCAGGCACTGGATGTGGGTGGTGACTTCTGCTCGAGATCCAAGGAGAAGCAGTTGAAAATGCTTGGGCACTCCTTGTATGAGGATGGTAAATGAGGAATCCTCCACAAGAGGTGACAGGACCCCTCTGCTCTGTGGAGTAGACAAACAGAGTGCCAAATGCAGTGATTAGTGAGAAGACAGCCATCTGGCTTCTGTCCTTTAACAGCTCTCTTTCACCATCTCTCTTCCTACACACCACAAGAAATTTATCTACGTTTTTCGCAACCCATTGTAGTCTTTCTGAATCATGCTACAAGGTCCAATCTACAAATGACAGAGTAAGGTGAAGAGAGAAAAAGGGGAGTAAGATGATAAAGGGGACAAGTAACTGGGAGGCCTTTAGGCCTTATCTTGAAGCATTACCTTAGCAGCACTGGTTATGGCAGCAACCACTAAGGCAGCAAGTCCTTTAGAGCAGGAGCTGGTAATGTACTTACTGAGGGAGGATGTTGTGTTGTCAGAGGCAGAAGTTTGTAGACTGACAAACAGACATTGCAAAAACAGGAGTAAAGGCTGACACAAGTACTTCTGCAAATTGGTGAGAGACTGGGGAGCAGCCTGTACTGAACTCCAGCAGTGCATATCTGCAGGTAAGGATGCACAAGTATGCTCATATGGCAGATTCCAAGGAGTGTTTGAAAAATATTTGGTTCCGTTCCTCACAGTCCTTAACAGTTTACCCTGAATTCCTCCAAGTCTTTCTATTCCATTATGATGCGTAATTTTAGACTAAAAATATTCTGAAGTGCAATCTGTAAGTACATTATTTTTGTTACTTTTAGTAGTCAGGAATGAAAAGAGTCAGGAACTGAGTTAGGAACAGTAAGTTCCTTTTAATATTAAATAGTTAGTGCCCAGACTACACATGTGGTTTTGGGTTGTGGGGCTTCTCTCTGAAGAGGTGTTACTGGTAAGATGGGTAAGAAACCTGTTTCAAATAAAAATGCAGCTTTGAAACAAAGGTAATTATTTCACAAATTCAGTAATTTCTAACATAGCATGTTATTTGGCAATGCAAAAGCTTCCAGTTACTTTCTTTTTTTTTTTTAGAAGTTACAGTTGCTCTCTCAAAGGATTTACCCAAGTACTGTTTATATCGATAAAAACATCTCCTATTGTCAGACTTCTGAGCCTTAGTAAAGCAGTGTCACTGCCTGAGACCACACTTTTTCTGTTCCCTGTTTCATGTGAACACATATTTACTCACCTGAAGGTATGAGCAATATTGTGAAATAGCTTTTCACATCTTTTCTTACAGTTCTAGCTTTTAGCATCATAGTTGATAATACTTGACTGATGACTCAGTTAATCCTGAGCTGATGTTTGCAAAAATTGAAACTTTTGTTTACAAGTTCTGATGTTTCTTAAATAAGTTGCACTATTCCTCTGAGCCAGCTTCAGTTCTCTGATTCTTTTATGTGTGTAAGCACTGCTTATGGTATGTGCACAGCTCCAAGCCCATGCAATGGGTAGGTACTTAGAAATGCCTAGATGGGAGGTTGAAAATCTTCAGTTTGATTTTAAAGACTATTTTGAAAACTTACTAAACAGAATTTCAGGGGAAATCAGCTTGAAAGATAAGGGTGAGATAGCAGCAAAATGGTCCCTGGAAAGTCTTAGCTGTTCTCTCAGTAAGCACCAAGAACCGGAAGTTATTTCTGTCATGCCAGCTGAGAATGCAGTGGGATTTACTGAAGATGGGCTATTTGTCTCCATCTTGCATTTAGGAGCAAGATCACTGAAATGAATTGTTTGCTCTTGAAAGCTGCCAGCAGAGGATGTTGGCAGATGAACTCTGAGGGCTGGGAAAAGATGAGTTCAGGCAGCAGGACCTGGACAATGCTATAATGTCCTTTCTGCACATCAGAAGGTCCAGATCAGTCAACCCTCAGTGAGTCCCATTACCTCCAGCGCCCCTCATCAAACACAAAGCTCTGCATTGCTTTTGCTAATACTGTAATCATCCACTGCAGGCTTTTCTTACATAACTAGCAAGCCTGTGTTGACTATGGGTTTTGCCACTTGAGTTCACTCATGTTTCCTATGTTTTTAGCTTCTGTTGGGGTTTCATAGCTCATCTAACCTGCAACGGCCATGTACAAAGTATGTGAATATGCAACCACTTGCTGGCAGAGCAAACAGCTCTCAGATGAGAGGATTGTTACTAAATTGTTGTTTTGTTGGCAGAATAGGCTTTCCCTGTTGCCCAAGGTGAGCCTGACCTCTGTGGTTGTTGAACCTCTCTTTTGTGGGCCAGCTGAGCAATGTTGGAATGCAGCTTTTAAGATGGATTAACTGTGAACCTAACAAAGGAAACAGTTCAGAGAGAGTAAAAATTTTACATTACACAACTAAGGATGAATATTAACTTTTAATCCTATAGGACAAGGTCACAGTCATCTTGTCAGTACAGAGTAATGTTTGCAGCTTTCTCCTAGGGCAGAATTCTTTCTTTCCAGGTGCAAGAAGGGCAGCGGAGAGGCAGGCATGTAGCCAGTGGACAAGAGACTTCACTCTTCCTGCTGTGAGTAAAAGTAACAAAAACGTGTACACCACCTCACCCCTTCCACCCAGAGCAGGTCCCAATGTGCTTTGAACTTTTTAGTCTTGATGTAGTTTCATATGCACAAACTTTGTTACTAAACTGAAATCATGTGCACAGGCTGTTCCTAAGAAATTCCAGTCATCTACCCAAGTGAAATTCTGAATTGTTTACTGCACACTGGCCTAAGGATAAACATGAATTAAGGTTTCAGGAAAAGGAGGTGTTTGTTCCAGGCTCAGCTCAGGAGCTTCTACCCACCTTCTACAAATCTTAGATATTCCATAAAATGGCAGATTACTGTCCTTTGACTCTTTTGCCAGGGTTGCAGGGCAGAAGTGCTGGAGATTCACACGAGCTAAATAAACCTTTCTGGTTGAGTGAGGCTGTGGATTTGGTTTTGGTTTATTTTGAGATTAGTTCTTGCACTTTAGGTGTTTAAAACTGTGCTATGGCAAGCGTTGGCTTTGACTGCGACTAAAAAAACACAGTTTCTCCACAGATATTACAGGGAAAGAAATCAGTTTGAAAATTTTAGTTTGTTGACCTACAAGGTTTTTACTAGGAGGCACAGCATAGTACAAGACACTGCACTGGACTGCATATATATATGAAACATATATGTTATATATTAATTAATATATAAAAATTAATATATAATTAATATAATATATATTAAATATATATTGGTACTACCATGAAGAACGTACAGAGGAGCATTACAAGAATGTTATGAACAACAGACACTTAAAAATTAAGAAACACTTCTGCAGTCTGATTCTTGCCTAACATTACAGGAGTCAAATTTAAAACAAAACAGATTCTAGGTGTCTAAGTGAAGAACTAAAAAATCTGAGCTTGGTGCCAGCTAGGCCTCCATGTTACAGAATGATTATGAACTCTTGTTTGACTAGTACAGACAAAGCCTGTATATAATCAAGGAAGACACAGTGCCACAATCAAACATCTCTGATCCTTATCTTGCCCCCTTTGACTTAATTCCATAATCAGCACTTAGATCATGGAGAGGTTGGAATCATTATCCAGGCCTCTTCTTCAGCATTACAGTATCTCAAACAAGTCCCTGCCTGTAAGGATTTGCTTTCTTCAAAACTTTCACCCAGTCCCAGGATTAGCTTGACTAAAGTCAGCAAACTGCCAACAAAACTCTCAAACCTACAAATAGCTTAAGCTCAGCCCCTTTCTGCCTTCAGATCAGTTTGTTTTATAGCTCCCAAGCACCATCATTCTGTATCCAGCTGGCATCCATTTGACTACAGTTGCTGCTGGTGGGGAGGCAGGAACCAACCACTCTTGTTGCTGAGTCTTATCCTGTAAAGTCAGCCAAAAGAAACCAGTGCACGCCATCTCGTGGCTCTGCACAGCTATTTCCTGGGAACGAATGGAGCTCCAATTGCGAGGTTTGACGTGGACAGGATTTAAAAGATGGCTTTCAGAGGCTCAGACACACCACCATCTGACCCCCTCAGCTAAGAAACGTTCACCATTAGTGCTTTGTCCACACTCCTGCCTTGCAGCTTGAGCAGCTGTTTCCTGGAGCAGCAGCAGAGCATCAAACTGCAAAAGGCACTTCTTCAGCACATGCTCACGTGGCTGTTGAGGCAACCCTGTCCTCACAACAAATCCAAGGTGCCAGTGAACACAGCCCCCACAGCAGCCTTTGGTGGAGCAAGAAATTACCACATTCATTTTAGAGTAGGTCATACACGTGTAAATAATTTTTAATTATATGCAAGATTGGGGATGTTCATGGTACATCTACTGGTAAAGAACTCCATGTGTCAATACTTTAAATAAAGCTAATGTGCCTGTTCTTAACTGTTCATTAACAGCTGAATATATGAACTCATGAAAACAAGGTGACATCAGTTGTCAGTCCTTTGGTGTAGCTTAAGTTCCTCTTACTCCTTACTTTCTCTTTGTGGTGGGAAAATCAAGTCATTAAGAGACCCTTGCCAGAAGTGATTAAGGTACAATTTCATCATAACAAATTGAGGGAATTAAAGAAAGAAGGACAGAGTACAATTGTGTGACTTCAAGGCCTGTGTTTTCATTTTAAGGAGTAAGTGTTCAACTTTGCAATTCTTACCTTTTTAGCTTAGATATTACAGCTTAAATCTGCACCACTGAATCATCTCCAAATCTGAAGTCTCATTATCTTCAGCAGAATTGCTGATGGTTCCACCGCTCTCGTAGCTGTCAAAAGGCTGGAAATATAGTCAGCAACAAGGGACTTAAAATAGCTAACAGCAATGCAAAACTTTAGACTAAGCATCTTCTTTTGTCTGCTACTAGTGCACAAGTGCACAAGACCTATGAAAGTTTGCAGCTTGCTGTTGGAAAGCACAGATCATGCCAGAGAACACTGTGCCATACTGCAAGAACAAAAACATCTACCCAAGGACTCTAGTTCAAAACATCTGATTACAATCAGCAATTGCTCTAAATTTGGTTTGTGACAAATATATTTTTACTCTTCTTGTATTGGAAGTGTTTAACAAAGATGTGAGAAAGGTTGTTAGACCTGTGAAGCTCAAGGAAACTTGAAACTAACACACTTTCTCTGTTAGAGGAAAGAAAAGAGGGAACATCCTTCTTCTCGTGTAAAGGTTTAATTTTGAGGCATACGACACTAGATAAGACAGGACAACAAGTATTAGATAAGGCTTCCACTGGAACGAATTATTTGAGATACTATTATGATCAGAAGTCAGATACAACTACTGTTCCAGACACTACTCAGGCAAACATTGCCAAAATTAATTATACAGCTGTTGAGACAGACTTCAGCTCCAGCCTGCTGAAAATATGGATATGCTTGCATGTGCTTGTAGCAATCACATATAAATGAAACCCCAGTAACAGTGAAGGAATGGAGTGGTACAGAAGAGTTTTCTGCGTAACTGTACCTGGTAACAAAAGCAAATTCTATCACCTGGAGTATGGTGCACATAACAGTTTCTACATGCATCTAATCTACAGTTAATCTGCAATTTCTGTCCTAATTATGAATCTTAAAAGCCAAGTATGAATCATATGCAGGGAGATTTAATGACTCATTTCTGCAATGGATTTAACCACAAGTGCTGATCCTGCCTGCCATTAAGATGTCTGGCATTCCCTCTTGGACCTGTTCCTCTGGAAGGGGGGCAGATCTGTACTACAGAGAGCTAAGCTAAAAAGTTAAATGAGACGTAAAGAGTTTTTTTGAAAAAGTGCTATTTTGTCACACAAAGAATAAAATTCCAGGAATTTATTGCTGTATGTATGCTTAATCCATTAATTCATCTTACAGTAGTAATGAAGTGCCAAATTGTGTGCTACATTTAACATTCCATGTATTCCCTTCCCAATGCCGTTTTACAGTGGGCATATGAAACAACGCAGCAGTGGTCACAAAACATGGCTTGAGCATCTCTCCAGAGCTTAAAGATTTGTGTACAAGCTGAATAACAACATGTCAGTTAACAGGCCACTCAGCAATTTTAACAGAAATATCTTTAGGTGGAAGTTTTGCAGCATTAAAATTCACAACTCAGACTGAACATTCTCATCCCCACTGTAGAAACAAGATACTTGCAAAGAACAAGAACTATGGTATGTAAATGTCACACGCAAGACCCGCTTCATTTCTATCAGAAGCAAAAATTGCTAATTATAAGCAAGGACAAGCCTAGCAGGGTAAGGCTGTCAGCCTATATTAAAAACATACCTCAGAGTTTGGCAGTGGAACTCTATTTACCACCTGGACTTTTTTTTGGTAACATACAAGTTCTTCCTCCCCCCCACACTTTATAAATCCCCTTTTATTTTTATTATACCTCCATATTATTTACAGGACTTCTAAAGATTAAGTACAAACTAGTATGAAATTAATGATAGCTTGCTTTTCAAATATGTATTCCATGGCTAAATAAATACCAAGCCAATCCAACAGAGTGATCTGGAGTTATGATTCAGAAGCTTGTGTATCTGTGATTCCAGTTGTCTTCTCATTAGCTACGGAGGATTCATTTGATCTGTCAACAATAGTTGCCCTGGAAGTTGGAGTTGCACTATCCAAGGTGAGTGCAGAGGTCTCCTCTACATTTTCAGTAGTGCCAGGGTTGATGGAAAAGCTTCCAGCTTGATTAATAGAGGGAAGCAAATCTGTAGGCACTGTAGATGCCTCTGTGACCAAAGGAACCATAGGAACACACTTGGGTGGCATTGACAAAGGCGTTATTCCCATCAGATGCAGAGGCGGCAAGGGAGGAAGAGGTTGCAAACCTAAAGAGAAAAAGGGCAACAAAAGGCAGTGAGCTGCTGCACACAGCCAGCTCAAATGATGTTTGTGCAGCACTGACTCAGCAGGCTCACTTCAAGCTTGATACTTGTCAGATTTCAGAACTGAAGAACCAGAGTAAATTCATGGTTGCTTGTATCTCCCCGGAGGACTAGGTATTTAATGCATTAACACTAGTGAGTAGGTTTTTCTGGCCTTCACTGAAACTGCCAGAAACAAGAAGCTAAAAAAAGCCATATTCCATATAAGCTTCCAATAGTTTTTTGCTTACTCCATGTGCACCTTCAGCAGTCTGGCTGAATTCAAAACTGTAAATCTAATATTAGTTAATAATTCTGGCATTCAGTTCAGGGAGCTCCAATCTCCTCATCTATCTTATAAAGAAACACTTCATATTTTCTTTCACCCATCAATGATATACTTTCCCTTTTGGCACAATCTCTTCTGAGATATAAATCAGGTAATACAAAATGAAACATCTAAACACAGACACAGGTTTAGAACTAGTTTATCTAAAGACATATTCCTTGTTGACCTGATCTGGGCACTAACATCCACTCCCATCTCATGCAAACATTAATTTATCCCCTTCAGGACTCCCCCAGATGGGTCTAAATTAGAGTGTCTAGGAAAACTCTAATTACAGAGTTTCAGTTTGCAGAAGCACATACCAGGTTGTATGATTTCTGGAACAATCTGTGGTGCAGGTAAATTAAGTTTGGACAGATCAGTCAGGTTAGGAAGCCCTGCTGGTAATGGCATCAGACCTAAGAGAAGAGTGGAACAGTTACAGCTGAAAAACTTAATATTGTCTTTTACTAACTGTTTCTTAGATCTTGTTGAAAAATTAAAACATACTTTCTATCTTGATCATAATTTTTACATGGAAGAATGCAAATTCACCTGAATTTCATCTTTTAAGTTGCACAGTGAGAAGATACCTACTGCAAGAACTCTGGACTAACAAATACATAATCCCAAACCTTATTTCAGAATTACAAGGTTTGCATTCCAAGTGCAGCTTTCAACAAAGCTAGTTGTTTCACCACAGGACTATAGCAGAAGTTCTCCATTCCCAGTTTGAGTGGCAAACAATAGTAATATGATTAAATACACAGTATTCCCTGATCCCTAATATTGATCACTCTATTATTTGCCTTTTCTACTTAGTTCATGACTAGAGTTAATAAGTGTGAATCAAAAGGCAAGACAAAGGAACTTTCAAAGTCAGAAAGGACTGAAAGTAAAAGAGAAATGTACAATGAATTCAACTTATGGCCTTCCATCACTGTGTTTACTATGGAATGTCCTTCTGCTCCTGAATTTTCCACTTCAGAAGAGCTTCATTTCTGGGACAAAGGCTCTATTCATACTTTATGTTTAGCTCAGAAAAGGCTAATTCAGAAATAAACTGTTGATACTACAGTATGAAGATAGAGAGGAGAAAAGTCTCAAAGCAATGTCACTGTATGGAGATTTTGATTAAAGCCCAGCCATCTTTACCTACCCATAAATTCATTTGCTATGAAAGCTGACATAATCTGACTCAAAGAGCTTTCAGGTCAGCTACATGCAAATTTGGTCTGAAATTTTTTTTTTAATCTGAAAAAAGCTGAACTTCATACAAATCCACTCGATTTTAAACCTCCAGTATATTTAGTAAGAACGATTTCACTAGTATGTGAATTGCAAGAAACATTCTAACTTGCCTTTAAAAAAAGCAATTACACTATTCAGAGAAAAAGGTGAACAGAATACAAGGAAAACTTTTATTTGCAGAGTTTAGGGATTAGGTGGCTGGGGAAGAAAAGGATAGTAATCTTTGCCTAGTGAAAACAGAAAACTACTAACAGTTCAGCCTGTGATTTCTTTGCCCTTGTTTGCATGCACTGAACTCTACTGCATGTATTTTCTGTGTTAGAAGCTGCATCTCCAAGCATTATTTAATGGACACAGCTTATCTACTTGTCTCATAACAAGCAAAACATAAAATACAACTCCTTCAGTGTTTTGGAAGGCACAACTGAATCCTGTACCAGCATACCAATGTCACAGCAAAATCCTGTACAATGCTTATTTTACCGCTCGTGAATACTTCTGGAATAGAAGTGTTTGAAGTGTCCGTTATTATTAGGAAACAACCATGCTGTAGAAAGACTCTTACTTGTATTATACCAGTTTAAATTCCTACATAATTCAGAAACAGTAACTGCAACATAAATTCTACATTGTTAGCCCTGAATTGATACTAGGAATAGTGATCAAGCTGAATACTTAAAAATGGGTTTCCAAAAACGTTGCAAATTGCAAAGCAAAACCTTCCTGAGAAATCCTGAATACTGCATCTGCTGTGCAGGGAGCCCTAAAAGGTAAACCTGGTAATTCCTGTTGCCATGTCACTCCTCTGTGCTACAGACATGCTGTGAACATACTCCAAGAAAAATAATTTTTCACACTGTAGAGGTTGTATAGAGAGAGATCTTACATGAAATGTATAAACTGTATGAAGTTACACCTTCCCCAAAAAGCAGTGGAAAAGACAGCTCTCTTCCCTTGCTCCCGTATGATTTTTGTTTCAGAAATGTTTTAACAAATTTTATCTACTCACCTGGTAATGTAGTTGCTGGGTTAACTGGTGGCACAGAGGTAAGGGACTGACTGACTTGTGGTGGTAACAATGGAACTGTTGGAACACCTGGTGGGGTACACAGGGAAACAACACTGATTTTAAACATACAACATCTTCTTTCCCTAGGGAATACATATAAATAATTGCTTACAGGAGAATTACTTTTTGCCTTAATATTAAAATGTGGATAAGAAAAATAGTAGTCTAAGTAATAACATGGTATTTTTAATAAAAGTTGTTTGCAACTATTTTGTGAGCAAGCAAGGCACAAATGCAGCACATTAACCTTGTTTGTTGAGAAAAAATTAAGAGAAAATTTTATTCTCTCTTCTGCCTTCCGTTCAATTAATAGGAAACATCTTAGAGAACAAAAAAGTCAGAAAAGCCATGCATTTCAGGTCAGTTCCTTCCAATACCAACCTGTGTTGAGAACATTAGTGACAGTAGTTGAAGGTGAGCTAATAGAAAGTCCTGAAAGACTTTGCTCGAGGCCTGCTGAGCCAGGAGGGAGCGGGGCTGAGGGATTAACTGATGATAGCTGAACCTTATTGAAAGAGAAAAGAAAGATGCATCATTAGGGTTTGTTTCTACATGAACCAAAAGAAGCAGAAAAGCAATAAACATCATCATCCATTTTTACCAAGCTGAAGGAGAGGGACCACAACTTACCTCCGTGAAACCATCTTTAAGGGGACTGAGAGATGCACTAGGCAACTGTCCTGGGAGAGAAATTTTCTTTCCCTCTTCAAATGGACGAGTAGGTATCCTATGCAAATACCCATAACCAATGCCACATCCTAGGCTTTTAAAATAGGAAGATTTTTCAGTCAGGTAAGTGACTTTACAACTACAGACTACAGCAAGCAATACGTGAAGAACTCAAGACCCAACAAGTTCCAAGGTGAATGCTGTACAACCTTCCCCTCCTGCCCCCATGTTGTTTCTCTTTCTATGGACAAATAATCAATACAAAACAATTATTAAAGCAAAAACACTTCTGATATAACAATACTCTTTCCCTGTCTTTGTAGAAAACTTTGTAGAAAACCCAGCAGTTTTCAGGCTGGTGCTATAAGAAAGTTGCCCCATCCCCCTGTAACACATTGTCTCCTTACCTGCCTTCTCCACCCCAGGCAGAATTTGGAGTAATCACCACTTCTCGACAATTATCCGTGTCTGTGTTGTACACATAAAGTTTTAATGGCTTTGCTTCATGTGTTTCAATAAGGGAAAACAGATCTTCAGACTGCAAAAAGATAAAAATTAATAAGGGCTTTCTTGTCCTTATTTTATCATGTGGCATTACACTGATCATCCTAGTCCTGACTTTCTGTATGGACTCTCATTAACAGCCACATGCTGCAGTTGTTGCAGTACTGGTGTTTAACCACAAGGCCAACTTTAAAATGTGTTTTGCTGCACAACTCAGAAGACTTGGCACAACCCACATTTCTGCTATTCAAAATACTAATTTTAGAGTACAAAATTTGTATCTGACTCCATGAAGACATTTAAGAGAAGTTCTTATTTCCAGGATTGCCTTTAAGAAGAGGCAATGCCTCTTCTATGCCAGAGCTCCTTCCCCTTTGCATTTGATTTCTATTCGTACTGAACAGAGACAGGAATGTTTCAAACTGCCCTGGTACAACTGGGGTTTTTGTAATTAAAAAATAAAGACCTTATTTTTATATACTTACCTCATTCATTACAGTATCTGCCCCAATGATATAGTCACTGTGAGGTCTAAGTCCGGCTAATGCAGCAGGAGAATTTGGCTCCACTTCCTAGTTTTAAGATGGAAAGTAACAAAACACTATGTAAGTGTCAGGGTGCAGCAGAACAGACAGGTATGTACCTTCACACAAGCTCTGAGGCAGACAAACTGGTCACGTTTTCAACACAGTAATGAACTAATGAAAAAGTGGGTCTATGGCAGTCCCTTTCCATATGGTTCTGCTGTTGTACCAAATACAGTAGCTCTCAGTATTGTATAAACCCATTCATTTAAATACAAGACTTGACAATATATACAAATATACATTTGTAGTTCAGAAGCCTTCCCAAACCCAAAATCAATCAAAGCCAGTTTGATCAATGAGACCAGTCTGATCTCATGACTTGTTAGCCATATCCCGTGCAAGTTATTTTTAAACAGAAAGACAGAAACAGTAGTGATGAGAATAATTCCAAGTCCATACGTACCAAGACGTGCCAGACGTTTTCATTAGCCCCATCAAAGCTGCAGAAGCGAATGCTCACTCCCAGCAGGCCCTGCCCACCCCACATGTTGCTGGGGGTTACTGATGTTTCTCTCAGTTCCAGTGTTTTGCTACTGTACACAAGCATTTTTACAGGTTTTTCAACATTTGCTTTCAGCAGGTCCTTGAGAGTGTCATTGTCTTTGTTCTGTGAATGTTTAAACAAGAGCTGGGGTCAGTGTTTGACAGAACAAGCGTTCAGTTCTACAGCAACACTTCTCTATCGAAGATGCTACACTGTGCCTTACTAGAAAATGTATTAACAGCCGCTTTGTAACAGGTTTCCAGTCCCTTCACAAGTCTAGAGCACAACTCTGGAAAAACCCTGGAACTTCACAATAACAGGTCATACTTTCC
This sequence comes from Sialia sialis, assembly GCA_009812075.1. NCBI lineage: Eukaryota > Metazoa > Chordata > Aves > Passeriformes > Turdidae > Sialia > Sialia sialis. The sequence goes on from VRYO01002782.1 coordinate 13,109,767, forward strand.
AAAAATGAAAACACTTCAATTGCTTCAGAGGCTTTCTTGAATCCAGGCACACGGGTGTAGAGCTTCCCACAGCTGGGTTTTTCCACTGCTCTCATGATCTGTTCTTTGACAGCTCTGCTTGAAAGCTCCCCCCTAAGCCTCCTACCCAGCCAACAGCTCTGACAGCAGCTTTAGACTCAGCCTCTTTGGACTATGTGAAGTTTGTGAGTTCTCATGAAAGCAGACAGAACAAGCGGGGCACCAACATAAGCCATGAGGGGTGGATCAGCAGGCAATTCTGTCTTGGTGCAGATGCCTGCAGGGAGCATATCTGTCTTATTCTCCAGCTAAACTTGATAGAACTGTTCCTACAGGGTGAAGGAAATCAATTCCTGATGCAGTTTGCCTTCCTCATTTTAAAGGAAGAAGAAATATTTTCTATACATTTAAATAAAAATCCATTGGTTTACCTATAAATATCAGATTCTCAACACATTGTTTATATTAAAAGTTATAAAATAGCAACACACTTACCAATCTTGAACCATTAATGGACACGATAAAATCAAAGAATGGCTCCAATCCAGCTCTATGCCCCGGTGAGTTTTCTTGTACCTAACAAAGTTAAACAAGAATTTAGTAAAAGCATTCCAGTGCTGATTCACAGTGCTGATCAGAATTACATTTCTACTTCTGCCAACTGTAGTTCTAGAAGCGACTTATGTTTGTATGTATGATTTTTAAATAGTCATATATAATCATATAATCTACAGAACCAAAAACATCCCCCCCTTTAAAAAAATAAAATGCATTTTAAAATAATTAGTAATTTATAAACTGAGGAATGACACAGCAGTAGCCACTCCCTGGGAAAAGCAGTGCTTAACAGTTGCATCAGATAAATTGAAAGTGCTTGTTTCAAGAAAGAAAATTACAGTGAAGGTACAAGGTTAATGAATTCTGAAAAGGTTCGTTAAAAAGTACTATCTTTCCACAGTCATAACAACATTGGACCTTGCTTTTTATCTTATGCTTACTAAAGGAAGAGGAGAGTCACATTTGTAAGCAACAGTTGTTATCTCATGATTAAACATCACCTGGTGACATTTTTGAGACACGGAGGGCATCTGTACAACCAGTGATTTCATTAACAGACCTTCAAGTTCCAGGAAAAGAGATGTGCAATTTTGCAGCCATGGCAGCTCATATCATTTAACCACTCCACTAAGACAAGGCCTAAGTTTTGGATACACACTGCTCCCAGAAGCTAGAAGTATGCTTTTAATTCCAAATGGAGTAACTGAGAGACATTTTGCCAATATAATTTTTTACTATTGCTAGCATTGCTGACAATGAAAAGTAACTTCAATATGGCTGTCAGATTCTTCCTACAGCTTTTTTAGCAAAGGCAATCATTTTCTGTGTGGAAGCTGATTCATTTTACCCACTGGCTTTTTCTTTTATGTACTACAATCACCTTCCAAAAAGATCTAAAACACATTACCCTTTACAGTGCAGTTCTTTACATTACACGTTATTCTACCTGACAGAAGTGGTAAAAATGTATTTGGTTGTTCAATATTGGCCTGATTCTGCAGAAACTGAGTTTTCTTAATATGACTTATGTAGAACAAAATATTCTAATATGGAATTTTAAAAGTGCTTGATTACCAATAAAACTGTTCTTCTTAAATTTTATCTCTGCCCAACATATTTACAAAATCAGATTACTTGTGGGTGACAGATGCCCAAAGCTTAGAACATTAGTCACACAATCTATGTCTGGAATTAGTACAGCAATTTCACGAATATAAGCTGCACCTTTTTCATTGAAGAATCCAGCCTACCTCAGTAGTGCAGCTTATATTCAGGTGCGGCTTATCTATGGACAAATCCCAGTGAAATGCCAACCCGGAAGTGAGAGCCAGCCAGGGAGGGCGCCTGGGGCTGCCTTTAAAGGCTTCGCTGGTCTATGAAAACTGTTTGCAAATTGAGCACCTGACACCAAACCCAGCTGGCAGCGATTCTGTTACTAATTTGTTACTTTGTCACACATGGATCCTAGCTTTAAAAAAAAAAGGGGGGGGGAAGTGCGGCTTATATTCAGGTGCAGCTTATAATTATGAAATTACTGTAATTCCATAGTCATACCACACACACACTGACTGTTGTCCAAGATTTGTAAAGCAGTAAAAAAGTATGAAACCAACAATATCCCAAAGTAATAAGAATCACTGAGGCAACAATAACATCACCAAAGTCCTCATTCATAATTTCTAATGAGAACTTGAAACGTGTCTGTAAAAGTGCCCGAGATGCCTGGATACTCCTTGGAAATAATTTTCTACAGCTGGGGCACAGGTATTCTCCCTCTCCAAGTATTAAATGTATAGAACTACATCTCCCAATCACCAAATATCCTGCAGTCCCTGTACCTAGATCCAAACAACTGTCTCCATGTTACTTAACCTGTCTGTTCAAGATGGCTCCCACCAAGAACCAGAGATCAGACACCAAACTGTGCACCCACTAACAAGTAAAAGGACAAGCTAAGCTGCACGGGGCAGACACCCTGGCTCCAGCACAGAAACTCCCAGCACACTGTGGATTTGGCTTTGGCATTTGTGGACTGTTTCTAGAGCTCAATTAACTGTAGATATTCAACCTTGCAATAATGTAGGGCTACCTGAGAACAGCCTCCAGAAACAGAAATTTTAGCTTAAGAGAAAAGCCACAAAGAGGCTAAAATTCACAATATGAATTATTCTTCCCAAATGCAGAAAACATTTATTTACCATGTTGAATACTTGAGACCTCCCTGCCTAAAAGAGGTTAAATAGTTTTGTGAAAGTAGAATTTAAAAACACTGTTTTCCTATAAACATGATCTGTAACAGTATTTTCAGACACACGATTTCTCTTGTAATCAAGTAATTCAGAACATCCTCTCTTTTCCTGTGTTTGAGTAGTGAATGTAGGATGAGTTTACACTGTTTTTTGTTCTTCCCTCAGTTTAGAGAAGTACAGTATTTTCACGATTATAAGTCGCACCTGAATATAAGCCGCACTTCCGGGTAGCTGGGAAGACCACGGGATTTGTCCATATATAAGCCGCACCCGAATATAAGCCGCGCCTTTTTTTTTTTTCCAAGTGAGGACCCATGTGCGACAAAGTAACGAGTTAGTAACAGAATCGCTCCAGCGCGGGGTTTGGTGTCCAGCTCAAGCTGCAAACAGTTTTCATAGACCAGTGAAGGCTTTAAAAGCAGCCCCAGGCGCCCGCCCCGTGCCGCCGGCCCCGGCACTCCTGGCCCTGGGCTGGCTGCCGCAGCCCCCGCCTGCTCAGTGGCAGTGGCGGCAGCGCACTCGCCAGTGCCAAGGTGGTGGTGCCCGGGGGAGGGGGGAGCCCGCGTGCTGCAGTGACAGTGAAGACGGCGGCGCCTGGGGGGGCGGGGGAGCCCGCACGCCACCGCGACAGTGAAACGGCGGTGCCTGGGGTGGGGCGGCCCATGCACCGCCGTGACAGCAAAGGCGGCAGCACATTGTGGTGGCAGAGGCTGCAGAGGGTCCCCGCTTGCGGCAGAGGAGAGGTGAGCGAGCCCCGCTTCGCATGCTCCGCCGAAGGGAGCGTGGGAGCCCCGGCTCGCTCGCAGCAGTGGAGGGGGTAAAGGTGGCTAGTTTACTCATGCGAAGGTGGCGAAGCCAGGCTGGCCTTGCCAATCCAGCGGTGGCCCGCCCCCTGCTCGTCAGTGGCTCCGGCTCACCACCCACCTGGCAGCGGCTCCGCTGCAGCTCTCTCCCTGGCCGGCTCTCACTTCCGGGTTGACATTTCACTGGGATTTGTCCATAGATAAGCCGCACCTGAATATAAGCCACACCACTGGGGTAGGCTGGATTCTTCAATGAAAAAGGTGCGGCTTATATTCGTGAAATTACTGTAACATGAAAATACTCTAATAGCGTCTTTCTCTCTCTTATTCCACCACCTCTTGCATAGGTCACATAGGAACTTAGTTTGTGTTTTTAGTGAACCTGACATACAGGCTTTGTACCGGAATTTACTCAGCAGATAGTTTCAGAACTTTCTGGGAAAACAGTTTTAAAGACATAACAAGTGTTAGCTAAACCTCAGCATTAAAAATCAGTACATCTGGCATAACACATCAGATTTTTGGGACTGGATATATGTCATGGCCTTGAAATTATGAAAGGCCAGACTTCATCTCAGTCAGAGATTTTCCTCCATTTCTCAATGAAATTCTTTGAAATAAAAAACCAAACCATACCAAAATCACCGCAATCCTGACAATATCCCTCCCTAATGACCTCCAAGAGACTATATCCTGGCTGTGATCCAAGAGTGGCCAGTATTCAATTGAGCAACTTTCTGAATTAAGATGGAGTACATACAATAGATGAGAACCACACATGTTCAGCATCCATCGAACTCAAGCTCACTGATCCCTGGGATGTATAAATAATTTACTTAGAATACTAAATCTGTGTTCTGCCCCAAACTGATGAAGGGACCGAGAGAATTTTCAAGTTCCAAATGATTAGTTTGCAGAAAGTATCTTCAAATGTTGAAACCACAATCCTGAACACCTCTGCATAGTTGTTGTCAGTGGGCATGTAAAAACTACCAGGAAGCTGTAGCTAAAAGAAAACAACCCCTTACAGTTGCATCATCACACCTCAGAAGCAGGTACATGCATCCCTTCTGTCATCCTGCCATGCACAGGTTGTCACGAAGTTTCCTATTTCCCTGGCCTACCTTCACAGATAGAAAAGCATGTTTACACCTGGCAGTCCCAGAAATGCCACACAGAAATTCCAAGTCTATTCCACACAAAAAGTCTCCTCCTTAAAGAAGTGATATGCTCAGCCCTGCACAACCATTGCACTGACCCCATACAGGTTTTGCCACACCATCTCCCTTTCAGTCATTACCTGCCCAATTCACCACCACCACACAGTGCCAAATGCACAATACAGTTCTCTGCTCCAAGCTCTGTGGCCTTAATTCTCTTCTAGAACCAACAGCAACAAAAGATGACCAGGGACCTTAGAAAATACAAGGTCACAAATTATTCCACTGCTATTAAGGATGGAAATAATAAAGATTCCATGGATATGTACATCAACTCTGTGTCTCCTGAGCAATTTGGCTTTATGTACCTTTGCTGGGTGCCCCAAGTATTTAGTAGCTTGCCTTTGTAAATGAATAATTGCTGAGAAATAACCAAGTAATATAATTTCAACAGATGCTACTGCAGGCAAGATACCATCCCCAGCAGCTTGGGAAGCCTGATTCTCTCAAAGCCAGCTGTTATTTCAGAAATACAAGTCACAGACCCATATGGGTAAATGCCACGACTTTCTAACAATAGAGACAAACAGTGGCACAGGAAATGTGGAGAAGCTGTGGCAATGCAATCCCAGAGCTTTTTAAGAGCAAATGAAGAAAACCTCTATCAAATGCTGAATATCAGAGGGCAGAAAAGGGCCTCACACAGTGCTGCAGGGTTTCAGTTTCTCACCAAGATAACAGCAGGGCTGCTGAGTACACAGATTACACACTGATTTCATTTTTAATTCACTGTCAAGAATTAAACAGTAAAAAGATTTCAAGGTCAATACACCAATTTTAATTTGCAGTACTAAAAAGACTTTCCTGGTAAACACACAAAGTTTTCCTTTGCTGAACACTGTTCCCAACACTATTATTCTATGCCTACTCAGTATACATTCCACATTACACATTTTAAGAAGTCTGCTCAGCAGCACAAATTGAAGCCCCAAGAGAGCAGTGTAATTGCAAATGAAATTAGGCACTGAAACGTGGATTTTTCAGAGGCAGATGAAGGCTCTGACCACTTCTGAAAGTCAGCTACCTTCTGCTAGTTTTTAAACTTTCAGAAGCTTAGCCTCAAGCATTAAATACACAACTTCCAAGGCCTTCTTTTTTCCCTACATAATTCTTCCCAGTATTCTACTTTATTAGCAAAGAAATACTGAAAGGTTTTTTTGTAGTTCTCCACCCACTCCATAACTGGCAGTAAAATTTCATTACGTGTCATACATAAGTAATTTCTGTTAGATCTGACAGAATCGCTTGGATTTCTGTCAGTTATTTTAATACATTACATTGTGTAACTGAATTCAATTTCTTCATTAAACACTGTTTTCAAAAACAAAAGCTTTATAAGTTTTTGGTAAGAAATAGATTCTATCTAGTAGATAACCTTTTATTTTAGCAGAAAGAATTTAACTCAAGTTTTTAAAATGTGACTCTCCCTTAAAAGATAAGTCATCAGTTCATGCGACACGTTTGCATCACTATTACAACAAACCGAAGCACTCAAACAACAGTGGGAAATCTAAACTTTGGGCACTGCTGCTCAGTATCTTTTAGGGAGAACACCACGTAACATGGTAGCATACAAATTCCTCATAGATAAGAATTCTCATGTAGAATCTTACAACAATTTAGTTTGGAAAAGACCTCTATGATCATCAAGTCCAACTACTAACTCAGCATTTAAAGTTCACCACTAAATGTAACCCAAAAGCCACATCTACACAGGTTCTGAATGTTTTCAGGGACGGTAATTAAACTACTTCCCTGGGCAGCCTATTCCAATACCTGACCATCCTTGATGAAGAAAGTTTTCCTTAAGTCCAGTCTCTAAATCTCTCCTGGTGCAGCTTGAGGCTCTTTCCTCTTGTTCTGTCCCTTGTTACTTAAGAGGCCAACCCCCACTCTGCTACTCCCTCCTCTCAGGGAGTTGTAGAGAGCCATGAGGTCTCCCCTGAGCTTCTCTTCTCCAGGCTAAACATCCCCAGCCCACTCAGCTGCTCCTCACAGGACTTGTGCTCCAGAGCTCCTCTGGACCTGTTCCAGCACCTCAGTATCTGTCTTGTACTGAGGGGCCCAGAACTGGACACAGCACTCGAGGTGTGACCTCACCAATACAGGAAAATCACTGCCCCGGCCCTGTTGGCCACACTACTCCTGATACAGGCCAGGATGCCACTGGCCTTGGCCAGCTGGGCACACTGGCTCATGTTCAGCTGCTCTCAACCAGCCCCCCCAGACCTTTTCCGCTGGGCCACTTTCCAATCACTCTGCCCCAACCATGGAGATGTTGTGACATCATCTACTAGCTGAATAAACTGTAGTTTGCCTGGGCAAACTACAGCAGTTTCACACTGCTGAGCAAGAAAATTATTCAAAATTTTCCTTCATTCTGTTTTGAAGAGCAGAAACAAACACATACTGAGTGATACACAGAGTCAGCCAGTTGGTCTAATCAGCTACACACCTTATGTTAAAGGAAACTTGAGGAGAATTGCTTCAAACAAATGACTCATTACTAGGTCTACTTATGAAGAGACAACAGAACATTGGGCAACCTTTTCTTCCTCTTACCAAAAAAAAAAAAAAAAAAAAAAAAAAAGCTACATTTTAATGTCTAGAACACCAACAATACAACCCAGAGCAACTTCCACTGTCAAGTATGCATATGATGAAATTCCTTTCCTTTGATAGCACTTCAGTCCTGGAGGGTTCCTAATTCCTGTTACAACTGCGCTGGTAATAAAGTTCACAATGAAAGCAATATTGCACAGATTATCAGCAGATGTAGCCAAAAGAATTATGGAATCTGCAGATCTTACATTGAAAATTAATGATGGTAGTGTTCACTTGCTGCATATACTTCTGTCCCTGTTTGAAGTCAGCAGAGACACTTTACTAGTTTTGTGGGGAGGCAGCATGTACAGTCTAAAAGTCTCACTCTAAAAAACCTGTAACTTGCAAGTCTCAGTCTGCTCATCTCTCTAGTAACTTGTGCTTGGCTCCTGCAGTCACACTGAACAATGTAAACTCTTTGTTTCATGGCCATTTAACACATATTTTTCATTTATCTGCCTTACCCAAACAAATTCTTCCAATAATTGAAACATTTTTTTGACACTTCTATAATTTTCTCACATGTAATGAGATCTTTTAAACAATCACTTTACATTATTTATAGAAACTTGGTGTTATCAAAGAAATCTGATCTTACTCGAATTAGATCTGTAACACTGGAAGACTACTGCTGTTTTCCATCTACCCTTTTCATTTACATCATTAAAGTACTGAGTTCAGAAAGAAAACGTACTTGAGAGTAAATTAGAACTAAACATCAGTTTTCCTTGACCCCGAATTCTACTGAAGGTCAATCCATGCACACAGAGCACTTGTGCAGAGCTCCTCTAACAGTGTGAGCCCAACGCTCTCTGTAACAAACATGGCAATTGGAAAATTAAACTTGGAAAAACAAGAGGGAAATTCTAGTCACATTCATGCATGCCACATGCATTTCAATAAAAAACATCCCAAATTACAACTGTTAGGCTGGGATCCTGATGCAGTTTAAGATGCCTGTCCACAGACAAAGAATATCACTCATTATTGTTACATCTCAAGACATCAGTAAGAAGACAAAGCAGTGAAAAACAGCGACATCAGTCTGTTTAATACAGCAAGCAGGGCCTTTCCTGTGTTTAATATAAATAAGGATGTCCTCTTGGAAATCAATTTCTTTAATGTGCACCTCTCAATTACATTTACAAAGACTGGGAATCAAACACCGCCATTTTGGAGCATATCAAAAACATTACAACAAAAAAGTGCCTAAATGAAAACAAAAGCGCCAGGTCCAAGCAAGACTACAAGAAAAAATCCGTAGCTTCTACTTCATGATAGAGATTAATCTCAATTTATTAACATGCTTTAATCAAAAAATATGAACTCCTAAATGTGATGTAATTGATATTTTAACTGCAAAGTACTGGTTTTACAAGTCTCCAAAGTAAAAAGTTAATGAAATTTACACTGAACTATGATTAAAAAAAAAGAAAAAAGAAAAAAAAGTCTGCCAGTTTTACTAACCTCAGAATAGTTTTCGTGGGGGAAAAGACAAAATGGACTGACACAAATTAGTAACACTGGACTCTTATATACCATTAATATTAAAGGGGAGAAATAAATCCACCGTCACTTTAGTCCATACATAAATTTTAAGGAATGTTTGGATTTGATCAGAACATCAGTATTTACTTCTCAAAAGCAGTAACCTTATCCAAAAGGCTCTGATTCCAACAAACACATCAGCCCAGCACGGTACTCAAAGTGAGGGCACTCACACCCCTGCTACCCGTGCTGCGGGCAGGCACTGACTACAGCAAAGTCCCTGTGCCCCAGTGACTCAGATTCCACAGCAGCACCTGGGAACCATTCTGCTCGCTAAAAGCAAAAGGAAGGGCTTTCAAAAGGCTGCTCACAAAACCCCAAGAATGCAGCCTAATATAGTATTTTGTATTTCGCACACAAACTCAAAGTTTTGTGGGCACAATGTGAAAAACACCAAAGCACCCGTGAAAATCAGTACTTTCAGTGGAGTGGCAGCCCTCAGGTGTGCTGCCTGCCATGGGATCACAGCGATCCGACACTCCTGAACTACAGCGGAGGGGCAGCAGCTACGGTCCAGTGCAGCCCATGGTGCAACGACCAGGACAAGCCTGACGCGTTATCCCGGGAGCACCTGAGCGCAGCCCGGACTCGCGCGATGGGTGTGGACAGCGCAGAGGAGCGGTCGCCTCGTCCTCAAAGGCTGCCCAAAGCCAGCATCACCTCCCATGCCCCAGCCCGGCGGCCTGGTCATACAGAGGCACAACTCGGCGGCACGGCCCGGCCCGGGGAACTGCTTGTTCTGGAGCAATTCTTCCTCCAGACTTCCCAAATCCGGGAGCGGCAGCACGGGCCCGGCGCACCTCACCGCTCCCGCGAGCCGCGGCGGAGCCTCGGCCGCCCCGCTGCCCAAGCGCGTCCCCAGGGCCGAGCGGGGAGCGCGACGGGGCCGCCCCAGCGCGGGACAGACCCCGCGCCCACGGGCCGCCGGCGGGCTGAGTGTCCGGGATGCCCGGTCGGGCCGCTCCGCCCTTACCCGCAGGACATGGTAGCCCTCGGTGCCGCCGCCGGGGATGTCGATGCTCTGCGAGGCGCCCATGGCCGCAAACGCGCCGCGACGGGGACGTGGCACCGCGCGCTGTCCCCGCCCGGCGCCAGGCGGGGCCCTACGGCGGCCGCGAGGGGCCAAGGCCGCGCGATCCGATCTGGAGCCCTGTCGCCCCCTGGCGGCCGAGAGCGGCGGCGCCATGTGCGAGGCGGGGGCTCTCGACGGTGCTAGACGGGAAGAGTTAATTAATTTATTAGTGTGTGTTAGGCATAGTAAGTGTGTGCACAGAACATAAAGGTGGCAGGGCATAACAACCTACGCTGCCTTCCCTACAGCCACAGCTCTCTGGAGCTCCGAGAGCCGCTCCCCTGGTCGGGAGCGCCGGAACCCGTCCGGGAGCTGGAGCTGAAGCGGGAAGAGCTGCGCACAGGTACAGAGAAGCGAGAAATGCTGCCCGAGGGCCGAATTTTGGACATGCCCGTTTCAGGGCATGCACCGCAAAGTTCAGCGCGATAACGGGGTCGACCCTCGCTGCCGGCGGTGTCGCGACACGCCGCGACACAGGCCCGTTCTGCGGGGACAGCCGTGGTGCGCCCCACGCCCAGCACAGAGACCCTGCCCGCAGCCAACGGGATGCGCCGGTGCTGCCAGAGAAGGCGGGCAGTGGGTTATCAGCGAGCACTACCAATCTCAGGTTCAAGATCTTCCCTCTCCGACAGTTCTTTGTTCCTGGAAGGCTTTTTCACAGCCTGCCCGCGCAGACCAGCGCCTCCTGGTTCGGTTCCGCAGACCTCCGGAGAGATGACCTCTTTAAGGAACGATGTCATCGGTCTTCTAATGATGCAGAAACGCTATTATATTAGTGACCTGCAACACAGTGTTAAAAGATTCTTAATGGAGCACAGAAAGGATATTCAGATTAGCATAATTCCTTTTGGACTCATTTCCCTCTGTATTATCATAGTGCTTAGTATTAAAAGCCTCTGTGCACAGTGCTTGGGATTTACCCCAATGCTGCCTGCAGCAATGACCAACTCCTTTCCACCCTTGACCACCTCACTGTGCTCAGCTGTTTCCACTGGAGCAGACAGTCTGTTACTCCAGGCATAGCCAGTTCTGGACTCCATCTGCACACCAGTTCAGGCATGTTTACCTCCCTGCATAGTGTTTCTCCTCATCAGTACAAGAAGAAATCAACTCTAGGATACCCATAGGTTGCAATGCAAAGTAAGAAGACAACATTAATAATACAGAAATAAGCTATACCTTTCAATAATTTCTGTGCTCTTAATATAGTATGAGAAATTTGTTACTGTGAGCTGATAAAGTCAAAAAACTATACCAGCTTAGGCAAGCCTCATGCTTCCATGCACATTCCATTCAGATTCAAGAGGGAAATCCCTGGCAGGTTCCTTTCGTTCTTGCTACCAGAGGTTGATATAGACAATAATATAGCACAGTGTGATCCAGAGACAGTAGCTGTGATTCACTACCCTTTATCCAAAGCTTCCTAAAAGATCCACAGCTGATGGCAAACTACCAGGCACTGTCATTCTCTTGCTCTCTTCTGGCAGAGTGGCTCCTCTTTTTATGCTTATGGGTAGGTGCTATCAATTTTTTGTGCTGTTTGTAAGGTTTTGTGTGTCCATGAGGCAGATGCTAGCCAGATGTTTTTCCTCCTGGCTGACTGGCTCTGTGATGCTGGCCCATCTTTGTTGAAAACTGACCCATGGGTGAAAACCTTCATCTGGTGAAGGCTTCTGTAGAGTATGTTCAATCTCATTGCCTTGCCTTGGGACTGGAAGACTTTTGAATTACTGTGTTAAGAAAAAACCCACAACTCAAGCCAGTCTACAAAGGGTTACTTCCCTCCCTGGTCAAAGTCACATAAATTCCAGAGCATTTTTAGACCACACAGTAAATTTCAGTGACAAATCTGTTTCCTCAGAAATTATGAAGTGGCTTTGGTGCCAATAAACATTTCATTAATGGCAGGAATTTTCTATTCGGTTTATATTGGGTCAGATATAATAATTGTGCTTCACTGAAGACATGAAAGCCTCACTTCCTCTGCAAAATACCTATTAGAAACCTCTTCCCATTCATTAAAACCTGTAAAGAAAAGATCTAAACTTTGACTTTTTTGGAAAAATACAAAAACCTTTATAGTTCTGCCCAGCAACACCAGGACCAAAAATTTGCCATTAAAAAGTTGCCACTTTGATGAATATGCATTTGAAAATCTGTGATGTGAATACTAGCCTTTTACACACCACCATCTGCCCTCTAAACATGTCAACAGCCTTAAAACTGGGATTGGCCAAATTACACAGTACTGATTTTATGAATCTAACTTCTAATTACACAGTTCCCAGTAAGTAGCAAAGCCAAACCCACCACATACAAACTTAAAAATGAAAAACACCCCTGTCTTTGGCACTAACACTTCTGAGGCTGAATTCTTCTCTGACCACTGAGAGGCATGAGAGGGGCTGAGGAAGAGCACTGTGGCAATTTGCAGTAGTTATTGCATCCAACTGTTTGTGAAAGGAAATACAAATTGTATCTACTCCAGCTGCAATTGCAAGAGTGAAGTGTTATCAAAGGAGGAATGCCCTTCACATTTCCTGAAAGTGCTAGTGGTCAAACAAGGCAACAGATTTTGCAGCTGCTTGAGTCTGCTCAGACATTACACCCTCTGAGACCCAGTGAGTATCAATGCACCAGTAGTCAGTTTGTCTTATTTGCACAGCAACAAAAAAATTCCCTCTTCCTCAGGAAATCTGTAGAAGTTTCATACCTGCATGGGATGAACTCAAAAATAGGCAGCTATGTTTTGTTCTGACCATCCACTTAGAAAAAAAATAACCCTATCCCAGCCAAACCAGGACAATAGCTCAAGTCAACTCTTCAGAGAAATCTGAACCTGGCCCCTCACTGGAGACATAAGTTACATACCTGAAATTATTTTTCTTCTGCCTTACCATAGCATCTCACCTTTCCATCAAAGTGCTGTCACCCTTTCTGGGATAGTTCCACCTCAGCAAAGAAAGATGCTGCCTGCAGTTGTCCATCAATTCCTATTAAGGGCTGAGCTGAAACACACAGGTTTATTTAAAGAAATATCTTTGAATTCGATCCAATGTTCTATGGCAAAAAACTAGTCTGTAAAAAAAACAAACAAACTTTGGAACTCTTTTAGATAAAAAAGGCAAATCTTACCTAAGAAATAGGGAACAAGATTGCCTGAAAGCATCACTTAAGACCTAATGACAACAAACCCCATTTGCAGAAATTAACTAACAAATATAACCTACCTGTTCTTTTACATTTGTAGCTCAGCAGCTGCATTTCAAAAGTAATTGAAGTTAATGAGCTGTGCTTTATGGTAGAATCATGAAAACTTAATTGGAATAATTAGTTGTGAGATAGCAAGTGCATCTTCCTGGCTAACAACATGTCATCATTTGATAAGAATAATAAAGAATTTAATAAATAAAGCAGGACCCTTCTAATATGTTAATAAAATAACAAAGTAGAAGGCACACATGTGCAAATGATGAATTATTAGTTTGGAGACTGCACACAGCACAATTGTCTGAGGAAGATGGATGGGGAAGTGGCCTTCTTGAAACTGTCAGCTACAGCTGCTGGCTAAAATCCAGTTTGCAATAGATGAAGCAGCCACGATGACCTTTGCAGAGGATTTGCTGCAAAGGCTTCCAGCAGGGCCAGTATCCTTCTGCAGAGCAGGATATGCAGTGGATGAAGAAAAGCAACTGTGCTTTCTTTTCCTTTCCTTTAACCCTTCTGTATTATTTGTGCTGGGCAAACAGGAATGAAACCCAGGCATGTGTGGCAGGAAGAGAACTACAGTGAACAAATCAGTCTATTTGACCCAAATCACTTAGAGGCTAAGACAGGCAGAAAATTATGATTTATTGCAGAAACAATCTTAAGCTCAAACATAGACATACACACCACAACAAAAGCTTCTGAGGCATTATTAAGAATCAGTAAATAGAATAATTTTAATTAATGTGCGCATTTAAAATTAAATTAAGTGAATACTGCCAGAGTTATGGGAAGGCCTACAGTAATAATTGTCCTGGTAAGCAAACACTGAAGGAAGGCTACAGTTTCAGGTGGCAATAGAGCAGCAGTGTGCAGTGACTGAGAAGACGGTCATAATACAGCTTTTAGTTTTATCCCCTAATCAATGTATGACCACATTCATTTTTGCTCTTAATATATTGCCCGATATGAGGAATTGCAGTTCAGAATATCTGCTTGTTGACTTCAGTCCTAGCAGAGCAGGACTGGGCTTGGTAGGAGCCATAAAGAGCCTGATGTATGTCTAAGATCAACTCATATGTTAGCAGTGCCCAGGGAGACTTTTTCTCCTTCTTAAGCACACAGGGAACAACCTACTGCTATTTGGAAGGCATCCACCTGGCTGCGCACCCACAGTAATTAGAATTTCACATTAACTGAAGGCCTAAAGTACAGACTCTTCAGCTCTACAAAAAACAAAAATGTAGCTCTAGCTCACACGAATAGCTGACATAGGGAAGACATACACTCATCTATTGGCTGCAAGAGGACTCATAAACACTCCCTCTAGTTTCAGACATCAGACACCAGATAGGTAGGTGCTTTGGAACTGAGGCAATCTGAGAAGAAATAAATTGTGAGACTGAACCTGTTCTTGACCTGCTGCTGGAAACAGCTGTGAAAAGATCAGACCATGTGTGAATGCAAAGAGAAATTAACAGTGAAGCACTTTGAATGGAAGCCAAGCACTAGTGAGTCTCTGACCAAACAAGCCCCTGAAACTCTGCTCTGCAGGTTATGGTTAAATACTACGGTCTGATGCTTTAAAAGTTAATTAAGTACAGAAGTAATACAGGGCTTTTGTAAAGCTGGTTTCATGCTCATTAGTTGCTATGCAGCTAAACGGGGAATGAAATGTAAGGGAGGAAGGCACTAGCTGGACAAATTGCTCTTAGGCAGTTTTTCCGGTGAGAATGCTGCAGGGCTGGTTCTCCCCTGGTGCTCCACGAGGCACAAAAGACCATATCAAACTCAAAGAGCCTAGTCTTGACCACTTTACTTTTTTTACCACTCTAAACATCTATCAATTTTCATTGCATAATAGCTGACTTAAACTAATATATAAGGGAGGGTGAGCAGTTTCCCTGAGACAATTAAGAGTGACTTGTATCCAGCAAGAACGAGCTGGAGCTCATAAGCCTTCAGTTGAAAACTCTAAATTAGTGCTATTGCGACACGCAGCAATCTTCTTCAGTGGGAGGGAAGGACCACAATGTTTCAGGATCAGCCCGAGCACACTGCATCTCCATAAGGGGAGTGCTCTGTGGCAGATAGCTACCAGAATTGCTCTCTGGTTTTTCCCCAGAACTCCCAGCATGGGCATGTGCTACAGCTGTAGTCAGAGTTGTCATGCTCTGGTTATTATCAGGAGCAGTTCCTCTGGCTTCTGTAATTTGCACTGAAAACTGCACATGCCATCAACAGATCAGAGAATTGTAAAGGTAATCTATAGCTCTCTTTCCCGAGTCAGTTGAGACCAGAATCGAGACTTTTTTTTCAGAAACCAGAAACTCAGCAAAACTAATTTGTGGACATTCTATTAATAGAACACAGGAAATTACCAAAAGCCTTCATTGCTTTAACTCGTAAAAGTGATTGAGTTGGCTGTAATGCAGTTAAAGCCTTCCAAAAGCTGCCGAAGCCTCAGTAGCTCTGAGTTAGACACTGGTAAGTAGTTTTCACACACATCTGAGTGGCACAGCTTTGACTCTTAAAGATATTATAGCCGTAGATTTCTGACAGAATGGCTCATTATACAATTTTTACTTGCAACGGGGATTTCATCTGAGATTGTAAGACTGATTAAGCTCAAAAATATGTATCTTCTGCTCCTATAAAGCTTTGAAAATGTGTGTCTGAATATTGGAATGGGCTTAGTAAAATCAATGTCCTCTCTTCCTTATAGTCCATAATTACTTTAAACTTGCAATCCTTACTCTAGCTTGTTGTTCCATTTCATATAGACATCAGCCCCCAAAATCTGGCCTGAAGCATAGTGTTAAGAATTTTTACAGAGTGTATTATGAAGAGGAGACATAATAGAGGAGAATAATCTTTAAATAGATGTATTCACAGTAAAAGATGCACTGGTAAATGGTTAAGAGAGGGCACAGAGTTTATGAGAAATGTCAGAAGGTTTCAAAGATTCACTTCGTTATTAACCAGGAAATAACTCAGTGTATGTGAAATCACTGCTAAAAAAGAAAATAAGCCTCTTTAAACTATGCTGAACTGAAAACAGGGTTCATTATAGAAACACAGATAGAATCTTAATTATAGAAGCAATTGCATAGACTGAGGTTCTGGCCACCCAATTTAGGAATCACAATGCAAGTATTTAAGAGGCTTAATGTGCCTGCTACTATTCAGCTGTAGATAGCAGCTGGCTTTGGGAGTACTGCAGCTAGGGATGTCGTGAAGAAGGGTTCATAATGAAGTAATTTCCAACCAATTCATTACATGATACTTACGTGCATTGTCAGTCATTTTTGACCCAAGTGGTTACCTAAAATCTGGAGTTTCAGAATCTGCTTTTACTAAGAGACTTTGTTGATTGTCAAGGATTTGCTGCTGCATTCCCTTTTATTTACCAAGGATGTGTTAAATCCTGTTTCCTTAAATACAACAAATCAAATGAGGCCTTTTTTTTTGCTCACAGAATCCATTCTGCAGTGTCTTGGGTGCTCAGTACTTTGTATGTGATGTGTACTATTTTAGATTTAGTCCTATAAAGTGCTTTAAATTAATTTATCGTGAATTAAGAAGAAAGCTCTACATTTTGCTTTATCTTCAGTTTCTCTAGAGCCCTTTTTCTAAAGTACAGACTGAAACATTAATGACAGATGTTGATCCATGTAAAAAAACTCTAAACAAGGAATTTACTTTGGAGTTTCCCAACTCAAATTTTACAGTTTAAGATAAAAGAGCAGTAAGGCAGAAAAGCAAATGTACACCTTTACAGTACTATCAAGCTACAGAGTCTGCTGAGGGATGTTTAGAACAGCTGTTGATGAAGGCTCTTTTAGAAGAAATCAGTACTGGAAAAAGTCTTACACTAAAACCCCTCTGTATTTAAAAATGCATCATATATTAAGTCCTTTTGTATCCTATTTTTTGTCCAAGGTCCCATTTATTGAACCTGACACAAAGGTCCTTCTTGGAAAAAAGTCCAGATGTTTTTTGTAGGCTTTACAGAGTTATTGCAAACACATTGAACATTAAAAAGATAAATTACACCTGACCAGGCAGAAATGCCAAATACTATTCTTGAATATCAGGGATAAAAGAAATCCCTGTGATGGTTTCATCCACAGTATTTGATTTTATAGTTTTGGCCTTCATAGATTTGGTTGTCAGAGAACAGGAGCAGTTCTAAAAGCTGGAAGAAACAGAAACTGCCTTTTGTACCAAGGTAGAGGTAGCAGAGAGTTGCCTCTCCCAGAAGCCCTGTCATTTTCTACTCCATTCCTGAGTCCAGAACAGGGGCCTTGTGAAGCCAGGCAGTTTACAAACAGTCTTGTGCTACACGTGCTATTACTGGGCTACTATTCTTTTGGCTAACTTGTGACATGTGAATAGGGTGAAAGAGGAAGAAGTACAGAGGTCCTAGAAGGTCCTTCTTTACAGAAAGAAGGAATAAAACAAATACAATCACCGAGAATTTGAGATAAACAAATACTGCACTCGGACTCTGACACAAGGATGATCTGACCCCGTGGGCTATACGCATTCACAATACTCCTCTTTCCTGCCCACAGAGCTCCATCTCTCTGACAGCCCTCCTAAGTGCATTCATTACTCACAGAAGGACACATTCCTCCATCTTCTAGACAGCTACAAACTAAGCACCATTAGCCTCTTTCCAGCCATGCTCGAAACAATACATTGCTAGTTCAGAGAAAGTTCAATTTGCTTTAGCCTCAGGAAAAGACCCTTTTAGCCTTTGTTTTATTTTTGAATTGTTTTCATCCTGACATGTAATATGAAAGGTTCCACAATTATGCATTTCTTAAGTTATTTTTAATCCTCCCTTCAGAAAAAAAGCCAGCAAAACCCCAACAAAACCAACATTTAACTCCCTGTCCTTTATCTTTTCTTGCCCTGAGAAGTCTTTTGTGATTAATTTTCTTCTGCCTCAATAGCTGATAACTTCTTCTCCTGCAAGTCTTAAGGAGAGGGATTCTATCTTCTACAGCAAGGAAATGTATTTTTTTGAGCTACTGCTGGTATTTATCACATCCCTGAGAAAGCAGGAGGCATCTCCTTGCGAACATTATTTATTTTTATATTAGGTTTGGGATCTTGAATTCAGTAAAACAAACTGGTAATGTAATATATGGCATGGGAGTGGCAATCCTCAAATAATGGTCCTAAAAGCCTAGGAAGAATACTACCAGGTGGAAATATTCTGTAGATGGAGTTTGTTAAAGCCAGATGACTGATTTCATAATGAGCTTTTGGTGGAGGGAGCAAACAACATTGATTTAGAAGAGAGAAAAATCGTAGGATATAATCACATCCTATAAACCTAGCCAGAAAGCAGTGTCAACCCACTTCAGCACCCTACCTTTCTCCAAAAAAAAAAAAAAAATTGGAATTTCTGCTCTCTCACATGTACTAATGAGAGAGGCTAGAAGCTGGAGTGTAGGTTAATCCTTCATTTGCTGGCTATATGAGTGCTCTTGGCACCACTTACAAAGAGGAAATGCTGAAATATTTCCTGGGTGAATTAGCAAAACCAATGAGTTACAGCATGAGAAAACATGCCAGAAGTCATTTTCACAGCTACCTAGATGTGTTCAACTAAGTTAAAGAACAGTTTATGACAAGAATCACTGTACCTGGACAAGCATCTGTTTGATGTGGCTTCCATTTCACTGCAGGCAGATGGAGCTCTCCCTGTTTTCTGCAGTGTCCCAAAGGCAGCAGCTGAGGATGTCACCCATGTGTTGAGCTTAAAAATCAAATGAGCAGTTTTTCATCTGAAATCACTGCACTGAAAGCCAAATGACACAGAACAACAATGCTTTTTCATCCTGCTGACAAGAATGATTCAATGACCCTTGCTGATGCCACCTGATCAGATTAATTTCTCAACAAGCACAAAGTTTGGGAAACAGAGCTGGTGGGCCCAGATGGATGTGCTGGAATACCTTTCATTTATTTTGAGATGGGATTTGCAGATGTCAGTGCAATTGACAGGACTGGTGATAGAGTACCACTTGGAAAGATCTAGCCAATTTTTGGAGCTGCCCCTTTATTCCTGCTGGCTCTGACTCCTCTTCTAGCTGTTCTGGGTAGATCACTACTAGAGCCAAGGAGTTTGAGTCATGCAATACCTCCTTGAATATATGGACCAGCTTTTATGCTATAAAAAACTGTAAGAAGTGTATTATTCACGAAAATTACTGAATCTTAACTATGAGGGCTTCCTTCCTTCTGACTTATGGGATAGTGTAACCTTAGAGATAAGTGATGTACAAAGCATTAGCTAGGACCTTCAAAGATGTTTCTGGAAGATGCTATTTTTGTTTTCAGGGACAGACATCACCTACCAAGTGCATTTCTTTGGGCATCTTTTCTTGATATGGTGTCAGATTCAATGAACTGTGGGATGTTACATGGGGCTTTTAACTTCCAATACAAACACGGATGTTGTCCTAGACCCAGACAGTCCTGGAACAGGAATTTGGGCCAAGAATCTGCTAAGCAAAGAACATCAAGGATAGAAAGAGTTAAATGGATGAAGAAAATTGAGAACAGATGATAATTTGAATTTTTTTCCTACTTAAGTCAGCATGAAGGGGAAAAATTGCAGTTACCATAAAGAGACTAACAGAAGCCCAGAGGAAATTGCTGTGGCCAAGAAACGAGCAGAGGAAGGGCAGTTTACCCACTGGTTTTGATGGAAGCCACAGAATTGCTTAGAAAAGGAACACAAGCGTGCTGCAAGAGTCAGAAATTGCAGGCTAAGGCCCAGATCCAGCAGGAGCTGCAATAGGCACAGGCTCACAACCACATAGGCAATTCTCAGATCCAGGTCCTGAGGTGAGACCTGCCCTCACCTATACATCTGTGTGCTCTAGTTGCTTCTTCCACTGCTTCTCTTCAATGACTACTGAAAGCCCAGTGGGAAACAGAAAATCTACTGCCTGGGGGCTACTGGCACAAGCTTTAGAGTTGCATTTTTTCATATTAGAATATCAAAGGCAGTGGGTCTGTTTCCAGTAGGTCTTCATTTTGTACAAGCCCATTTTGTCTTTTAAAATATACAATGTAAGATTAGTAGGGGGTTTCTCGTTCATCTCAGTTTAACCTTGTTTTATCTCCTTGTACACTCTCCCTGGTAAAACTGACTACTCCCTTTTGCTCAATCTTTAAAATGTCCCTTATATAGAGACTAAGCTGGGAAAATGTGAACAGAAAAGTACCAATTTTAAAATCTGATCAGTGCAAAATGCAGTCAGAATTCAAAATTACACAGACATCTTGGAATAGTGAGCCTTATTTGTTACAGTTGTTTCTTTAAAAAAAAAAAATACACAGCTCATGACCTGTCATAATGAGAAACAGATATTAGTGAGCTCTTGAATGAATTACTGTAATATGTGTAATAGTTTAGATAGTCCCACACAGTTAAAAAGCAAACAAAAGAAAAACACACATTAGTTTCTACTTGCCTTAAAAAGCTGTGATTGCAAATTGTTCAGTGCAAAGTTTTAGCAAAGCTGTTGAAACAGATCAAAACAACTACTTTAAGAACACCAACACTATTTTAGAAAACTGTGTCAGTCAACATTGGTCATTCGCGAAGAAGTCCAAGCACATCAAGCATTCATCTCCTACCTCTTCAATATTTCATCTGTTTTTAGGGAAACCCCTGATTCTGTATGAGTTTTGTAATGGTTAACTCATATCAAAAATATTAAGATTATTGTGGGGAATTATTTGATTTCTCCGTTATAAATACGCATTTCTTTATCATCTGTGAGATATTTCCAGCATGTTTAGTGTTATATTTGTTCAGGCCTAATAAATATAAAAGATATAAAAGATTAATAGATCTAAATCTTGAAATTTGACCCTTCTGATATCTGGAAAGGAAATGAAAATATTTACAGTAATTTCACACTCATAAGCCGCACCTGATTATAAGCTGCACATCCGGGTAGCCGGGAAGACCATGGAAATTGTCCATAAATAAGCCGCACCGGTTGATAAGCCGCATTTGTTTGTTTTTTTTTTAAAGCGAGGATCCATGTGCAACAAAGCAACGAGTTAGTAACAGAATTGCAGGATCACGGAGTTTGCTGTCAAGTTGCTTAATTTGCAAACAGTTTTCACAGACTGGTGAAGACTTGAAACCAGCTCCGGCTCCCCACCTGCTCGCCTGCGGCGGCAGCTCCCTGTGCCGTGCGGCAGCCCTGAGCTGCAGTGCTGTGCGGCAGCGCTCCCCTGCCCACCACCGGCACCGCTACCCTGTGGCCCCGCTGCCGCACTTGCCCGCCCCACTCACAGCTCTGCCGCCCCGCGAAGCCTGCTCCCCACCTGCCCCCTGCCCGCCTGGCCGTGGCTCCATGGCAGCTCTCTCCCTGGCTGCCTCGCACTTCCGGTCTGGCATTTCGCCGGAAATTGTCCATAAATAAGCCTCACCTGATGATTAGCCGCACTACTGGGGTAGGCTGGATTCTTCAATGAAAAAGGTGCAGCTTATAATTGTGAAATTACTGTAATTTCCTTTTTCACTGGATGTCTGCTTGTTGGTTAGGGTTGGGGGATGTTTGTTAATTTGTTTGTGTATTTTGGGAGGGTTTAGTTTGATGGGGTTTTTTTGTTTGTTTTGTTTTGTTTGTTTGTTTTTGTCTCTAGATTTTATTACTTTACTAGTCAGGTCTCCTTCCTAATTGCAAGTGGAATAAACTACTGTCACTTCCAGGTATGTGCTTAGGCTTCACCATCTCATAAGGAAAGAAAATAGGAGACACCAGATATCAGATTCATCCTCACTCTTCATCCTTAGAGATATTCAAAAGAAATCTGGGCACGATCCTGAGTAGGGGTCTTGGACAATATAACCTGAATATTCACAGAGGAATTACAGTGCCAACCATTTTTACACCATTACATGCAGCTGTGCAGCTGTACCACAGCAGCAAAGTTTGGCAGGTTAAAGTTGTTGATGTTCAGCCATGAATTGTGACCCTGAAATTGTAGCTGGAAACCAAGGTGCAGACTGACAAAAGGATGAAGAGCATCTCTTGCGATCACCCTGACCTTATTTTTCCCTAAATTGCTTTTTTCTTCTACCATAGTCACATCCCTTTTAGAACCAGAGCAGTACACCTGGTTCTAGTTCATTCAGTTTCACTTTAATTTTCCTTTGTGTAACGGCACTAAATTCAATAGCATTACATGGTGAAGTCACTTTTTAAATTTTTTTCATGTTAGATTCTAAAGTACCTCTTTATTTATGCTGTTAGGTCTTGATCTGTTAGAGAGCCATCAACAGATTACAACATAACTGCATTAATTAGGAATGTAATTTATCAACGGTTTCCTGTTTTGTTATTGTTGTTTTTAAATAGAAACCAACTAAATCCCAGGAATTACAGTCAACTGCAAAACAATTGCAACCATTCCTGAACCAGCTAAAAGCAGTTCAACAGCTGCATCTTATAAAGTGTTACCATTCCAGAGACCTACAAATAATACAGGCTCATAAAACTAGCTACAATTATAATGTGGGTTATAGAGCATGGAAAAATACAAAAGAAATGATGAAGATACTCAATTTATAAGGTAGTTTAAAAGGTATTTGTAGGATGTAGTGTATAACAAAAGAATATAAAATCAAAATACTCTGGGTAAAATATTTCTAACATTTGGTATAATTTTATTTGCATGCTTTAAACTTATTATGTTCTTATATAATAACTGATCAAGACATTTGGTCCGATTTAGAGATATACATGCAGTTCTCCATGAGAAGATTCTGCATAACTTACTATGTAAAATCTTTTCTAAAAGTAATTTATTTATTAAAAAAAACATTCAAAGTTTGAATGTGACTTGGTTTTAGTGGACAAGAACCTACCAAATCACATCTCTCATTCACAACTAGAGATAAAAGCCTAATTTTACAGTGTAATAGGGAAATGGGCCTCAATTTTTCTTAATCCATGGTATTCTTTGTTGTAACTGCTGAACAGCTGCTCAGATTGCTGAATCTGCATTTCAGAGAGCACATCAGACTCAAATCACACAGAGATAGAATAATATGTTAGCTCAAATTACTTGCTTCTACAAGTCTATTTCTATGCAGTTTATTTTTCACTGTTTAACTTTGCCCTTTGCCATTTCAAATTATTTTAGTAATGAAACTTGTGTTATTTAGCCTAGGAAACCAACATGTAATTTGATAGACATCAACACTACTAGAAAATAAACCTGACTTAACACAGAAAAACTTAATTTTAAAAAGTGTGTGGAAGAAAGCTTTACCTCTCTACACAATTCCTCTTAGTACTCTTTGCTGAGTGATGTAGATGGTAAAAAAGGTTTCCAGTGCCTATGAATGTAATGAAAAAATGTTACTGCCAGAAAAACCTTATGCATCTAAAATGATAAAGTAAGCAGTTAGGACTGGTAGATATTAATCTACATTTCTATTTATTCCTACAAAATAACATACTCTATGCTGATGCTTATTTCAAACTATTTGCAATGAGCATCACTTAAGTGCTATCAAATTATTTCTTGGCTTCTTCTCATGTTTTACCCCTTTGTAAATTATTCAGCCAGAAATGTTTGGTACATTTCCTTTCTGCCTGCTGGACAACTTTACTATTTTGGAATTAGCCCTGTGTGACTATTCTTTGGTGTACCAGTTCTTTTTCCCTTTTAATTTGTACCCAAGAAACCCTAGTGGTTTTTTTTCTCATGTTAGAACAACCTCACAATCTGGTCATCTATTCAAAGATGAGCATAAGAGACTGGTTTGGCAGCCTGAGATGAAGCTTTCCTGGTACACTTTCTTTCCCCTATACACACATTTGAAAGGAACTATTGATCCATTCACTGGAAGGATGAGAAATATGGAATGTTGGGAAGACTGATAATACATAAAACATTATTTACTTCTAAAATTTTGTGGATGTCCTGTATTCGCAGAATAATTTGCTGTTACAAGCCTAGAGATGTACAGTTGTATATGAATTGTGCCTTTTAAGAAATTACCTAGATAGATAGATTAATTAGTAGCTACTACATAAACCCTAAACTGAGGGCATGGTCCCAAGTAAGGGCTCTATGTTTGCTGAAGCTATTTTAACTAAATGTATTTGCTAAAAGATGAGAGGAGTGCAGGCATTCCTGTTGTAAATTCAAGCCAGGTACATTTTTCTGAGAATCCAACCAAATCTCTACATTATAATCCAGTGATTTCAGTTCCTTTTTTTGACCACTTTGCCAGCTTACTGGAGACAGCTCTGGTCTGAGCTACAGAATAAATGAGAGAGCCTTCAAACTCCCCTGAGGACCTCTATTCCACCTCTGGCCTGCTTCCAGTACAGCAGTAATTGTACAATTATAGCAGCATTATATATAGAAAATTAACATGAGTTCTTAAGTCATTCAACAATAGCTAAGCATAATTATTTACACTATAGTCAGAATTTCTGAAAGGAAAAAAACCCTAGGCTTTTAAGGAAGGAAAATTGTAGCAATTACTGGCCTAGTAGCTCTTTTTAAAGTAATGTTGATGCATTTGAATGGAAGAAATGTTTTCAACTTCTTTAACCTGCAATACGAGCTGGAATCAGTCTGCATGCACGCACTTCAGGAAGTAGAGGGAGCTGTCTGATGGCAATTACAGCTCTTACTGCCTGGGAGCCAGGTCACAATTAGCAATCTGGGACTTCACATCATAGCTTGCAAAAAGACAAGCCTCATGTGCTTGGGAAAACAAAAGAAGACATATCACACTATACTGTAAGGTAAAGCTGGTATTTGATTTATACCTACAGAATAATTATATTTGCTATGACTGAGTAAAAACTAACAACTATTTACTGATACAGGGTATTTAAACAGGGAAACTAAACTTGATTCCTTTGTAGTGGTAAAATCCCCCCTTGAGATAATCAAGAGCTGTGCCAGATGTGTTTAGTGCTGTGCATGTGGCAGGAGAGTGAATCACCTGAAGGAGACAGTCAATAAGGGCCTTGTCTTCAGAGGGTGCTCAAAGTCAGAAAATGCAACAAGGAACCAGAAAAAGCCTCAAACGGATGGAAATAAAGCATTTATCTAGTGCTAGTACTGGATGTATACCTACAAGAAGAAATGTCAGTCTTACCCTGCAGGCAACCTTCGCAAAACTAAAGGAAGAAGCTTAATTGAGATTAATAGCCTTTTTTGCTGAGGCCCATGGGAAGTCCTAATAAGGCAATGTGAATGTAATTTATAATACATGAAACTTTAGAAGATATAAATAGCATATGACACGGAATGAGAAATGTCTTATGCCTTTCTCACATTGGTTTTTAGGGACATTTTCACCTGTTGGATTTAAAGTAGCATTCAAGTTTCTATTTTTTCGAAGGCAAACATGCCTGATTTATGCACCAGCATAATTGAAACTCTTAATAATGTCACACCAAGCAGACACTGCTTTGAACCAGCTTTTACTGTGGTCATAGATGGTAGACTTCTATAATCTAAGATAAAGTATTTATACTTACATGTGTTGGTTTTGTTTGCAGTGACATTTTTTCTAGGTTTTATTGAATGTTAAACTTAGTTTTTCTCCATTTCCTGTCATCTGCATTGATCTTACATATTTGTGCTCACACAGTTCTGGCACACCTTTCTACAAAAAAAAGGCCAAAAATTTTTATACAGTAATTCCTGCATCAAACCAACTGTTCTTAGATGAACCAGACTAGTATCCTGTTAAAAGGCATGTAATTTGAGACTTTCATGTGACAGAAATTTAATAATAATTCTAACACATACTTTCAAAGGTAAGGGAAAATAACTTACTATTTCCTTCACTATATACTTGTTTATATACTATATACTTGTTTAATACTTGTTCAACTGTCCTGAAAAGTCCTACACAAAACAGTCGTCATCATGCAAAACTTAATTTTTTCTGATACACACTGAGTATGTAAGATATGTACATGATGTTCTCATATCAACACATATAAATACACATCTCAAATATACTTATCCAATCTGAAATAATTTAGTCAGATGCTGAAAAGAGTACTTATCCATAGCAGAAATAACTCAAGGTCTGTAATATTTTATCTTCAGCTTTTTCTATTATCATCATTACTAAAAAATGTTCAATTTTTCCTCAGTAGGTAGATCTATTAAAGTAGAGAGCCCAAACTTTTCTCTGTCTTTACCAGGTCCACATAAAATCATTTTCTTACATTTTACCTTTTCTTCCAACCAAAATTTTAATTTTGCTTGTCCAAAAGTCTGATCCTTTCAAATGCTCTAATGAAGCACAAATCCTTCTGCGTTTTGCAGCCATCCTTCCTTTTATCCTTTGCTTTCAGTCAGTGCTTGCATCTTCTCATCTCCTCCTCACTTAGCTGCTGTTCTTGAGTGAGCACTACTCCCAATTCATGTATCATCACCCTCAGTATAACTGTCATAACTTGCAAATTATCAAATACTACAGAAGAAATTCAGGCAGGTGTAATTCTGTTGACCAAAGAGATCTGCACTAACTACAAACAGATTTGTTGTGGTCCTAACATTTTACTGAACAGTCTGTTTGTGAGCTGAACATTCCTTAATACTCACATCTTACAATAATCTTCCATTACTTTTAGTGCTTTACATGATAGCATTTCTATGCTACACTAATTGACTTTATAAGTTTATTTGCATGTATTTTTCTCATTACTAGTTTGCTTCATAAAATATTTAACTTGGAAATAAAATTGTTCTTAAGAAAACTCATCTTACTTAAAGGATGCTCATCCTACCCTATAGCAGTCAAAATCAAATGTCCTATATACTGTTAAAATCAATGACAGTTCTATGGATAATTAATAGAGCAGCAATTAATTAGAATTTATCCATACCATAAAAAAATAATTTTCTACTTTTCTGAATTAAAAATGTACAACCTTTCAATCTATTTGGTATAAAAAACCCCTAAAGTTACTTTATGTTCTACAAGAGAATGGTGGGTTGCCCCAAAATATGGTCTAGAAGCCAAGATTTTAAAGCACGTTTTTCATGTTATACACAGTACTAATGTCTCAACAATCCTGTCCAAACTTACCAAGGTTCTGTGCTTGTGGTTCTTCCTCAGTATCTGTTGGTACAAGCTCACATTCAATCCGCAGTTAAATAGTTGCCTTAGCGTTTTCCTTACTGTTTTTAAGGTAAGGTATCCCTTATGTTACATCCTAATGTTACATGGCTTTTGTCTCATATTCTTAAGGAAACAAAAGATCTCACAAAAACATATGAGACAAATTAGTCATTTTTAAGATAAACTTTTATTGAAAAATTAAAACTGCATTGCATAACTTCTTTATAACTTCAACATTTCTTAAACCACAAAACAGAGATTCTGTTTAAAAAATCTCTTCATATTTGTCACCATTCAAAAAACAGATTATGAGCTAACTCCATGATGATTTTAAAATTCTGGATTATTCCCAAGGCCCCTGCTTCTGGCTGTCTGCAGTGAATATCTTAAAATTACCTTTAATAACATGATCTGATTTTTTCTCATTCAAAATCACCAGCTGCTCTTGATTTTTATCCACTGGTCAGTCTTTTTCAAATAAATTATATCATTTAATAAGCACTGTACCTACCTGCTCAGCTAAGATCTAGCCTATTTAATTGATCTGAATTCATCCATGCAAAGTTATAGTGATTGTCCATGTGATTTTAAAGGCAAAATTGCTACCTCCAAGTAATTTTAGACCTCAGAAAAACAAAGTTGCTCACCTGGAATTAAAATGCTTTACATTAGTCAATATTTCTGTATATCCATACATCCTAATCTCTCACAGTCAATAGTATATGGATTAAAAAGAAGGAAAATTCTAGGTCAGCATTAGTCTGAGAAGCTGTGGCATATGACTCAGATGGAAATGACCTAAAATAAGAACAGAGATGAGTTTTCTCACTAATGACTATAACTCTTCTGTTAAAATCAGCTAACCAAGTCAGAAATTAGTATGAGCACAGTTCCTGTTGAACACAGTATATGTAATAGGAAAACACCCTAGAGAATATGAATCAAAACCTTTGCAAAAATCTAATTGTGGTCATCTGTGTCAAGACACAACACTGCAGAAAAGCAAGATAAATGCAGAGGGTAGGAAGGTAAATTTAAGCCCTCTATCTTAAGAGACAAACCTATGTATTAGCTGTCTCACTTCCAAAACAAGCAGGAGGAGCTCCATTATTCCCACCTAGCTGGAAACCATCAATGGCAATACGAAGATCCTCTGATGCTTCTGACCTTCAAAACACAAGATATTCCATTAAATGAAGAAGCAGAAATTTTAGTGAGCAAAATCACAGAGATCACAGAATTGTCAGGGGCTTGCTGTAGGAATGCAGTCAGCTGTATTATGGCCTTTCCTACTGCTTCATGATCAGGATGAAGATGATTCCCTTCACCTAGTTTATATGCTTCAAGGAGAATTAGCATCTCTGCTACATTAAACTATTCTGAGAATATTGAGATGGTGATCTGGATACAGGGTTCATGAGGTTAAAATATTAAGGTTAGAGGATTGTGGGTAAGTTAGAGCTTTAGTAGTACTGCATTAACAAGGGAGGTAGAGGAAATCAGAAATTCCCACCTAAGAACTGGTGGAAATCATAAGAATCATGGGGTTTGTATGGAAGACATAAAATCCTCTAGTGAAGCTGTCACCAGTTATGCATCTTTGGATTAATTATATTAATTCATATTGTTTCTCATAAACAAGAAGGACTGAAAGAATTTTTTCAATCTTCTGTAGCTGCCCTTTGAATAAAGTAAAACTGAGACCAGATTTCAGACAGAAGTCTGAAATGAAAATGTGACATGTACTGCTTCAAAACAAACTTTTTTCTATACTCTAAGAACAGCTCTCCATGAAAGGTTCTCTAGTTTTGATGAACAGCTGGTATCTGTAAAGAATGGCATTTTATATTATGGAGGTTAGTACTAAGGTCAATATTCATGCAACTACATCTGTACTGCAGGCCTCAGCGTGGATGTTTGCACCAGGAAATGGCAAGTATTGAATAGACAGTAACACAATAAGCTTGTAATTGAGGAAGATTGAGGTTTAAGATCAAGAAGGCAAGAAATGAACTACACTGTCTTGCAAGAAATCTAATGAAAGAAGTTCTGTATCAATAAGATTACTAGGGAGTTTAATGATATGAAGTAACAATGCAGATCTATTCTGAAAGTCATACTCAAAAATCTAATGGTCAGTGACAAATTTACAGTAATTTTTTGATTCAACTCGATTTGAAGAAAAGATTTTACAGAAGGTTGTGAAAGAGGAGTAAGAAAGAGTCCTATGAAAAATCTGGAAAGGCTGTGCTGTAGGATACAGCATTCACTGTAACAGCTTCTTTCTTCTTCCTGTGCTAACACAGCCACAAATGTGAGATACCATCCTCAGAAGACAGCCAGTGGGACCTGCAGGATGGAAATCTCTCTTGCCTGTAGGTGTCCTTCCACAGGACTGACAGGGGCCAGAGAGACTGCAAAAACTTCATAGCATGACTCTATTTCACAGAAAGTTTCTAAAATAATTCCATTTTATTACTGAGGTGGAGGGGAGGGAGAAAAAGCAATTAATTACTGACTTGCAAAGAATCACGTATGAAAACACTTGAAAGTAGCATATTCCATTTATCAGCATGACACTAATTCAGTGAACAGAGGATTATTGAATCTCTATTTTGTTCCACTACTCTGTTTCCAGTATGGACTTTTCCACTAAGTAATATGGATTATCTAATGATAAAATTGATCAAGCTGCAGATGAATCTGGTGTCTATACTTTGAAAAGCCTAACCAGTTGAAATTAGTGGGACAAGCTAGCTGTATTAAAAGATACAGAGATTACTTTTGGGTTTATTCATTTTATAAGCTCCAAACAAATAGTGAATTCCGTTTCACTAAAAGAATTATGCTGGTTAAAACTCCCACAGAATTTAGTTGAAATGGTCACAGAGGTCAGTCCTGAAATAAAACTTAAAAACAGGGGCCTTGGTTAGCAATCAATATTCACTAGAAAAGCATTCAGAACACTGAACAGACAGTCTGACATTACAATAAATAAAACTGAAATTTCTAGTAATTCTAATAGATTACAGGGATTCCATAGTTTGGTAGTCTATACACAATGTCAGAATTCCTTATCTTCAATAAAATTATCTGTGAGTTATTACTTTAAGGGCACTAGGATTTAAATGAAAGTGTCAACTAATATTTTCATAGTTTTTCTTTGGCTCACAAAGACACTAAAATACCATAAACATTATTTAGAACTTCAATAATATATAAATAGGTTACATTACAAACAGAAGAAAATACAAGACAACTCTTCAGCATGGTAAATCTCTGCATATAAATAAGCAAATATCTCAGATACCTACAATCAAACAGCTATCTTGCTGTAAAACTATTACATTTAAATCCTTTTACACAAAGTCATTTAACAATAATGTACACAATCTACACAAATTAACCTCTAAAAATACAGCAATAATATACCTGTTACAATGACTGTGCTACTGTCATCCCCTGATTTGACACTTACAGGGCAAGAACAACTATTTTACTCAAAGGTGCTCTTAGAGATTGCTGTTTTGTATGTGAGAAAAGCACCAACAATAAGATCAAATACTGTTATACATTTTTCTTTAGCTCCTAAGAATCTACATTTTAGAAATGTTTCTATATGTCTGTTTCTGTCTGGCAGAAAAACTTGTAGCACATTATCCACATCAAGGTTGTTGAAGGAAAACTTAATTTTCTTAAAGTGGAAAACATGCTGTGGCTTAGATCTAGCTTTATAACCACTTCATATATATATATATATATATATATGTATGTATATATATAATTATATATATTTATTTATACTGTACATATATACTGTGCAGAGTTCTTAATTTGCTATTTTAATGCTTATTAATTTTCTGCTGTCTACAATAAACAAAACTAATGTAAGAGTCAATAGTACTTCAACTTCAAGACAATACATTTTCCTTCAATAATATGATCTACCAATACTTTTATACTTCAGCAACCTATAGTTGCTTTGTTTTAGGATGTCTTAGGAGACTGGAACTTACAGAAAGAGAGAATTTCCTTAAAACATGTTCTGCAGAACTGGGTTTAAAAAATAGCCAGTGCTGGAAAACAATGAATTAGAGAAATAAGTAATTCAACCATTACAGGTCCTGCCCCAATCTCTCAATTTCCTCAATGAGGAAGTCAATGTCAGACTTAGTTGCTGCTGGGTTTGAGATGACCATTCGGAAGAAGTTGACTTTATCGCCCTGAGGCTGATATCCAACCATGGTGGTACCTGATTCCATCATCAATGCCTTGATTTTCGGTGCCACCTTTATCATAAAAAAAAAAAAAAAAAAAAAAAAAAAAAGACAGACAAACAAAGAGAGAAGAAGAAAAAATTATTCTTTCCTTGTATGTTATAAATTGATAGGCATTTGTTTTAATAAAAAAGTCTGTAAGAAAAAAAAGCTTGTAAAACGAAATATGTAGGATTGGCTATCTAAAGGAAAACTGACAACAATAATACTCATCTTTTTGATTTATAAATTAATAGCATCCCAGAATATTCAATATGCAATAATTTTATATATTAAATGTATATCTCGTTTATTTGTGCTGAAGATTTTGTCATGATGAAACATTTTTGCTTCTGTATAAAAGTCCACTCCAGACCTTCTTGAGGGCAATGGATGTTTTCCATGAGAATTTTATATATTCTGAAAGCATTTTGTATGTGGGGACAACAATGGAAATTTTTCAACACGATCTATGTCATACAGAGTATTTTTTGCTAGCATAAGCCATGGAAGCCTTCCAGTAGTTTTGCAGTACTGAGAATTTACCACAATCTCACTTCCTTGGTTTAATTTACAAAGAATAATGTTCTGACAGTCTTAGTATCTGGTATTGACTAAGCCCAGTTTTTCCATCCAGGCTTTCATTCTCCTGCTCTACTCTCTGCCAGGCACAGTCAGATGTCTGGCTCTTTTACTGTTTTGTAAAATGCTTTATGGTGTCCTCTAACATTCAACATTTAATCAAATAAAATATTTCATCCCCCTTGCTGTTTCTTACCTCTATCTTCCTCTATTCTCTCTTCTTTTTTTTTTTTTTTTTTTTGCAATTTCTTTATGTAACATGGGACTGGCTTGACCCAGGAATTTCACCTAGGAATTTCTATTCTCTTTTCCCATTGTGATGCAGTCATTAAATCCTCTACATTAAATCTCCCAAGTTTGCCCACACACAGACACAAGAGAGCAATTATTTTTGACACCTGTGAAATAATTTGTCTCCTGAATGTATTTCATTCCACTTCTGTCAAAAACACTACTATAAAATTACTGTATTTTGCTTCCTTCAGGTCCTAACATGACATCTTTTCTAGTGGTGCTTCTATAATACCTTCACTTCCCTCTACCACTTCAAACAAACGTATCCCAAAGTCCTCCAAAGGGTATTCATTTTCACTGAAATGCATTAATGCACTGGCATTTAAAATCAAAATAAATACCTGAGAAGGAACTTACAGGTTTTCATGTCCTTTACCTCTCCAAGCATTTTCAAACAATTACCCTTCTGTTTCTCTTGTTGATAAGCTGTCCTATCCAAAGAAGACTCTGGTGTCTGTAGGCCTAGCTACGTTTTGAAGACTTGTAAGACTTGTGAGCACAGGATAACTGAATATGTTCTGAATCTGGTTCTATAGGGAAAACATGACTTCAGCATCAATATAAATAGAAGACAAAAGTGAACAAATATCAAGGTCATAATAAGCAATGGAGAAGTAACATATCAGAATTTGGAATTATCTTTTTACATTGAACCAAAAATACTCACCCTGTGTAACTTTTCTCTTCTCTCATCAGAGTCTGGCATGCCCCTGAGACTTGGAGGAATATACCAAAAACATACATTTGTATGCTCTGGCTGCAAAAATAACCAAATATATACATCAATTTAAAAAAATTAAAGGCTATATAGTAGTATATTTTGTCACAGACATGAAAGACAAAATATAGCATTAACTTTCCTAGTTCTGCATGTTAAACAGAAAGAAATGGATTGCGATACTGCTGCTTGCTTCTGCTGCCTTAGATTCCCTATACATCGTCCCATTTGCAACATTTAGGTTGCTAATAAAGTACAAGTGCTTTTCCCCTTTGTGAAGTTTTATGAGTAACTGTTTTTCAAGATCACAGCAAGGGCAACCCAATTTTCTTTTTCTTAGTAAAGGGAGAAATGAAGTCTATATTATGACCCAAAGGTTTATGTAGTAGCACTTGCAACAGAATATACAGCAAAAATATCAGATTCTCAGTTATATATGTAATAATCTCAGCATGTGAGTACGTTGTACTAAGGTAATCTTCTTGCCTTAAACTGAGAAGGCCTCTGCAAAAGAGGAGGAGATAAAACTGACATTTATGGTACAACACTACGCGTATTTGACCAAAAAGCTGCCCAGGTGCAAGTCATGTAGTTCTTTAGAAAATAAGAACAGTTTTGCATAGCTGTTTTGAAGAACTGTGAGAAGCATGAAGACAAATTCGGCTCATATGTATGTGAAAGTGAACTTACCTCCCCTTCAAAAACCATCTCAAATTCTTCTCTGTTTTTGATTTTAGTGTAGAGATATTCTGCCAGATCCAGGCATTTATTGATCTGATTTTCAAATCCTACTGTACCCTGTTTTAATAAGAAAGTAGGTATTAATTATATATTTTTCCTCTGCTCTGATGCAATTAGCTTTTCAGGAAGGTTTCACTCTTAAATATTTTCAGGCAGAAAATATTTAGCAGTATTATTTCTTGTAACTTAGAAGTAGAGTTAATCCATGGTGAAAAAGTGGCTAAAGGTGGCCCATTTGTAAGACACTATCTGGTTTGTCTCATTTTAAGAGAATTTGTTATGAAAATAACAAGGACTTTCACTATTTTTAGTAGATTATTTTAAGTCTTCAGTATTTTTTTCTGTTTCCAAAAATATGATGACATTACGTCTTGGCTTCACAGCTGCTGCTGAAAGACCAGACACTTGGAATGGGAGCTCAGTTGAAAGTATAAGAATTGGGAAGTAAATTGTTTCTTCTGAGCAGTCTGTTACAAATGTGTATTTAATCAGCAAGCAAAAATTTGCAATATGTTTACTAGAAGTCACTTGCCTACCCACTGATATCTTGTCAAGATCATAACCACAGAAAAAGTATATGAATGTTGATAATAAATAGTTCGAGGTCTTTTAAAATACACTTTGTACATGAATTAAGTAGCAAGCACTTTCTCACCAAGTAAAAATTGGTTTATGATTTTAGAGTTTATTAGATTTAATATCAATTTTATTTTAAAAATTAGACTCCAGGCAAGTTACCCAACTGAATTCCCATTCTGCCAGCAGAAGAGCAAGAATAACAGTAATTAGATGATTACAGATACAGCAATAAAAATAGAAAGTGTTTTCTTGACTACATGAACCCTCATCTTGTGAACATGTAAGCCTGGACATAAACCCATGCTTAAATTGAGCCATCCAGGCATATGACAATAGTATCAGGTAATAAATTGTGGAATCGTCACTTGTGCAATGCTTCCTCAGAAAAAGGCTTTGTTTTCCAAGTTGCTCATAAAATCTATGCATTGAAATGTCGTGTTCCAAGGACGCTTGTAAGTCATCAAGCCTACTCTTCTGCTACTACAAGTAATTTGTCATAAAATATATATGCAAGTGTAGAGCATCACAACAAGAGAACATTTTGGTGCCCTGCCTTCAATGTTTTTTCTGTAGGACTCATCTAGTGACTTAAACCTTTCTTCTAATTGCCATCTGAATTTACTGACAGCTAGCATTGTTCTACAATTCACATAGTTCCTTTCTGAGTTAATACTTGGATACTTCTGTGTTTAGAGATTGTAATGACACAAACATTTATGTTAAAGTATTCCATACACTTAGCAATTAATTAAATACTTTTCTGCTTTCTGAGCTAAACTCTTGTTATTTACCTTTGCTTTCCACATCAACCAGAATTTGAAAATGTCCACATGTCGACCACACTGTATTGCCTTATCTCCAGTGTCATAGGAGACATCATACTGTTTGTCTGGCTGGAAGAGATAGCCTGCACACATTTGATTGCAGCCTTGAAGGATACCCTACAATGAAAAACACGTACACTTATATGACTTACCTGGCATTTGTGCATGAGAGAATGTATGCATTAATAATGCATAAAGATCTATTTCAAACATGTACAGGAGAATTGTTCTTTGATGGGGCATATTATAACATACTGACCTTGTTTTGCAAACCTGAGCCAGAAAATTAATTTCATAATCTGAGGTGGTTCTCCTAGAAGTCTCTGAGTAGTCATATGTTTTTTACACACACAAACACCCTCCCTGAGGTAACATTCACAGATCAATTTGGATACTTAGTTTGTGATATTAGCTTCACCCACTTCAATTTATAAGGCTATGTTCTTTAAACTTAGATTTATGATTTCTTAAACTACACACTAGAATAAAGCTGTGGTCTCTCAGTGCAACAGATTGCTACACAAAATGAAGTGAAAAAACTGAATTGAAGGCTTAAACCACATGTTGTTCAGCTTTATGACATTTAACATTAGTGATAAGCACAAATGACATAAACTGGGCATGTTTTGCATATAAATAAATATGGTTCACAGACCAATAGAAATCTATGGACTACTGGTAAAAATGTCTGGAAACATCGAGCAGCAAATTCCTGAATGTTACACAGAAGTCTTACACATGACATTCCTTAAATGCTTTGCATTTCCTTTAGTGTTTATTAGTGTTTTTTGCAAGAAACTTGAAGATACCACCAGTGTGTCTGATAAGTACAAAAACATCTACCCTGTGTAAGGTAAAAACTTGCTTCTTACTCAAGCAGTTTAGACTGTGACCAAGCACTAAAACTGAGGCTCTATGTTCAATGTATCATAGAACCAATGGGGCAGGTGCTCAGACGAAGTATGTTAGCATGGCTCTGTTGTTGCTATTAGAATATGCAAAGATCCAACAGGTGAGGATCTGACCCATGTAGTTTATAACTTTAATTAAAAAAGCCCAAAACCCCAGAACAAATAAAACAACTTCCAAACACAATGTAGATTCACATAATTATTCCTTCCAAAAGAAGTTTTGAAATGAAACAGATTTTGCAGTACCCTCTTAAAAAGTAGGGCTTGATATTTACTTTTTTTTAAAATTGTTTAGTTATTAAATATAAGGCAGACCTTCTCCCGGACAAGAATGGCAGAACATTGTAACAGCACACCCATCATCTTGTGTGGATTCCAAGTGACTGAGTTGGCTCTGCAAAAAAATTACACATTCAGATAGGTCTGGAAAACAGAAACTAAATCTGAAGCAGTCACCTTTGTTTTCTGCTTTCAGCTGAAAATATATGGAGTTTAGAACATGATGATATCACTATGGATATTATTACTGTCTTAACTGTCTCCTTTCCTAGCTATGCTGTTCAGGAAAGGAATTTTTTTTCATGTTAACATTGCAATTTCAGACTTGTGATTAGTTTATATTATTACTAATACCAGCTAATTAGTGTCAGACTGATTAGCTGATACAGTAACATCATCCCCAGAAGAGTTCTCTTACAGAAATAGCACTAATAAAAATAACAAAACTGCTCTGACACGTTCTATGAACTCAAGGTACTGAGGTAGAAAGCAAGGCTGCCAGATAATTAAGGGACTAATAGGAATTGTGGGAGAATACACACACTATACAACTTTACTAAACAGCTGCTGGAAAAATAGAAAGGAAATAAGAAGACGTTCTGCATGCTTATCTGCTTTCCTAGTTAGAGCCACAGCCCTTGCTTGTCAAGCCCATGGGCTGTTAAAAGGCCCTAAAACTTTACATCACATCCTACCATTCTGTATGTGAAGCTTAAAATTTCTTACATGTAAACAAAAGTGAATGCACAAGATCACCTAATTTACAAGTCAAACAGATGTTCTGTACTTTAACATACTGTCCTAGATAGTTTAATGGTGACACTGAAATACATGTGCCAACATTGCACATCCATTGACCTTTTCACCCTAAGTAATTAATTACCAAGTGTCACCTTGATTCACTGCATGTTCCAGAGAAGCAAAGTGCATAATTGTATTTCATAGGCTATGCATGTGGTTGAAAGAAAATTAAAAGGTATTTCCTCTTCTTCTACACCATGCTCTCAGAGGCCACAACCAAAGTTTCTGTTTTGAGCAACACAGTGATGTCTTCACCCCAGTCTGAGGACCACTGATTTCTAGGTACAATTCCAACCCCTGTATGTGCTAGGTTAGACTGTGGCACCCCTCAACTGAAAGAAGAGTGCAGCCTGTGCTGTACCTGGGAAGCTCACAATCCATGTAACATCAGCTTATGTTGTGCAAACCAGCAGATAAATACCTCAGATTTAGGAGGCAATTATCTTTTAGAACATCTTCACTAATAGTTCAGACGGAACAGTTAGGAAAAAGGAATTTATATAACAAATTATTTCCATCTTAAAATACCATGCCTTCAGTTTAGCACATTCATTTAACTTACAGGGCTTCAAACAAAGACAATTTTAAGTCATTCCTCACAAGGAGCATTACGTTTATTTTAACATGAAGCTGTCACTCTCTCCTCAGTGCAGCCCCCAAGCCACAGCAATCCCAGCTCTGTGCCGTGGCAGCATCCCAGTGCTCCATGCCAATGTGTCTGAGCAGACCAAGTGCGAGCTGAGTGTAAGCACAGAGCCCAGCTGGGGCCTGTGACAGGCAATTACGCCGTGCACGTGGGCCCCATCCCATTTGAAGATCTGTATAGCTGATGAGGAAAGAAATAATTTCATGCTTCATGGCCTGCTGCTTTCTGTATTTGCTTAAAATTATAGCCTTAATTAGCACCTCAGGGTTGAGCTCAGGTCAAAAGGGGTGTGCAAAACTCCTGTGACCAAACCTCTGTATCTTAAGAAAATTATTTTGAAATGCTGACTTAATATTAGACATGTTGCCATGAGTCACAAGCCAACTTAGCTGGGCAAAGTTTGATAGGATTCTGCTTCTTCAGAGTACTCCACACCACATGCTGCTGTCCTTGCAACAGAAGGGTACACATGATTTTGCTGCCAGTCCTTCCATACACTATCCTTGATGTTGTACTTATTCTTCACTTACTGTATGAGATGCCCAAACCTAGAATAATTTGTTTTCCCTAAGAAAGAGCATTGCTCACTGTACTTACTTCACAATTTTACATGGTGCTCATATTCAGAATAGTCAACTCAAGGAAGCAATATGGTGCTAATTTAAAAGTACATGGATAGAGAATGTACTTTAAGAGCAGTATTACAAATAAGCCCTGTGTAGTACCTTTCTATTCCATTCAGTTTATGACGGTGCTTTCGGGACATTAAGAGCCCACCTCCCCAGGCAGCCTGGAAGAGAAAGAAAAAAAGAGAAGACTCATTTTTTTAAAAAAGCTCAGCTTAAACTGATTATTTTAGTTTACTCGGGATCTAGTAATAGATATTTTAATTCAAGGAAGGAAGTGTAAATGAAGATCCTCTTTTGCCTGAATAGCAGCACTTTTTTGTTACTTACATCTACATGGAGCCAGAGGTTGTATTTTTCACATATATCTGCAATCTCCTGTATTGGGTCAAAGGCTCCATATACTGTTGTGCCTGCAGTTGCGTTTACAAAAAGAGGAACATATCCCTACAATAAAAATGAAAATATCCATTATAAATTGAAAACACTTTCAGAAAAAAAGAAGGAAAAAAAAAGGAAAATAATGCCATCCAGAAACATTATCTCATTATGTAACATAAAAATGTTTTTCTTCCCATGTGAAAGGCACAACATAACCAACAGTAGAAACTGACTACTTATACCACCATATACGTGGTAAGAACAAACTCTGTTTTGTTCTTTATTTTCTTGTAACTTCACAAAATTAACTAGTTAGAAGATAAAGAATATTATTTTGTCTAATCTCTTTCAATGAGGAGATTAAAACAAGGTAGTGGAAGATGAGCAATATTCAAGTACATTTGGGACTTTTACAGCAGTATAAACAAGAATTAATTAAATGTGATTTGTAAGTCACGATTTGAAGGCTTGAAATTGTTCCTTTAGTCTTTATCTAATAATAAACAGAACAAAGCAAGCTAAAACTAAAGCAATAAATGAGAAACTATCAGATCAAAGAGAAAGAATTTCGAATTAGATTAAATAAATGTGAACTGCTATTTCATAGAGTGTTCAAATGTAAAGAAGTTAAGAAATAAAAAAATAATAATCCTGATTTCTCTTTGGTTATTTTATAAAAAAATTAATGAGTTTTTCTACTGCATTGATTCAAGAAATAGCAATTTATGCCTAAAATTTAAGCTTACTTTCTATATTTAATGAATATACATGCTACTTTCATGAAATCTACAGGATTTTTTAAGGGCTCCGTAGAATCTTTTATGAGTTTGCTAAACTTAAAAGTTTAGATAAAAGTAGCTTAGATTTTATGTTTCCATATATTTCCAAACAAAGTTATTTTTAAAAATCATGAACTACAGTTGTGGTTCAAGAGTCAAAAGTCTTTTGGTTTTAAACAGAAAATGAAAACCTTACCAAGATATAGATAACTCTGTAAATAATACATGAATGTATAATTAAGCATATAAGAATACTGTTAGTATATTTATATCATTATAATGTTCTCTTTAATATCAACACTCAGGCTTCAAAGGAAAAGCAATTTTACTAAGACAAGCAGTTAAGCACTAATTTTTAAAAACACAAACCTTTTCTTTTGCTTCCAGAATTTTTGCCTCCAAATCAGCTGGTATTATTTTGCCTCTGTAATTATCACAGAAACAGAAAGACAAAGAAAATTTAAGAATATCTATGGAAATAATAGCTACAGTTGAAATAATTTAATAGGATTTTCTCAACAGGCCATTAGCAACTTGATACACTGTACTGAATCAGCCCTTAAACACAATAAAACAAATTTAACAGATGAACACATTTAATCTATCCAAACTTTAGTATTCATCCTACCTTTCATTGCATTTTATCAAAATAACATTGTCTGTTCCAAACCCAAGTGCAGCTCCAGCTTTCTTTATTGAGTAGTGACTCTGCAGCAAACATATGAACACGAAATGGAGGGGTTGTTTAATGATGAAGCATTTTCACAACATATGTCAGTAAATTAAGAATTAGCAGTGTATTAAGCTCACATGCTCTGAGGTAAAGAGCACCAGTTTAGGGACTGCAGCCATGCCTTTGGTTTTAACTTCAGGGAAATACTTGTAGCGTGCAGCCATTATGCTGTACATGTTGGAGATTGCTCCTCCTGTGAATGAATAAATGAACAGTAAAATAGTGATAATGAAAAAAAATATATTATACCACAGACATACAGGTCTCATTTGCATAATGCGTGGAAGTGGCAGTGAACTATGAAAAAATATTTCTCTGAAATGCACAGGCATCTGTCTAAATAGCACAGGACAGACTCTCGAGAAAGCCAGAGTGATAACCAGAATTTCCTAAATGCCATCTCTATCAATTGCTATAATTTTGTAACACATTCCTAAAAATTCAGGTTTCATTGTGCTGCTTTTGCATGATAACTTGTTAGCAAGTACAGCAGAAACTTACTAACTTGTCTGAGATTGTAGAAATATCACATACTGGATGGATTTATCCCATCTTACTGAAGTAGATACATGAAGGTAGATTTCTACAGCTGAGCTACTTCCAAACTCCCTCACAGTCAGTTATGGGAAAGAGGCACTTCACAGGCTATGATTCAGCTGATCTATTTTCACACTTACTTTTGAAAAATTTGGATAGAGGGAAAGCATCTATTTCTCTTGCTTTGCTGCTGAGAAGAGCCCTGAACAATTAGCTAAGTTCTTTGGTGCAGAACTCAAGTTTTAATAAGATCAACCTCACCCCAAAGCCTTGGATGACTTCTTTCTCTAAAATTTTTTCACTGGTGAGAGGACAGAAAGATCTGTATTTTTTGGTTTTGTCCTTTGTGCTCTGTAACAGGATGGTGTTCCCTCAAGCCAAGCCCAGAAAAGTTCTGCTGGGCACCCACATTGTCCACACATTGCCCAGGACCTTCACACGGTTCATCATCAGTCACTTCTGTCACTGCTCACTGCCTTTATGTTCCTTGCACGGAAAGACACTTTGTCTTGGTCTTTTTACTAGAATCATACTTGTGAATCCAATCAGATTATATGCCAGATAAAGTGCCCCAGAATGTGACAGACAATCACAACCTTGTCCTGACTGTGAGCCCAAAGCCTTACTGACCACCAGAGAACTCAGTACGTGATTTTTGAGAACTTCGAGTTTATAGGAGCTGTGGTTGCTCAGCAGCTCCAGAATTAAAGCTTATAAAAGGTGTGTTTAAAGGCTTAACTCTGCACCAGAGCCTATAGCCAAGTTTTAAATGCTGACCAGCCACAGTACATAGCCATATGCAGAGATAATTTTTTGCCCCGATTTTTCTGTGGTATGTTTAAACAAAGCATTCCTACTTCTAAATATCTGACTCACTGCTTTGGTTGCAGATAGTGTGAATACTCAGACACAGCTTATGTTTATTTTAACTTTTGAAGTTTTAGTCAAACCACCAAAACAGAGAAGAAAAAACTCACCAGGTGAGAATATTCCATCACCATCTTTATTTGACCATCCAATAATCTCCCTCATCTTTCGAAGTGTTATTTGTTCCATGAGGACAAAAACAGGGGCAATTTCATAGGTAAACCTGCATGGATAAAGCAAAACAAACAAACAAACAAACATACACAATATAGATACAGATTCTAAAAACACACAATAAATTCCCAGCCTGTGATTCTTTGCTAAAATACTCAAGGTTTCTAAAAGTTTTGCTGTAACTTGAGATTCTGATCCTGAACCTTTACCTAAGCAAAAATCCTCAGGAAGACAATATTGGAAATACTGATGGAAGAAACCTGCCGTATTAGTTATTTTGCAGATTTTTCTATAGAGAATGTAAGACCTAATGGTCAACATCATAGCACTGCTGACTTCTGTACAAGGTTGTCCTATAAAACAACTGTTTCTCACACTTGTGGAATAATACACTGCTAAATCCTTATGAAAACAATGAACTTCACTGAACTAAACAAAATCATAATTAGAAGTATCGAGCTAGGATTTCAAAGTCTAAATATAATTAATTATGTGGATTTATTCTGTTGATGATCTCCAAGGACAACTTACTTCTACAATACAACGTGATCAATAACTGTCAAGAGTAATTACAAATGATGATTTCCTAATTACCAATTACCAAAACCAAGTCAGCAGTCAATTATTGTATCCACTTAATAAGGCCATATGTAATGTCCTGGCATGCCCTGATGTCAGAGTCGGATACGTGGATGGAAATTGACAACCATACAATATTTTTGGTGATCAAGGTACATGGATAAATTCCTACCGCTGTAAACAAATTCTCCTTGCTGTGCACAGGGACGAAAAATAAGTAAGAGCGAAAAGGGAGCAGAGAGAAATGAAAAAATTAACCTCTGATTTCCAAAGGAATCTATAAGAGTATGACATCCTGACATTTTGGATTTGACTGATATCCTCTGCTTAAAAATTTTAATCAAAACATATTTGTTATCTCTCTAAAACTAAAATGATATTTTGAGAATAGATATAGCAAAATTGAATGAGACATGGTTGCTCACATGGTTAATATTTTTTTTAATTTTTATGTATCCTTAGTCCATCAGAGAAATATCACCATTATTTTTAAAACATTCCTTTAAGACTAAAAATGTGTAATTTGTTTTATTATTGTGATTGCTATTTTCAGAAGCCAAAATACCACTTATTTTGTTTTTACTATCATTAGAACTGGCAGAGACAGCTGAATATTGATCTGAAGTTTGGGTGCTGCCACTATTTACAAATGGACAAAATTAATAAACCAGTGTCTGCTAACAGTGGCTTTGGGTTGAAGCACTGGAAATCTAGAATATATTCCAATCTTTATTTAGGCAGAATGATCAACTAATGTAGCTCGATACAAGGTACCCTTAAGTCAATTTGATTATTTTTTCCCTACCAGTTTAAACACATTTTGAGTTTTGTCCTGAGACCTTGCCCACTGAATTTTTAATCTATTTAAACACAAAGAAAATAGTACATAGTTATTTATTCTGTTCTATAGTTATTTTCTGAGTCTCCAAAAACTGACAAGAAATAAATGACAGTAGATGTTTATAAAGTACAAGGCCAACAAAGCTACATTAGATGATGGTGATGAATTTACACATCATGTGTTGTTAAAGTTCACTCCACCTTACTTGCTTTAAACTTAAATTATTTGGAAAAAGTCAGTAAAACCCAAAAAATGTGTTTGGCTTAAAAAGAACCATCTAACTTTAGAACCAATCTCTTAAAAAATGCTGATCAGATTTTTCATATACTTACAACCTTTACAGGTATTTCTGTGAGTTAACTGTAACAGTCATGAGTATCAGCTCTTTACTAATAGAATGTACTATGGTTTTTTGGTAGGAGCCAGTGCTGGCTTAATTCTGCTTTCACCTAAAGGACAAATCTCTTTATTGGACCAAATCATTCTAGCTATCTCTTCTCTTGTGGGCCAGTATGTAAAAAGCAGTCTGAGAATAAACACAGAGCATTTTGCATCAACTTTCTATTCATAAGTGTATCTACATAATACTGAAAATGCCAATATATTCCCTTGTCTCAGAACAGTGGGCATAAACAGAACTTCCAGATAATATTTATTTTTAACCTCAGTTGGCTGCTGCATGGTGAGAGAACGCCCTGTGCTACAGATCTCTAGAACAAGATGAATAATGAAATCCTCAAATTTTCATGCTGAAGGTCTCATGATT
The DNA here is from genome assembly GCA_009812075.1 of Sialia sialis. Taxonomy (NCBI): domain Eukaryota; kingdom Metazoa; phylum Chordata; class Aves; order Passeriformes; family Turdidae; genus Sialia; species Sialia sialis. The sequence continues at coordinate 13,154,118 of VRYO01002782.1, forward strand.
AGTGATTGAGCTATGAATAGCACATTGATACTTTATTTCCAAGTCAATGTGGGAAGCTTATTATGTTTAATTTGAAATATTATCTTCACAGTGACATTTAAGTAATATTTCCTAATGATAATTTAAATTTTTAAGAGAGTACAGATGTTTTGATTACTCAAAACTCATCTGCGAAAGAAAACAATACTTTTAATTGTTCATAAATATTTTAAGTATTGTTTATCTGTAGAAAAGAAAAAATAGCAAATGGAAAACATTCCCTACCGTAGTTCAATGTTATTGTGCTTGTGAGTTATGTGCTCATGTAGCTGTAACAGGTTAGAACCGTTTCTGGGTAAAGGTCAAAACCTGCTCTTGTGTGCTGGAACACTGCTCAAAACAAATAGTATGTTCCCCAGAGCTCACAGAGGTGATCTGGTTATTTTTAAAACCTTCTCTGTCAGTCTTTTGAATCATATTTTACAGACATCTTGCTTGATAAGCCTCCTACTAACAAACAGATACTAAATTTTATGTTCCTGTTTAAAGCACAAATGGATGAGAGACTAGCTATTTAACAGCTTACTTAAAAAAAAAAAAAAAAAGGAAAATATCAATTTAAAAGAGTTACTCTTTAAGAAGTGACTAAATGAGTGCAATGTTAGTAATAACAGTGTCGGTATTTCTTTGTCCTGTCACAGTCTGCCACAGAGCTCAATTATTTTATGTCCTATCAGGTTTGTGTAATTACAAAAGGATAAATAAACTGGGATAACTAAGTCAGTCAAAGAGGCTTGGAAAAACTGACACTGAAATATTTGTCCCAGAGAAACAACCTTTAAGCAAAGTTTTTTTAGAAATATTATCAGAACTGCTTTCACTTTTAATTGTGCTGCTAAAAAGGCACTTCAAAGCACTTTAAAGCACTTTGCAATACTTGTTTGACAATTAAAATATATATTGCTGGATTTTCTTCCCAATCAGCTTTTAAATCTGAATGTCTCATACCAATTTTGAGCAAACAGATAACTAATTGAGGTGATTATTACAAAGAGAAGTCATCAGCTATGTTTAATGAACCATATACTCACAGGCCAGTGAAAATATTGTTCATTTTCCAATCTGAATATACATTTCGTATGACAATTAGCAACAAATTCCCCAAAACAGAGGTCACTTTACAGTTAAGGCACATTCAACACAGGACTTAGAGAGAGCAGTCTTACCTGCTGAATATTTGGACTCCCATCCATTTTTGAACATATTGAAATCAAAATAAAAATAAAAACTGACTAGAACATTTGGTGGGTTTTAGTGGTTAAGGAGTTTTTTCTTATTGGTTTGGGGTTGTTGGGGTTTTTCTTGGTTTATTTTTGTAGGTGTTTTCGTTTAGTGTTGTTGTTTTTGGGGTTTTTAAATTAATTGCACTCTGTCACAAAAATTCATTATAATACCTTACACTGAAATTTAGCTTTTATTAAGTTTGAGGTCAGGAAAAGTTTCTCATTTGATGCATTCAGATGTCGAATTTTACTTTTTTTACACTTCCTTTTATTCATTTACACATGACTCTATTAGACTAATTCCTTCATTAGCATAAAATTATTTTTCAGTGTTACATTTTTAATCATTTTGAAGCTACCCAGAAGCTACTTCTTTACTAGCACATGAGCAGAAGGTATTGCCTGAAGCCTTTAATCTCTGAAGTCAACAATAGAGAAGAAAATAAATTTTTCCAAATCTTGTGTTCTAGTGTTAACATGTGGATAGTTGCAGACTTGTTCAGTCTAGAGACAAGAATAAAAAAAAAAAAAAAAATTGGTCCAAAAGAAGCAAAATAATTTAATGGTAATATATTAGAATAATCATGTTTTACTTACCATGTGCTTTCAGATATTTGTATTTCTATTTCTAAAAAACTATTTTTATTGTATTACTGACACATTAAGAAAAAAAATAGATTTTTCTGGAAGACATAACATTAATCATTTTAAAAGGAAAATCATTCATATCTGTGACAATACCTATCTACCACGATACATGGCAGCCCGTGTAAGCACCAATCACTGGTGACAAGACACTGCTTACATGTTTGTATTAGCAGTAGATGTCAGCCACTCCCCAGCCAAGCCAATAATGTCCAGTCCTGTCGACAGCTGATTGAAAAAGCGAGGATGACCTGAAAAGAGAATTGAGAGCAACTTAGAACAAACAACCGATATCTCTCGGGTTTCAGATTTAAACCACCCATCTTTTCTGACTCAAATTACAGCTTTGTACTCAGAACACTTGCAGCAAGGTTTTCAAAGCCAGTCCTGCTTATAGGGAGACTGATAGCAAACATTCACAGATGTCTTACTACAAACTTGAAAAAATACTTTGGATGGGAGCTTCTTATGGAGCAAATTGCGTTCAAAAGAGAACCGCAGAATCAACTGAGCCTGTAAACACCTCAGGTACTCGCTCAAGGGCTTGGGCTAGCCCATTTCCAGAGCCCTCTTCCGACTTTCTGTCGTGCTGTGTGCTCGGGCGATGCGTTCACGGTGGGGGACATATCCTTGGCAGTAACAACCTTCAGGTACTGGGGCTGTTTGCATTTGAGGAAGAGAGCTTGAACTGGGGCTGCAGGAGTGAGAGAAGGGTGCGGAGGATCCAGTCTCTTCCCGAGTTACAAGGACACGGGGGAGACGTTTCGCGGGGTCTCGACAGGAATGCAGGAAGAGGAGAGGGTCCCCAAGAGCTCCTCGACTCGGGCCCTTTCCCCACATGGTTTACAAACTAGAATTCACCTCCTTAAACAGAGTTTGCTATTGAACCGAAATAAATCACATCTCTGTAGTTCAGCCGAAGTTGCTTTAACGACGTTTATAAGCGATAATCCCGACTGTTGGGGGTCTGCTTTTCTAGCACGAAGAGAGGAAATTCCTAACAACCGATACGGGCGTTGAGACGTGGAATGTGTCACGACTGAGACCTCTCTGCTCGCTGGGGAAGGACATTCAGCACACTGGGGACAGCCCGGCCCTAGAAGGGAGGTCAGCTCTAGACGCCTGGAGGGACCCTGTCATGTCGGATTTGGTTCAACACTAGGAACATCAGCATCTTTTGACATGAAGAAATAAATGTGATTCTGCCCCGAGCGACGTCAGCAGCAATCTTTTGGAGGCGTGAGCCTGCCGGCGCTGCCACATCGCGACACTTCCTGAAGAGGATGCTCCGCACCCGGGCTGCTCCCGCCCGGGGAACCACGGCTCGGGACTAGAGACAGATATACCACCGTGGCTTGGCTGTTTGCTTTATAAATCAGCACTTCTTTCCCTTTCCAGGACACACTGACTGGGCAGTTAAGTGACATTTCGCTGACCTCCCATAGCTGTTAATGAGCCTGCGATCTCCTAAGGCTAGGCTACAGATTCAGAGCCGGTGACTTTGACGGGAGCTTCGCCTTGGGAGAGAATGTGAGACCCAGGAGCCCACACAGACTGCGTGTCCTGGGCAGTCAGGCGATCCGAGCAGCACTTTAAAGCTGCACCAGACACCGCTTTGAACAGAGCTTGTGTCCGGTCGGATGCCTGCATCTCAGGCTCCGGGGACAGATCCTGCAGGTCCCGCAGAAAGAAGCTCCAGGAGAGGTCGGAGTGAGGGGAGGAGTTGCTCGACGTGCGGCACGATGAATAGCGGAATAATGGTGCAAGCACACAGAGCGCACTCTGACTTAACTTCTGGCCACCTGTCCAACAACCCACGCGTTTGGGAAACACTCTCCCTTTTGATTTAAAGTACAAAAATCAAAGTATGCTCCTGGCTCCCCTGATTCAATCAGACCACCATGTAAACAGGAAAAAGGACAGAACGCTACCCACCACATCTGTTGTCAAGATTTTGCTCCCTGAATACACTGTGTTGGGTCTTCACTGCTGAAAACTAAGCACAGCAGAAAGCTGCGGCCCGTCCTTCGGGAACCATGGCTCGCAGCTGCCCAGCCAGAGACCGCCGGAAAACAGCTTCCCTGTCCGAGCTCCCGCCACTCCAGCTCCGCGGGGAGATCGCCCCCGCTGAGGTCGGGCCGAGCCGAGCCGAAGAGGGCAGCCGGCTGGGCAGAGCTCAGCAGCCCTGAAACTTGCTTGCTGGAGCAAGGCTGGGGAGAGGAAACTCGGCGCGCTCCATTACCGCTCCAGTTCCTGACCTGCTTGGGTACGTACGGCAGTCAGGGCTAGTTGCCAGCCGAGATTTCTGCGCATACAATGTAAAACATTTCAGGCCAAACAGTTTGAAAGAGAACTGAGTTTGCTCTAGGACTGGGTACAGCTCACCCAGTAAAAAACGTGATTACAAACCGGGATTTCTGTCTGATTCTGAAGGACCTGGGCAGGCAGGGCTCCTGGGTAATGGGCTGAAATCCACAGGGTTCCTTTATTGATGATTACTAGGATTGATTTTAGTCTTTTCTTCATTAAACGTTTGATGAACATAAAAAAGAAAAATTGCAAATTCTGTGTCACTTATGCCCTCATTTACCTAATGATATTGCTCCCTGGAGTTACAGACAGCTCGCGTTTCATCTAGAGATTACATCTAAAAAACTTGTTTCTGTGCTCCAAAAACAGCACTGAGCCCTACCCGGCGGGGACGGATGGTCATCAATAAATGAAGTTTCTGAGCAGAAACATTTCCAGTGCCCGCAGACAGCCCTGGAGCCGAGCCTGCAGAGGGAGGCACAGTCACGGGCGTAGTGAGGGTGTGGGCTTACCTCAGTCACGGTCTCTTCACCGTGAGCCTGTCCCAGGAGCGGCTCGCCAGAAAATAGTGTGCAAAAACCTACCTGTCCTTACTCCGTATTTCAGTGTGTCCCGGCAATCCACCAGAATCTGCTCCAGGGACTCAGGGTTGTCCGAAAGCTCCAGGTTGAAGCCCTCCATGCCCTCCAGGAGCTGGTGCGGGTGGTGGAAGTCCAGAACTTTGGTGGATCTGTCAAAAGTCTTCCTCACATAGTTGAGGAGGATGTCCACAACCTCCAGTAAGAACTGCATGGTCTGCTCCTCACCATTCTTGGAGGGCAACAAATCTGTGGGGCAAAACAGTTGTCAGCGCTCGCTTTGGGAGAGAGAAGCAGAGATGAACCAGCTGCGGCTGCTCGCAGCCCTCCGAGGACCTGGGAGTCGCGGCCCCAGCGCCTCCTGGCTGCAGCCGGGCAGCCTGCCGGTCCCGCTCGCCCCATGGGAAAGGGCGAGCCCCTAGGTCGCCCTTGGCAACAGCAGTACCTCCAAGGCGCCCCGGCCCAAGAGCACGCCCTGCAACGCTAAGGCTGAGTGGTGCGAGCCACTCGCCTCCGGGAGCAAAGAGCATCCTAAATCCACACCTGCCCTTACCTTGCAACGTCCCCACCTCCGCCCCGCAAAGGGATTGCTTTCCCTTTCCCACTCTCCTTGCAATGGCCCCGTACCAGCAGTCACAGGCTGCTTCATTACCATTTTACTAAGGAGGATAAAAACATAGAATTTCTCTCCTCCTGGATGCTGGATCTGGAGAAACCCCTGGAACCACTGAAGCTGAGTTGCAGATGATCAGCCCAAAGTAACAAAACTGCATTTCAGGCAGCTCCCAAAAAACACAGACACGGAGCTTCCTTCAAAAACAGCCAAGGAAAAGCACGGTCCGAACGTGGCTGAACTTCCAGGGGAGATAAGGGCAAGACTACTAAGGGACATGCCTGAGCTGGAGCAAGGACAAACAGTAAAGTGTTTACCTCTGGCATACAGATTGGAAAAGTCTGTCTCGGTGCGCCGGAACCTGGATTCTTTCTCACTGTTCTCGCATGCCAGCAGGCTCTTGGAGGACTGCTTTTCCTTCAAAGAGCTGACGATCCGGCTCTTGTCTTCCAGGCTGTTGGTCCTTTGTAGGAACCCTACATTATTATTGCAAGGTGCACAGGTCAGAGTTTTTTCACTTCCCAACATGTTTAGAAATATCTAAAGCAGCTCTCTAGACAACAGTTTAAAGCGGTGTTGGCTCTAGGTCTGACTAATGAGGTCAGGAATAAGGGTATTTATGGGGATTATTTGCCTCCAGGAGGGAGAGTTCAAAATGCCATCAACTGCAAAAACGCAGCCATGCAAAAAACAAAATTTTGTCATTTAGTGCAGTGGTAAATTCTTATTAAGTCGATCAGACAGATTCCACTTCAGTAATCAGCCACTGAAAGAGAGTTCAGAATGAGTCAATGCTATTTCAGCCTGCAGGCGAAGTTTATGGACCTAGTAGACAGGGGCAATGATGTATGATTAAAATCAGGGCCATTTTCAGTTCTCCTCGTGGTGCTCTCACGCACAAAAGGCATTAGAACAAGCAGCCATTCTGGAGCAGCCGTCCTGAGAGTGCTAGAGCTCTGAGGATACCAGTAGCACTCATATAACCCCACCTTCCTATTATCAGAAAGTATTGATGCGGATTTTCCACCCGAAAAGATGCTTTGATGCTAACAGTAATCATCTCTGGCGGTTTTAAGAGCTCCACTCTCACTGGAAACGCATCTTTAGCGCCCAGAACCCGAACACAACTGCCGCTGTTATATGCCACGGCAGAATAAACCCACTCACCCCAAGAATTATGGGGGCGGGAGCCACATAGAGTCCGCGGCGAGTAATGAGATCTGTCTATTTTAACAAGGCAGGAAGAACAATTAATTTTCTGGATTTGATCTATTAAATATATGATGCCCACTAAAACACACAGTGTCGAGCTTTTCGTCATTAAGGAAAGCATCGGATTTTGACCTTCCAGGTTGCAGCCGACTGCGCCTGTATGTTTGGAAGAGACACTACAGTGGAGCCGGTCTCCTTTAGTCTTTCTTTTCTTTTAAAACGAGCAACAATCGAAACCAAGGCTCGTCGCGGCTGGGGAAATCCGCCAGAGAGCAGGGCTCAGCAGGAAGGAAAGCAGAATCCTGAGCTCGCTCACCCACGTCCCCCTCAGCGCCCTCCGCTTTCCGGCCCATGTGTCCCTGCTCTCCGGAACTGAGACGGCGGACTCGGACTCTGGGCACCTCCCATCGGACGCCCACCGGCGGCCCATACGGGACCCCTGCATCTTGGACAGGCATAGGCGTCGAACCTCGGGGGAGAAAAGGGAGCGACAGGGAGCTGCTGGGCCAATTGCTCCCGGTACCTGTGCCTCGGACCCTGCTGCCAGCCAGGCAGTCACGAAAGAGCTGAAAACATCGAAAACAGAGCACTCGGCTGGCAGGCCCTTCTGCATCAGTCGGGCACCCATACGAACCTCCAGGAAGGTCGCTCACAGGTACGTTTGTCGGAGCCATATCTTCAATAAACACCTGTCGTTTTGTCTTTTAATTCTGGTCTTCTACTGATTAGTCTTTTTCTGTGATGCTTTCACGAATGAGACAAAGACTATTTAAGGGAAACTCTCGTCGTGCATAAATTAAGAGTAGTAGTCCATATATATATATATATATATATGTATACATTTGTAATATTTAGTTATGTTGTTACTGCTTCTAATGGCTCTTGCAGAGATCATTAACTCCTGCAACAGCCAGCGCTATTTGCCTGCTCATTAGAAGGAGCAGCTGATATCGAAGCAGGTGCAGTCTGAACTGAATTATGGATCCTCTTTTACCAGGTCCTGGGGCTTCATTTCGCTTTCTTTTTAACCCCACTCGTCTTTTTTTCATGCTCTCAGTAGCGATGCTTAAGTGGAACGAGTTCCGTGACAAGAGACGTCTGCAGAAACAGCGGCGCTCCGCTTGCCTCGAAAGCTGTGCTCCTTGCACAACTCCCACTCCCCTGGGCGTGCATGTGCATCCCTCGGAGGCTGGGAAAGGAGGAAGTACCGCTTCAGTAACAGAGAAAGGCTGCCGGTGCCTCCAATTCAACTCTCACGGGGCCCAGCGAGGCCGTGGCTTCGCGGAAGAGTCTGACCTAACTAGACACCGGGGGCAGGGAGCTCAGTCCTTGCCCGAAGGAGTCGGCGGCTGCTATTCCCCGCGGAGGCTGGCGGACCCGCAGTGTTCCGAAGCCGGCGGGGATCAGCTGGGGCCGCACGGGGCCTGCCAGCCTGCGCCTCGTGGGGCCGCGCTGCGCCGGTTCCAGGGCGGGGAGCAGAGGACGAAGGAAGCCTGAAGGCAGGATTGCGCTGTTGGTTGACATCAGCTCATCCGTGCCGCTCGCTCAAGGCCCCGGCGTCTCGTGGACCGGAAGACTCGGTATAAGGGGGAGCCCGAGGGGCAGGGACAGCCCCCGCTCCGGAGCCGCCGGACCATCTTATTTGCCGAGCTCACATGAGGGTGGTGTGGGACGCTCCCCAGTGCAGTCCCGGTCTGCAAAGAAGCGTGACAGCCGGCCGCCAAGGCTCCTTCCGCTCCCGGGGAAAAGCGCATGACTGTAGCCGACCCTTCATCCTGATTCTACTTGAATTGCGAAGGTGGTGTAGGAGAATGTCCAGCAAGTAGCAGAGTATAAAATAATGTCCGCGCTGCTTCTCCTGGAGCAGCGGAGATCTCAGCCTTTCTCAGCAGCAGGTCCGTCCCGCAGGTGCATTTTCATCTACTCACTCTAAGATACCGAGTTTTCAAAAGCCGAGTGACACCAGACTGGCGAGGGAGTATACCTCGGTGCGCAACGTGACCACAAATTCAGTGTGATTTCACATCAGGCCTCGTATAAGGCAGCTGTGTGAGCCCCTCTCGCCTGGACACATCTTCAGAGGCGGGGACAGACCTGTCGGGGGTGCACATCGGCTGCAGGAGATCGTGGTCCCCCGCCGCGGTCGAGGTGTTTAGCACCACCTATGTAAATTATGCTTGGCAGCATAAATCACAGGGACGCCGGAGACGAGCCCAGTTTCTAACACGCATGGCTGCTTTGGAAGTCTCACTCTCCCGCATTGCTCACTGGGCTTGGAATCATCAGCTGGCCGAGGCCAAACAGAAGACGCACCGGAGCAATTTTACTATGTTGAGCACTTGCTCTGATGACAAGCAAATGTTAGCAGGATCAGTCCCAGCAATAACAATTGCCAGGGTAGGAGAGTAGCATGCAAATCCAGATAAGGAGGAAATCTGCCCATATTTTGCCCGCCGTGACAGTTCATTATACCGCTTTAAAATAGGGTTTTGGGGTTTTTTTAAGTGGATACGTGCAGAGAGGAAGAGTGGGGGGCGAAGGGGTCGGGAGAGGTGGGGGTGGTGGCAGCGGCAGTGCTTTTTTCAGGCTGTGGGTTTCAAGGAGAAAAGGGAAAAAGCTAATCCTTAAATAGCTCAGTTATTTAAAAGAAGAAATTACATACGTCTTGAATACATGATTATTAAAAATGCCAAACACATAATATACAACCCTGATGAAAGAACCAACTCATTGTTCAAGACCTGCCTTTTCTCTGAGGTCAACCCTTATTTAACGTTTGCATTCAAAATTAATCGATTGCAGTGTGATAGACGCAGAAGGAACAATTCCAAGGCGCCTTTGTGACTATACAATATTTAGGGTCCGGAATGATATCTTGTGAAAGGTAAGGACAAGGAGATATCATCTGCAATAATCAAACGTCAACTCATTTAGCATGTTTAATTAGGATTCTTGGCAACCTTAATACTTCACTCGGTTTACCATAGGCAACCTTCCCTGTATGTCTTTGTGAAGGTGTTCGATTCAAATGGGAGGGCTCATACAAATATAAACAGTGGTAGTGACCAACTCTGGGTATTCCAAAACCGCCTCACTCATTATATTTTTCATGTAAAACAGAAAAGAGCCTGTCGAGCACCAAATCACAACCAAAAATACAGCTTGTCTTGAACTCCCTTCACAAAGCCTTCACTACGTTCTCTTATGCCCTTCTCATATCCAAAATGGTGGGATATTTCATTTTCAAGTGTATTTGATCTCAATGAGAGAAGCTGCGCTGTCCCTCTCTATCCCCCGTAGTCTAGCAACACGGAGCAAGCCTAAATGTGCGTTACTTTATCAGTTCTGCTTGCCGGGCTAAATTAAAATTATGGCGAAAATGCCCATCGCTCCAGCCACTGAGGGGACTGGTGGGGAAATGGTCCATTAAACCCAGATCAGGAGCTATTTATAGAACTAAGCGACTACTCGTTAATGTCGCCAGTGGCTACCAGTGAAATCTCTCACTGACATGGGGCTAAACATTTGCACCCTGATTCTTTTCCCGTTCGAACTTCCAGGTCACAAAACGTTTAATGAATGAACTTCGACTCGAGCAAGCAGCGGAAGAGGTTAAATGTTCCTTTACATCAAAAAAAGGTTATTTTCTCCCACGACATGTTTCCCATCCCCCAAAAAGAGACAGAGGAGGGAAAGAGGAAAGAATTTCTGGGCGTTAAGGGGTATGGGCTAAACTGAATTATTCTCCCCATCAGAATATGAAGATTTGACTGTTAATCTCTGAAAGAGAAGGCGCTACTGAGATATCTAGAGAAGGAAGACAGCTTGTTATCTGCAAATGAATCTCTTGCTATAACGTTGCGATCTGATTGTGCATTTGTTTCCCTTCTGCATTTCATGTGCCTGCGCGCTGACTGGCTGCCAGCGCTATCTTACCAGCACAGCAAGCTGACGAATTGCTCTTTAATAAGGCTCTCGTTAATCTTTTTTCCCCAGGAGATCCGTATTTTCTAGTCAGATAAGGTTGAAAAATTTCAGACAGTGAGATGCGGTGAACCGGCCCCCCGCCCCCCGCCTTTCCTCCCCGACGGCCACCCCGGTGGGTCCTGCACTTTCTTCTCCCGGAGCGCTCGGAACCTGCACCCCCAGTGTGTGGCAGGAGGGGCAGCGGGGCCGGGGCCGCTCTGCGCCGGCAGGGGGCGCTCGGCACGCGCTGCCCCCGCCGGGGCTCACGCGTGGGTGCGCGGAGTTCGGACAGGGGTCATACTTACCGCATATCTTCAGCCCGATCTTCCTGGTGCACCCGTGAGCCACGCCGCACCACGAGTCGTAAGCTGGAAGAGAGAGCAGAGTTGTTCCCCTGGGGCGGCGGGGTTGTCAGACCGCCGTGCCCCACCCGGTCCCCCGCCCGGCTGCATCGCCGAAACGGCTGAGTCCGAGCCCGGCGGCGCTGGGCAGCTGAGGCTCGGATGACAACGAGGTGACATGCTGGCCTGCTCAGAGTAGGGGAGAAGGCACCCGGGACCCGACATCTCATCATTTACTGGCGGGGCTCCAGGGAAGTAGCAGCTTAAAATAAAGTGGCGTGAAATGGGGTCACAAAAGAGTTCAGAAATTAATTGGGTGAAAAATAGTATTTGACTAGATGATTGGACTCGCATCATTGAGCCTCGGACGGACAGACGGGCCGCCGACGGCCCTACTAGGACGGCACCCCCAGAGGGAGCAGGTTGCTTCCTAGCCCCTCGAGCTCAGCTCGGACACGCCCCGGTCGGCCCCAACTGAGCTCACGGGAAACGGGCAACGAAGCCCAGGACCGAGGCGGAGGGTACGCCAGCCGCGGCCTCGGGCACTGCCGAGCCTCTCCCGTCCATCGCCCGCCGCTGGGGCAGCCACCAAGTCCGGCAGAGATAGACTCCAGAGGGCGACCGGGGGCTGTCGGGGCTGACCTGGCGTTGGGGCGCAAGGGGAGAAGGTTTCAGAGGAACCAGGACGGGGACGACTCATCCAAGCAGGGAGGGCAGAGGCCCGACTCTCAGGAGGTTAGCGGGGGAAGAGCCACGGCGCTCCCGACCGGGCGGAGGAGCCCTCCGAGTAGGGGCGCTGCGAGTGCCCGGGGCGGGGAGCCCGGGCAGGCAGGACGGGGTGCTGCTGCCAGCGGTTATCTTAGTTCTAGCCGTGTTGCCAATTAATTCGATTTCTGCGTGTGTCACCTCAGCAGCAGCGCCTGCCACGCGCCCCCGAAGCAAGACCCAGTGCTGCCATTCGCCCCCTCCCCCCGTCTTTTACAGTTTCAAAATAATGACAATAATTACTCCGTTGCTTGTGCCTCGTAGCTCTTTCAGGGTAAAAGCCATCACCCGCTCTGCTGCCAGCCTTTCATTTCTTACTGTTGCCCGCTCTTTGTCTAGGATGCTTTATAGCATCGAATCTTTTTTTTTTTTTTTTTTTTTTTTTTTCTCTGTAGGCGACAGTGTGAACTGCCTGGCAGGGTTATAAACTGATTCTCTATCCACCTGCAGCAGCCTTTGCTTCCCACTCACACCTCAATAACTCAAGGCGAATTCAGAGCAATTAGGAATATAACGCTTTGAAAAGCTGCAATTAGCATCCAAATTTCGCTTGATTACAGGCTTCAGCGTAGGCTGAAAAGAAGCAGCAGCATTAGCATTTATAAAATGTAGCGGGGAGACACTCGCTTTAATACCCTGGTGTAACTTCGCCCTTTAACGGATTGGGGTTCTCCACACCCCTTCCACCATCCCGATTTTTTTGTCCATCTGGGAGGTCAGTTTATTGTCTATATCTCTCAAACGTGGCTGTAAGATAAAGACAACGTTGGCCAGTAAGGTGGGCTTTTTCACACAGCGTTTTATTCGCCACGGACCGACCTCTCCTGTTCCCACTATGAAGATGGTTTCTTTGTGTAGAGCACTTTCCGCACCTTGCTAAATGGCGCGGAACAGGGCTTCACAGATGTATCATTTCGTTTCGAGACGGTCTTTCTGAGCTTAAACGGAGAAAGCCTCCAAAACACTTAAAACGAGGAAAATATTAAAACCTACTTGTAGGTCGCAGATTAGGTGGGGTGGGGTCCGGAGCATCGCTGGAGGACGAGGGAGCGGAGGAAGCCATCCCTTCACAAAAAGCCTCAGTCTTCGGAGCTCGTATTTCCTCGATAATCCTCTGAGGAGTGGGCAGCAAGGAATTTGCTGGAAGGAAGAACAGGCGGGTTTAGCAGTCTAGTCTCCTGGAGCACCGTACTGGAGTCCCGTCCAGACGCCAGCGGGCGGCAGCCGCGCAGGTCCCGAGGCGGCGGCAGGACCGGCCGAGCCGGGGAAATGCCTCGACAGACTGAAGAGTAAAATCTTCCCTTCGCTAGATTCCAGAGCGCTACCCCCCGCGCCTGAATGACGGATTTAGCAGAGCATGAAGTCTGTAGCAATTATATCGGTGACCACAGCAAGGCAGTTATGTGGCTCGCATCAAAGGGAGACCAACGTGCAAAGCGGGCTTCGAAATCACCAGCCCAAACGACCTACAATCCCAAACAGAGCTCGCTTCTTGGTTTTACCAAACACACGTCAGGCTAAGCATTCAGGAAAGACTGACACACACAAAGGTGGGTTTTGCCCGGGTCCAATGACAGGCGCCACATACATGTACTTGCACACACGTTTCAGCAAACCGGGGCCAGTATGTGCTCCAGCACTAACCAGCGATCTCCCGTGCCCGCTTTGGCGGCGCAAATGGCAGGAGAGGCATTGTCTGTTTGGGGAAAGGAAGGTGTAGGACCAACCCTCGCTCCTCGCCAGATGTTGAGCTCTTTCCTGGCGGACACGGCATTCCGATAACCAATACAGGGTCGCTGATCGAGAATTGCCGGGTCAGTGCCCAGCTCGTCTCTTTGTCCCCACGGCTACCTGCGATTTATTTTCTTCCCCTTGTAAAGAAAATGAAGGTCGCGGTAACGAAAGAATGCTTTCTTTGTTAGCGGCTTTTTTCAAATCGGTAGCTACCGAATAATTCCTACTGCTGCGTGGATCTACACCCGCGCGTAAACGCAACGGGTGAACGACTTCAATGGAAAACAGACGTTTAATTTTTTTTTTAAGACGAAAAAAAAACCAGCCATAAGCAGAAGATATTTTCTAGACAATGCCTAGAAGTGAAGTAACAGGTTAACACTATGTCTAGGGCGGTAGCTGAATAAAAAAACCCGTTATTCCTCTATTCATACGACAGAGACCAAAACCGATTTTAGGGGAAAAATGCTCCAGAGGTTCGCAAAGGCTTGAAAAAAACAGGATGCTGTTTAGAGGACACTTACCGAGGGAGCGAGCAGACACTCTTACTGGCGTAGTCCAGGTTGGCTGGGCGACTCTAGCCTGGGAGCGACCCGCCGCTTATAAACTCTGCCAGAAACGACGTCGGAATACCAATAGCGCCGCGGAATTTAATGCGAGATGACCTTTTTTTCCCAGAAGTGCTCGGATTTGCTTTTTTAAAAGCGTGAATCGCCAGTTGATGTGCTTCGACGCAGGCATGAGTCACAGGACTGCCGCCACCGCCTCCGCGCCGCTCCGCACGGGGGCTGGGGACCGCTGGGGCGGCCGGCTGGGGCGGGGAAGGGCGGCCCTCCGGCCCCCGCTGCTGCCGCCGATCTGCTTCGCCCTGGGGCGGGCTGGCTCCCGCGGCGGGTGGGGCTGTCCAGCCGCGCCAGGGGCGGCACCCCAGGCAGGAGGTTCTGCCGCGCGAGCTCCTCGTTGAGCCCCTCGTGCGGACAGAGCCAGAGGCTTTCCCTAGACAGCAGCGGCTTGACCCGAGGTCGCCAGCTGTGCTAATGGGCACCGCACACATCGGCGCGCCATTGAGGCGACGTCGCCGAACTCCCGCCCCGGGCGTCCCTCCGGCCCCGGCCCACCCCCGAGCATGGTGCAGGACTCGAATGAGCCAGGTGGGGTTCGTGTGAATTGTAGCTTAGCAACACCCCCTGTCCCCCCTTCGCCGTGCCGAGGGTCTGATGTGACCCGCTGGCTAAGCCCGCGGCTCGCCCCGCTCCTCCCACCAGAGGGTGGCAGAGGCACGGGTACCGCTGCAGGGGAACACCTGGATGCCTGTGACTTGCCCTCCGTGTTGCCATTAGATTACGATTTCATACTAGATATTCCTTTGCTAAAACCAGAAACATTAAGACAAGAAGTTTTTTGCACCCGTGACAACCGCGTGTCTGCGTTACTCCATCCCACACCCCGACTACGCTAAGCCAACATTTTGCGGTGGCGATCGCGGTGCTGTATTTCAGCACGCCACGGTAGCTAAGCAAATGCCTAAACCAAACCCTGTCTCAAAAAGATGTCACGTAAGGGGCTGAGGGGGAATCCGCAATGAGACGAGAGGAAGAGAAACAGCCCGATAGAGCCAGAAAATTTCATCCTGTGCAGGAGATCCTGGGCAGCGCAACGAGCAGCAGGGCTGTGTCCTTTCTGAAGGACTCGAGAGAAAAGCAAAAACTTAAAAGCCCGTTTTGTAAAGGAAATCGTTCGACTGACAGCATTAAGTAGCCAAGACGACTGCTTTGTCGAGCACTCTTACTCTCTAGGAACTGGACGCGTAACAAAACACCGATAGCACAAAGGCTAGTTTTTAAACATAGCTTTACAGATATTAAGCCCTAGCTGACACGACCTTTTGTCATATCTAGACTATCGTTTTAAAGCTGGTTTCAACCAATCGAGCAAAACATTCCCTCAGTGATGAGCGTGATAAACAGTAATATAACTGTAACTAATTGTCTTTATAAACACAAACAAGTGTTCAAAGGAAGTCATGGCAGGATTTCAGTACAAAGAGTCAACGAAAGACCACGCAAAGAACCCCTAAGCCGTCAATCACCGTGAGGCACGACCCGGCCGGCTGTATGCCCGACACACTTTTTCCTTCCTTTCTGGCTTTCCAGAAGTGCGTGTGTCTGGAGTAAACAGACATAGTTTAACATAAGTATTTATATCCTCGTAGAATCTTAGGCCCGCGAGGAGAAGGAGCGAGACAATGAAGGCCAGCGAGCCTTTCGCGGCACGCAGCAAATCCGACTGTTCCCAGCACCTCGAGGAGCCTGGCTCCCGCTGCACTGCGCTCAGCACCGCGGACAGCGCCCGCTGCAGCCCAGTCGCGCATCCCGCGGGGAGAGCGGCACGGCCGGGGCGCTGCGCGGAGCCCTCGCTCCCTCCCGGCCGTGCAGGAGGACGCCGAGGGCGAACCACAGCGAGTCTGGCCCTGCTCCCCGCCTCACGGCCCCTCTGGGTGGCGCTGCATCTCAAGCCCAGACGCTCCGCAAAGCCCAGAGCAGAAAGAGCCCGCCCGGCCGCGGCTGCTCCCAGCCCGTGCTCACCCCCATCTATTCGTCCTGGACCCGGCGGCAAGGGGAAAACAGCAAGGCAAGGAGAAAGCAGCAAACCCTGGGGCTCCGCGGGTCCATCCCTCTCTCATCTACAAACAGTATAGCTGTACAACACCGCCTGGAAACGCTTGCTAACTATTATTTGCATTCGACCCGCTTGAAAATCCAACCTAAGCCCAAACTACTCCAGCTCAGCGGCTTAATTCAGAACTAGCCACACCAGCTGAAATCTTTGAAACACCCTTGTCAGGTGTACACGCCCAGCCTAGGACACTCAGAGAAGTGCTGCTTTCACCAAGAGAGTTCAAAGTCTTCCCCTCCAGCTGACGTGCTCAAGCACTATGCTATTTTCTCCTTGCATGTGACTGTCCCTTCCCTGAGGCTACTGCTCGAATGCAAACTAGGCACACCGTACAGAGAATCTCTTCGCCGCTGGGGACCTGCAAGACCTGGGCTTTACTTCGAATCCAGATGTTTACTGAGGATGTGAAACACACAGGAAAAACCAATGCACGGTATCAGCAAGGCAGTAGGATGAAGATATATAATTCCCTTAGCTGAAGCTCGTAAGCAGCACATCAGTTACAACTCACTTAAAAAAGCCAGACCATGTGGTATTTCTTGAATCCATCTCCACAAACTGGACATGCTAAAAGATGCTTGAGTGGGCAAAGGAATTAACGTGATGCATAAAATATCTCTAGCCATAGAGACTACTCAATAACGATATAGTTTTTATAGCTGTGGACATATAAACAATGGCTGTCAAGCAGAAAAAAACCCCCACTATCTATTTGTATTACAACTTGTAGATTTGAAAAGTCACTGTGCTGGGAGCTGCATATAATATTTTAAAGAGATGAGTGCCTCCTGCCTACACTGTAAGAAGGCCACAATATCACTACATGACAATGGAAAGGCTAATAGAGAAAAGTTCCTGTGCCATAACATTTATTGTTTCTTCATATTCTGAACTATAGTCATGTCATGTATGCATTTATCTGCAGGAAGAGCAGTAAATTTGACTTCTGGTGATTATTATTATTATTATTGGGGGTTCCTCCATGAATACTCTGTTGTTCCCTTTTAATTGTCACTTTGCATGGATTATAAAATATTTTAGGAAGCTGGGATTAACTCTTTCCTTGAAATTGTATACAACAATAAGTACACAGAACATCTGTGATGCTTCTGGACTTGTGGGTATTTTTGTCTTTGCAGTCTGTGGGGTTTTTTGGTTCTTGTTTGGTTGATTTTTTTTAAGTTTTAGAACTCCAGCCATAATTTGTAATCCAGTACATTATTACAAAATACATTTATTGCATCTGGCATCTCTTTCTTTTCCTACTGTTTCTGGTATACAAAAATGTCTACTTTACCTGTATCTTAGATAGAATGGAATAATTTAAACAATAAATTTCATTAACTCAGAAAAATTGGAAAATTGTTCAAAACTGTTTCAGAACTTTTCTGGCTATCATCTTCAGCACTTAAAAATACAGATAATAAATTCCTTCGTAACTGTTAAGAAAAAAAATGAACATTCTGAGAGGGAAAAAAAAAAGGTTTGATTATTTGGTCCAGAAAATTCTACAAATGGAAATTTGGTGGAGATTGTGGATTTATACTTCTACTTTACAGATAACTTTTGCTGTTTTCTGTCACTTGGCAAAAATTAATTGAAGATGAATGATACTTTTGCTTTGGGGTTCATGAACTGATGTACCCAACTGGCCCATATTTAGGGATCATGAACATCACTTGAATTCCAAAGACAGCTCAAGATGAGCTGCCAGACAGAACACTCAGCACTGCTCCGATGAAGGGATTTAGAAAAGTCTAATCTGAAGCACATTGTTTTACATACTTTGTGGCTTCTTGTTTCAGGATGTCCTCTTCCTGATCCATGCTGCCGCGTCTTGTTGTCCATTTTGATCTGCTTCATCAGAAGAACATGCCAAAGAACAACCCACATGCTGAAACAATAGCAGAGGGAAATCACAACTCCCAATACCCCCAAGAAAACATGAAAAGAAACAAGGAATCTCCTTACTTCCAAGCTGTAACAAAATAAAACCTTTTTTATCTAGATGGATCAAACAAAATTACTTAAGTTAGGTAACTGTGGTTGTGACTTGTAAAAATAACAGAAGTGACAGTAGACCCAGTCACTTGACTCCACCAGTTTCAGGAGATTGCAATTTTAAACTGTGTCTGAAAGGAAATTTATTTTCCACCTGCCCCACTAACCCTGTAGAGCCAAGACAGCTAATGCCTGGATATATTTCCCCTTATGATATTATAATTGTTACATATCACCTAATTATATCTTTTTATCCCATAGGAGGGCATCAGTTTACAATGAGAACATTCATCAGTTTCAGGAATACTGGTGCAGGAGATCATGCAGTTCAACTGCAGTCTCAGAACAATTTGGAGAGCTGGATTCTGGGATTTTTAACATGACTGTTTCAATTAAGGTTATTTCATACATAATCCTCAGGAAACTAGAAGCATGGGCTTTTCTGCTACCTTGAAAAAAAAACACTTCTCAAATCATAACTCAGTTTTAGGTATGGGCTTTGCAAGTCTCAAAAGTTTCTGGGATCATTGGAGTTGTGATCTTACCTAGGCTTTTTTTTTGTTTCTTTTGGTTGGTTGCTTTGGGGTTTTTTTGTTTGGTTTGGGTTTTTTCCCCTTTCCCCCCATCTTTCCTCTGTGGTGGATGTCAGGTTTTGCCCTGACAAGTTTGTTAGTTCTCCCTGGATAGCCATCAATACTAGAGAAATATCAGACTTGCTGCAGCACTGCATTTGAAACCCTTCCTTCCTCTGGTTTCTTATTATCTACAATATTACAGAAATGGAAATAAAAATTGTTGCCAAATTGGAAGGTAAGGTGCACCTGATGGAAATACAAATGGTTTAAATAAAACACCAATACCTAAATTTTTTTAACACAGTGCAATCAAAACACAGAGACACAAACAGGATGGTATGAACAGCTACAAAGATGGAAAACTGGCACACTGTACTCTGAAAATACAGTGGTCTGTGCTTGTCTACCAAGATGTGTTTGTCCACCAGTAAAAAACAGATGGACAGGTAAGAAAAAAATCCCTTCTCTCTGTTCATCTTCCCTATTCTGAGTGGATTTCATTAGCATTTTTACAACTAACAGATTGCTATTTGGAGGTAATAGAAGAGTGCATGAACTTCAAGCGAAGCAATCAGTTGTTACATAGGTTTCTCTACTCAATACAAATATGGAAGATTATGAAAATACTGAGAGGCATTTTTAAGGAAAAAAACCCACTTCTCCCAGATCAAGAGAGAGGTAATTAAAATTGAAGACATCTCCTATACAGAAAAATCAGATTAGAATTGACTTGGTACAGACACATATTCCAATTTATTTATGTAATAAAATCTTGTCTACTTTGGCCTTTCAAAACCTCTCTGCAAGCACACACTTACCTAATGCTCTTGTCTCCTCTTGATGGTATTCTCATAGTTGCACTTGAAGAAGTCAACCACAGGAAAGAACAGAGTTGCTGACATCCAGGAAAACATTAGCAACCAGACGAAGAGCACTAGAACAAGAGACAGAACTTTAGCCATGCTATCTTTAACAGTTCAGCCACAACAAAGTTTTTTAAAGCTAAATGAGATAAAGAGCAGCAGTGCTCTGAGCAGTGAATCAAACATAACTCCTCTCTTCATAATCTTAAGGGATACTTAATGTTTGCTAGGGTTTAAAGGAACTGTCTGGGAAGGGATTCAAGAGAGTGCAATGGATCAATGCTCTAGTTTCTGACAGCTCTGTTCTCCCCAGTAAAGGTAACAAGGCTACTTGCATTCCTCTCCAGCTACAGAGAGAACACCAACAGAACACCAACTTGGGACTTCACTCCTCAGCGTTCTTCTATCAGTCATCTTTTTTCTTCAGAGATTATTAAACTGTTTAAACAAGTGTCTCATCTCCACTGAAAGTAAATAAACTAGCAAAATGCTGGAAGATTTATCAGATATCCACACTCAAGCTAGTCATGCCATACAGAAGAGATCACAGATGTTCCACTGGCTTCTTCCTTCAGAGAAAATTCTGTTACAAGGGCTTTAGGGATCCGAGGACTGAAAGAATGAACAACATGTAGATTTCTAGAATGTTAGAGTCCAGAATTTCCTTCTCCAGTATCTGAAAGGTTAGACATGGAATCTGGCTTGTGTATTGGCGTAAACTAGCCCTAAATATGGTCAGATATTAATGTAACCACTGCTTGCCAGAGGCAGGCTGTGTAAAGTGCTGCAACAGACTGCAGCTGCAGCAAGCAAGACTTCATTCTGGTTACTGGTTTTCAACATGTTAAAAAAAAGCTCTTCATGAGTGAATAGGTTCTTCCTAAGATACAGCATGGGATCCAGGTGGGTGAAGGACAACTCCTGAGAATTTTAATAAATTCATGTTCAAGTAAAGGCATTACAGATTGATCCGCTATTTTAAAACTTCTTTGGTCAACAGTCAGTTTAAAAATGCATATTTTAACCAACCAACCAACCAACCAGCCAGCTAACTAACTGAGCACAAAAGATGCAAAATCCTTTCAAAAACCATTTAACACTCAAACAATCATCCTTCATTTTCACTTTGCATTAATTCTCTACAGAAGAACAAGAATATGCTGGTAATGACAGGGACTCCAGGAATGACCTGAGATGTCACTGGGATACCAAGATATTGTACCTTGGACCAAGAAAAAGTACTGGAGACCTGCAAAGGCACTTCTGCAACACAGGAAGACCTCTTCAAGTAATCAATCTCAAAAAGTGATTTTGTGTTCTATGTAATACTGGGGTGAAACAAAGAAAACAGACCTTGCAAAGCTAAGCCCTGTTAAGAGGCACAAGTATGTGATCAGCATTCTGTCATGTTTATCCAAACAGATCTGCATCAGGAATTACTGAAAGGGAAATAATATAATACAGAGATATCACTTCAGCTAAAGGCTGGAAGAAACCCTTGGAAGTTCTTTTATGTGGGTACACCTATCTAAGCATGAGAATGTTAACCTATTATTTCTCCAAAACTTATAAACTTCACTAAATAACATTTAGACACATCATTGATTAACAGAGATTTTTCTTACACTATGGTAAAAGAAAGAAACACACTTAAAACTGGTTACTAAACAGTCTTAAATATTAATACCAGGCCCTAGGATTACTGCAGTGAAAAACAATACTAAATCTTAATGTATTCATGTGTTTAATAAAATATGTTTATTGTATCTTTTCTTCTCCCTACCCCAGAATAGTTAAATTTACTGAATGTGGTTACACTCAGTTCAATACACACCCATACAACTGCAGGTTTTGTACAGTAAAATTATTAATATCTAAAAAAACCCCAAAAACTGTAAATAAAGGAGTTGTGTACAAGCCTTACCTGCTTAAGCATGGCTCAATCAAAGTACTTTTTCACTTCCTTAAAAACAGAGGGTAGTGCAATCTGTCAAGTTAGACGCTTACATTTTTACAGGAATGCCAGCCAATGTATATCCAAACTTCTAAAAATATTTTAACTTAATATCTATTTCTTTCTGCATTGTAACATGGTTCACTTAGTCTGCACCATGTGGACACCAACTGATTTGAGGTAATACATATGGCAGACATCCCACATAGATGTCTGCATTAAAAATGGCAAAGATATTAGTACAAAATGTAAACCATCTTGAGTTTATATATATGATCTATTATTGAGATACTCTACTAAAGGGGAATTTGACTCTCAAGAGCATATTAGAATAATTTTCAAGTTTTAATGCAGTCCAGAAAAATAAGTGTATTTGTAAAGTAGGTAGAATGACTCCCAGCCTATGGTTTTCCCCTGTCATTAGTAAAAGCATTCATATGAATTCACTTAGTTCTTCAGCAAATTGGTTTCTCTTAGAAAAAAAATGCAAGTTCAAAAACAAGCAATAGGAGATGAATGATGTGGATACTAAAATGAATATCAGTAATTCAGAGGCTGATAATTTTCACTCCTTTCAATTTAATTCCACTACTCTCTGGAAAACAGCTGGCTACTTATCACTTATCCATGTCTAGAAAATAATACTTTTGTCCTTCCTAAAGCTTAACTATGTCCAGAGAAACAATTAAATATCTGTGGTAAATTTGCTCAAGGAGTCTGTCTTATAATCTCTTATGCAGACCAAACTCCTCAGGAGTGTAAATTCAAACCTTCACAGTTGATTATGAGTATTTTGCACCTCCTGACAGCTACTACTACAGTTCATGCCATCTAAGTCTATAACTTTTATATAAAGTTAACAATAAATTAATGTTAAATTGGTACAAGTCACAGTCTTATCAGTTATGTAGATTTTCTGATCAATTTTACAATTGGCACTTATTGAACAGTGCTATTTGATTTATCTCCAAATCTAGATAAGAGACTATCATTGAAGCTATGTATTTTACAAAGACGTCAGGCAAAGCTTTTCAGTTAAAATACTTTTAAGAGCTATTTCATTAATGTAAAGGCCATAAAAGTCACAATAATTTTCAGCAAGCAGTGGTTTTATTTTAAGGCAGCATTTCTCTCACTGAAAGCTACAATACTGTTTTGCAGATTACTGAGTTTTATATTATTATGCTGGTTTTCCCTTGTTCAAGTGGTACAGAGGAATATCTCAAGTCCAATACTCCTAAAATACTGCTTTGCTCAACTGATGATCCATGTCACAGTTTCCATGTAACCTGTTGCTCCAGCAAGAAAACATTTCAACAATTACTTCTCCATACATCTAGTTTGCATGTGCCATCAAGTTAGAAAACAAGGTAATTTTTACAGGTATAAGTTTGAAAATATTGCAAGGACTACAAACATTCTAAGATCTGACACTAATTTTAGTAAAGAATACTGAAATTTCTAACAATAATCATGATTAAACAGTGTACTTCAATGTATGTTGGAGATTCTTGGAGAATCAAAATCATCAATGAAATACCGTACTATCGCCACACTAACTTTCTTCAGACTTTCCTTCATCATTACTATTTGAACAGCTAGGGTTCTATTTTTTTTTGCTATGTTAGTGCTGCTTTCATCACTTGTTTCTGCTTCATCCTCACTCTCCCCACTAATGAATTTCTGTGCTGCTTCTCCCATAAAAACACACACAGCTCAACAAAGCCCTAAAACCAGCACAGCTGGTCACCAGAAAAACATCAGTTTACGGAGGAATGTTTGAATTACGCCACCAAGCCACTGTGCTTTTCCTGTTTCCTGTAGTTCCACAGGAGCAAAAGAATGGAAGGTTCTCCTTCTCTCTACCCCCTGCCCCAGGTATCTTTATATTCTAAACTCATACAGGACTAGACTTGATCACAAAATGAACATTGTAAGCTAGAGTGAATAAATATGTGAAAGAAAATACTCCTCTAAACCAGGTTTGGGTGTATTCAATGATGGATTAAGCTAATATTTGTAATTCTTTCTTTCTTTCTCATTACTTCTCTATCATATAACAGAATTCAAAGAGACTTCTTGAGATTAACATCCTGCAGAATAACATGCATTTTATACTAAATGTGGCTTATATTTTGGCACAATTCAATTTCCATGATCACAGGTAATGTCTCAGAGCACGCTCAGATTTAATTTTGTAAATAAGGGGCAGTTTAAAATCTACTTTGTTTACTAATTTTTACATATCCTCTGCTGAAAATTTCCTGCTAGAAGAGTTCTCTTCTGCATTTGTCTTCTGCTTCAGTGAAGGATGAGATTTATTGAGGTGAGTTTTTTATTGATATTTTAATTGATATTATATTGAGACAGTCAGTGTGAACTCATATGGGCTACTTGTTCTGAATTTAGAAGACAAATTTAGAATGTTTTTAAATTTGTAGGATTTCGGACTTTTTTTTTCATTTCTGTAAAATGAATAGTTGCAATTGAACATTAAGAAATTGAGAACGTTTACTCTGACATTTTATAGAACAAGGCAGAATATTTAAGACACAGAAACCCCAGATACCATAGAAGTATTTTCTCAGTTGCACAGTCAGATTCCTGTTAGTACAATAATTCTCATTGTGAAAGGGAAGACTGTCTATACAGTAAATATTGTGGTTGGGATTCTCAAACTTACCCACTACCTTTTCTTCAAGAATGGAAAAAGCTGCTTGGCCTTAGTATTTTCTGGTTCATAGATCAAACTGCAGGCTGACAACATAATACACTACAGACACATATGATGACAAAATAAACAGAAAATACCACTCCAGAGATAAGTCGGCCTCTTATGGGTCATGAAAGTGTAAATCATGTAAACCAATGAAAACCTTTACAAGTACACACATCAGGAATGGATGTTCATAGTCTTAAGAACATCATGCTCTTGGGTAATATAATTTTCAGTAAGCATCTGCAATGCAATGCAGACAAAAACCCCATCAATAATTTTAGGATTAGGATAGAAAGCTTTTAAGAGCAATAAGATGATAAAGATCTTAAATAAAGATCATATTTGTGATATAATGATCATATCAATTAAGAACAAAAGACAGAGAAAATCCACACAACAGGTTAAACCTGAGAGAATACTCCACAATAGCAACATTTGTATTATTTTGCATACCACTTGCACATATGCACTATAAAATGAGCAAAAACAAATTTTAAAATTTCACAGAGAAGAATAATTTTTAAGATGAAAACTGCCCTAATTACATCCTTCAAGATTCTGTTAGACAATGGCTGTGCATTTGTAATTTTTCACAAGCTAACACAAATTTTATTAGTTTTGTTATAGCAAAGTGGCAGTATTTTGGGTTTTGCCTTTCTACCTCCTCTTATCCATCTTCCTTCTCTATTGCATTTTCTACAAAAACCAGCCACAGTAGTTGAAATTAAGGTTCCCTTCCCTATCCTAAAAAACAATGCATGCAAGAGCTTGTGACCAGATGATGAACAGGGAGCCAGAAGAAATCAGCTGAAGTCACTCGGGGGCAACAACAGCAACATAGATCAAAGAATAAAATACCAAAGTCAACTTACTCAATTAACCGACAGCAGTCAGGCAGGTGAAAGAGAAACTATTATAACCCAATACTTATGTATTTAGGGCCTCCAAAGTCGTGACGTTTGGCAAGGACAGCAAAATATATTTATATATTTCTCATCAGGAGTTGTCATTTGGAAATCATAGAAATAACTGACACAACGTAGAATGGATCTTTTTCACTATTAACCAAAATCATGTATAAATCCAGGTCTGGGAATGAAAAGTTGTCTAAATCTGCTCTAGTGATAGGTGATCCGGCCCATGCAGCGGGGTTGAAACTAGATGGTCTTTAAAGTCCCTCCCTATCCAAACTATCCTATGATTCTATTATATTATTCCACAATTCATACACCTCTTTTCAAAATTACCAAAATCCGAGTCAGCATTTGCTATGCATACAAGCGCAGAAATTCCAGAAATTAGGTCTCAAGTACATTGCCTATATTGAAATTGCCCTTACACTGTGACTCCCAAGGAGGAGCAGAACCTTGGAATGAAGCAGCATTCTGATGCACTGAAATAACAGGAGCTATACATATGACTTCAAGGTCAGAAGAATAATAAAACACATAGTACCTGGTTTATATTTGAAATGTCCCTAAGTTTCTCTTAGCCTTATTGGAATTTTAGCTCCAGTGCTTAAGTTTTTCGAGTTGTAAGGGTAATACAATTCAGAAGTCCACACAAATTAATGCCCTTGATATACCTTCTGTTGTGCTGGGGCACAGAATGATGTCTGGAGAAACACTTTCACAAATGTTTTTTCACCTACTGGTTCTAATTGAAATGAATTTAAACATTCTACACAAAACAAAGACGTCATATTTCTTTGTCTATATACTCACCTATAGTTATAATAGAAATACAAAAACAGATTAAAGGACAAGTCACAGAACATGAAAATGTTCAGCTCCCATAACGTAGCTTACCCAATACTATGTTTTATTTGATCTAAATTACAATGGTGCCAAGTGAACCACAGGTTAAACAGTTCATCCATGCATCTCCAGTCTTTCAAAATTAATTGGGTGACAAATTGTTGTATTATCGAGCTCTAATTGCTTTAAAAAGCATGCAATAGATCAGCTGCAAAACCAAACCAAGTATTGCTATGGTACTGCTTGAAGTGCCACTTCCAAAAAGCAAATTTAAAACAGTTATTTTACATTTTGGCTCACCTGATGGAATTTTGTTCCTGAACTCAAATATTTTTTTGACTTGAAGCTTATGGTGGAATTTTTAAAGTTCCTCTTTAAATATACACTATCAAATTGTTCAGCCTCACTCTTTGTTTGGTTTCCCTGATAAAGTAATTAGTATTTTAAAGCAAATAATATTGTAAAAGTTAACAATTGATAAATGTTTTGCCCTTTGGCCCCTAAATACGTATTTTTTCATTATGCTTGTTTGCTTCCAAAATAGAGACAGTAGCTTTAAAAAGCATTAATTTTCTATTTACGGTATTACCTAAATCCTGAGGTAGTGAAAATTTTCAACACAAATCCACACAAGGACAGAACCTGAAACTTCGGAATTACTTAATTTACTACATGAATATGCAAAGGAATGGAATGTCAAACATTATTAAATTAATCTATTGCCACAAAGGAGGTGTATATTAGATTCTGGACTAAGCTGATGCTTACCTTCTTGGTCTCTGTTCTTTTTAAACTACTGTCTCTAGAAGAAAATGAAATGACAAAACAAAAAGACCAACCATGACTTTTTCTTTGCAGCAACTATCAGAATTTGTCTGAATAGACACTGAACACCAGAACAAGGAGAACCCTCTTACCCTTTTCTTTTAAGGAAATCTCTGGACAACATATTTTTACTTCCCTTCAGTTACTGAAACAAATAAGTCGTATTGATTTAAATAAAGAAAAAATGCAACAAACAAAAAGAAAGGAAATCAGTGAGGACTTTAAACAGGGTTTCCGACCAGTTCTTGAGGTGGGCTCCTTCACTGGAGTCTCCATCACTATTAGGTCATCACTCCAGCAAAATATACAGCTCATGATCTATCAGACTATGTAAACACCCACAGTTTGTTCTTATATCCTACTGAGATCACTAAAACTTAATTTCTCTGGGGATTCTTCAGTAAGCAAACAGCATGAATGCAACAATTACGTGCTTTAGCATTTAACAGTTTCTAGAATTTATGATAAGTTTTGATGGCCTTGCTTTTCCACTGTTATTAAACCCTCACCACTACAGATTGATTTTGTAGGCCCAGCACATCACCACAACAAAGCAATATGGAACAAACATATAGAGATTTAAAAAATTAGTCTAATATCTACTCATTGTCATTAGAGAAACAAAAAATTAAGCTTCTATTTTTAATAACCAGACAACTTACTCTAGAGTAATTTTAAACTCCTCTTTTGTATGTCTTATTAAAATAATATTTAAGATTTACCAGTTATTTTACCCCTTGCATACAACAGACACCTTGACTCACCCCATGGATAACAGGAGTTAAAAAACTTACCTGGGAGTGAACAGCCAGCATAAAGCCCCTCCTGAGTCACTGAGCTGTTGTTGGCACTCAAGGAGAGCAAGTTGAAGCAAGATAACTCTAGAAACAGAGTGAAGCTGTAAGCCATGCAGCCCCTCTTCCTCTGTCTAGCAGATGTCAAACCATGATTAGGAAGGGTTATTTGACATTATATGACTGTAAAATGGTGAAGTCCTTCAGCAACAGTATCTTGAATTGTACATCCAGAAAGGAATTTGAATTCCAAGAGATGTAGTGCACTTTTACAAATACCTAACCTAAAAACGCTCTATAGTAGCCACAAAAGCCTACATTTTTCCTCAACTGTCACGACAGCATGACCTTCATAATTACATCAAATCAAAGTAAAAAAATTGAATATAGAAGTTGGAATGAAAAAGCTTAAAATTTGACACCTCACAAAAATTTTGCCTAGTGCAGTAAGTACCATACTTAACCTACTTTGCCCTTCAGAATGTGCCCTCTTTATTATAATTCTAACTTAGTCCTCTGGGTGGATTGCTCCTCTTTTATCCACTAGGCGCGATCAAATCAGTGCAATAGAAGAATTGCTGATGCATGAAATGATAGGTCAATGTAACCTTGTCATGGAGTAATAACCCTGCAAATCACAGTAAACAAATAAAACATTTCATTTTATTTGCTGTAGGTATTAGGAAAGGCATAAATTATCAAAATCTAAAGCAGGAACATCTTAACTGCAAGTACAATTGCCCCATATTCCTATACAAAAACCTCATTTAAATAGCATCTTAACACACAATATGGGGGAAAAGTTTTACAAATAAGTGGTGGCTTTAGTCACACTACCATCTATCACTGGACTTTCCCAAATCAGTATAACCAATGGCCTTCATACAATGGAAGCTTTTTAAAAACTTCTGTCATCAGGTGTCTTTCTTTTCTTGTCTTGTCAGTTACAGATGTCTCTGGAGTAAGTTCATCTAAACAATTGGCACAGTACATTTAACATAATTTTTACATATGAATGTTCTCATATTTGCTATTTTTATTTTTCTTTTTAATTAGTTTACTGAAATAGAGTTAGCATTGCATTCTTGCAGTTTCCATGTACTTAAAAAAATTTGTCTATGAGATGATTAATGATAATTTAAGAAAAAACTTCAGAAGGTAAGTATAAAGGTGGTAAAAATTGAACAACCACCCCAGTGATAACATGCTGAGATATCATCTTATAAAACATATTGGAAACATTAACACATTGTATTATTCTTAACAGCATAAGATATTCTATATGGACCTCTGCTGTGCAGTGTTATTAATAAAAATATTTTCTAAAAAAGCTTTTAGATTAAATTATATATAAATTTCTACAAGCATATACACACATTCATACAGATTATGGTTGGTAAATAAAAGTTACAGGAGCTTACAAGGCTGGTGCTGTGTAATTCTCAGAGTACATGCTCATAATGGTTTTACTTAGGAACAGTAAAATGTAATGCAAACAAAATTTAAATGGTATTTAAACTGGGGACTCCAATCTTGAATGGTTTGTTATATGTGACAACTGTATAGGGAACAAATTACATATACTACTGAGAATCTAATGTGTACTGAACTTTAAACGTGTGTGAGTTTTATTTTCTCTCCTAAAATATCCTCAGGGAAAACTGTTCAACTTTAGAGAGAATCTATTTTAAATGTTAGGGATTAGTGAATGGGAAAAAAACCCCATGATTATTTTATGTGAGACAATAAATGTTTAAAAGTAATGGTTTAACATAAAAAATAGTGCAAAGTAATTTTAATGTCTGAAATATAATATTTATAGTTATGTATTTGACATGAAAAGGAGGTGCTGGAATGAGGTCTTGAAAAAATTCATGTTTTATTTGGGACATGAGTAGGAACACGTGTGTTATCATGATAGATATCTCAAGTAGAGTGCTCTTGTCAGAGCAATTTTCCAGCAAGTGGATATGTCAGCTCATTATAAACCCCACATACTACACTACAGTACCATTATTAGTTTTCAGCAGGGTCTGCCTGGCCACACAAAAGACAAGATGCAAATATTAATAATATTTCTTTAAAAAAGTCAAAATAAAATCATTAGATACTAAAATGTGTTACTGATGCTATCATAGCAAACACACTTTCCAACATTTTAATAACAGATATGGAAATTAGAAACTCTTATGAAAAATACTGCCACATTATTTGTAGTCACAGATACTTCACAAGAAAATACAACTGGAATGATCACTTCTGGCATTCCAAACACCTGAAAAATAAAATTAAACATTAAAAAAATTAAAAACAAGTTTCACAACCATTTCCACATAAAATCTAGTAGAGATCTGAAGGCTCCTATAAACAGAGTCAGCTGCTTCTCCTTTAATCTTAGGCTGAAAGGGTCTGCAACACAGTAGTCATATGCCAAAAAAAACCCCTAGAAACATTAAACAAAAAGGTCTGCAACTTTTCTGGTCAGTCTTAAGGATACATTCATTTCTTCTACAGCATACAAATTAGAAGTTCAGAAGCTTAATAACAAAAATCAGAATTCCTGAACACACGGTAGTTGTTCATCCTTTAAAGCAACAGACCAACATCTCCCTGCTCTCCTTGCCAGTACTGGCATTTATAAATATTTTTCCCTTGCTGATCTCTCACTTTGAAGCAGCTAAAGCAAGCTGTATTTTGTTGCTGGGTTTTGGCCTCCCCTCACAGAAGGCACACAGCTGTCAGGAAAGCACAATGTTTTATGTTTGAATTCTACTGCAGGGCCAGACCCTACTCCTTTAAAAGTCAGAGAAAGTTATTCCTTTAAGTTAATCAGGAGCAGAAAGAGGTCTTGAGTAGAGAGTTTCTTCAGTACTGTGTATTAATAGAAACATAGAAAGGTTTGGATTGAAAGGGGCATTAAAGATTACCTAGTTTCAAACTCTCTGCCATTAGCAGGGACATTTTTCCCTAGATCAGGTGGTTCAAAGTTCCCTCCAGCCTGGCCTTGAATACTTCCAGGGATGGGGCATCCACAACTTCTCTGGGCAACCTGTTCCACTGCCTCACAATAGAGAACTTATTCCTCATATCTGATCTAAACCTATTCTCTTTTCGTTTAAACCTATTACCTCTTGCCCTGTCCCTCCTTTGCTTTGCAAGAAGCACCTCTTCAACTCTTGCAGGTCCCTTCGGCTACTGGAAGGTGCCTTAAGGTCTCTCTTGAAGCCTTCTCCAGGCAGAACAGCCTCAACTCTCTGCTTTCCTCACAGGAGAGATATTCAAGGGCTCTGGTCATCTTTATGGCCTCCTCTGAATTCACTCCAAAGGTTCTTATGTTGGAGGCCCACAGCTGGAGACAGGTGGAGAGTAGAGGGGATTTCAATGGGGTGAAATTACAGGCAGAAAACAATGCTACAGCCTGATGAAGTGGCTGAACTTCAGATACCTCATCAACATCCCAGATATGATCCTACTTACTCTTCCAACAACAGAGAGAAGAGCCACTGAAATAACCCGGCAGCACCGCACAGGTGATCAGCGGACTTCATTGTGCAACTCTGCCTATTCCTAAGAGTTGCCTCAAGAGCTGGCAGCAACACCACTCAGCTGCTACTTCTACCCTTGCCTTATTCTCATCCGTTTTTACTTTTTGTAACTTGGGCACTCAGTCTTCCCTCCTCTCTTCCAGGTATGTTATTTTACAGACGGCTCATACTAGCTAAATCTGGTTAAAAGACACATTACATGGGCTAATTCAAGAGTAGGAACAAAAAAAGTCAGACAAAGGGAAGAAAAAAAGAAGACCTCACCTAAGCAGCACAGATTCCAAACATTTGGCCATGCCTCCTGCAACAAATAACCATCATCTGAAGCATTCAGGAAACTCGACAGGTCTTGTACATTAGATTAGGAATATATATGTCAGACAATACTAATGTGTTACAAATTTTATCCTGGGAAAAATAAAGTACCAGAAGGGCTATCACTTTTCAGATGTTGCCATCTTAAACACTTTTTTTTTTTTTTTTTTTTTTTTTTTTTTTGTATGAAGTAATAAAAGGAAAAAATAGAAGTCAAAACTGCTTGTCTAATCATGTCTTATATTTTAAATTAAATCAGCTTTCATGTTATACAGGCATGTGAAAAAACCCAACAAAAATCCAACAAAACCAAAGCCAAAAACCCCCTTATATCCCAACTTACTCCTTTAAAGTTGTCTGCTACTGAGAGAAAAGCTTCTCTGGACTTCACATAACCTGATATTTTATAGCCCAGGGACAAGCTGTGAGGACAGAGCTCTGTGTGGTAATGCTCTTGCACATCTGACCCTCAGAAAAAACGAACTATAATAACACCAAAGCTCATCCCACTGCACTGGGAGACGAACAAGCCACATTAAAAAAAAGCCAAGGAGTCTTGAGGGCCATGTGCATTTAAAACAAAACAAACAACAACAACAAAAAAATCAAACAAAAAACAACCTATCAATCAAACAAAACCCAACACACCAAAAACCACTAGACCAACAACGTTAGGTACCCTGGACCTACGAGTTTGTGAAATTATTTCCAAGTTGCCACCACAAAAGTCTGAAGTGCGTCCAGCGCTCCCGTGAGGTTTATAACTCTCCCCCCTCGGCTGCCACAGATCCAGAGCAGAGGGCGCCGCCCAGCGGGGCGAGCCCCCCTGCCCAGCAGCAGCGGCACGGCCTGAGCCCGAGCAGCGCAGGCCGCTCCTGAGGGACACAGCGCGGCCGGCCACTGCCCTGCCGCTGTCCCGGTCCGCAGGGATGTCCCGCAGCTGCGAGGGGCCGGCCACTGCCCTGCCGCTGTCCCGGCCCGCAGGGATATCCCGCAGCTGCGAGGGGCCGGCCACTGCCCTGCCGCTGTCCCGGCCCGCCGGGATGTCCCGCAGCTGCGAGGGGCCGGGCGGGGCCGGAGTCCCCCGGCTGCGGCTGGGGTTGTGCGCCGGAGGAGCGCGATGTGGGACCGCATGGGTGGGGACGGTCTGTAGAACGGGTTCTGCGCCGTTCCTCAGATTCAAAGGGCATTCAGGCAACACTGAAACGGCTGTAAAGCCATCGTGGGTGCTCAAACAGCTCTCAGAGGATGTTGAGACTCACTAAGTGTAAATCCAGACATAATAATGGGGTGAGGAAGATCTGTGATGGATCGGCCAATCTGTGATCATTAAACACAACAAACCAAATGCGATTCCAGCTCAGGAAGTTTCTGAAGCACTGCTCCCCAGAAGCTGAGAGGCTGTGCCAAGGGAAATATCTGTTTTATATAGGCCTTGTTTTTAATCCACTTTCCATAGCATCTGTGACTGGAAAACAGGCTCCTAGGTTAAACAGACCTTTGGTCTGGTTCATGATAGTGGTGCATCTCCATGATGTTTACCATTTCCCCGGAGAAAACCATTTCAAGCATCTCCATTCCTGTTTGCCAAAGGAAGCTGCATGTAGCAGGGGCTCATCCTGAATTCTGTGACTCTAATGATTATGTGGTTGGCTCCAGGGGCATGTGCAGTTCTGCAGTTTCCTCACGGCCTTAAGCACATGCTCTCCCAAAATGATTTTTAACAGATGTAGCTGGGATACTGTTAGGTCTTCCCTGAGATCATTACAGTGGAGTGGGTAAAATACTCCGATCCCAGAAAAATGAATGAGAGGCCCCCCAAGAAGTCAGGAAAGCTGAGACTTGGTGGAGAGGTACTAGTAAGAGCCTAATTACTGATGCCTGAGAGCTGAAGGTGGGAAGATGTGATTTTAACCACACTCTGTTGTCACAAAAACTTAGGGGCATTAGCTGTGTAATCTGACATGTTACCTGTCCCTGGGCAGGTCTTCAGGGCTGATTCAATCATTTAGTGAACCTTTTTGGCTGACATATTGCTTATTGCAGTCTAGTTCAAAGTGAATTACTGATTAGTAATTTTTAAATGAAAATAAGCTTGGTAAAAGTCAAAATGTGAAAAAGTGTGACTTTACATGCACAAATGTTAGAATTTATTTGTTGAATTCACATTGTAAAAATCCTTGGTATTAATCATCATTTATAGAACTAACTGCATCTCACACTAACAGGCATTAGTGATATATTCAGATTTTTTTGTTAGGATTAATAGAGGATTGGCTTTCTGATTAGCAAGTAAAAAAGATGTTGCAGTTTTCTAAAAACAAGTAGCCCTTTGTGTCAGCCAAGCCGCTGAAACAAATATTTTCCTTTTAAAAATTGTTATTCTAAGACCGGATTGTAACCAGTGCAAAAGAAGCCTCTATACCTGGAAAGGGAGTAGAGAAAGTCAGGTCAGCCATAGTTTGTCTCTGTAAGACTTCATGGCTTAACCAATGAGAAGAACATCTCCTGCAGGCAAAAACTCAGATGAGACTATTTTATGCTTTTGATTTACCTTTCTGAATAAATGATGATAGAGAAAAGTGGTTATCACTACAAAAAATGCTGTCGAATCAGCAGCATGTCAAGAGATTTGGCTGCTTTGAGGTTATCACATGGCATTGAGATGGTAGGAACTTGGTCATTTCTGCAGCAAGATTTCAGGAGAGACTGTGCTTACTGCTTTTGACATCAAGAGCAAAACATTCAGGACATATTAAGGATGGTATATTACATAGTCTATTAATTTTAAAGGGGTGAGACACACCTGTAAGTGAAGGAAATCTTAGTTGAATCATTGGTTTAAAAATGTGCTTTGTTGTATGCTGTGTTTTTCTTTTACACCTTTCAAATAGGAAAGAATGTTTTCTGAACTGGTAGAGGCTCTGCTGTGATCCAGTAGCCTGGCCTTGGGAGCAGGGTAAGTACTGTAGCACTCCAAGAAGGACTTGTGCCGAGAGGAACAAGTCCTTGCCTTGCCCAGAGGCAATGGGTAATTGCAGCAGTTCCCATGAAGGGTAAAGCTCCTATTGTCAAAAGAGCCAGGCAGCTCAGGGAAACCATCACGTCCCAGTGCATCACACCTGCTCTGGGGTGGCCCACACCTCTGTAGGGCACAAAAATAGTGCAGCTCTTTCCAGACCCCGTGCAGAAAAAGTAAATTCTATGGGTTCATACCCTATGCTGTCTTGCAGATCTGTACAAGAACCATGGGGAATCTAAACCTACATCATCATTCTAATTGTTTCTACCATCGTCTAAGTTTTTAATCTTTGATAGTGTGTGTATCTTAATTAGGAGCTGGTTCTCAAGTGTACTGAAAAGCAACCAAACAAACCAAATAATTGTATAATTCTAATACATCATTCTGGGTATTCAAAACATCTAATTGCTGTAGCTAATTAAACAGGCTTGAGCTTACCATCCTTGTCCTTTCTTGAAAATGCTCACTCGGTATCAGATGTTCTAGCATCTAGATCAGAATCTAGATCTCAGTATTATATCTGACACTTGACACCTATTTTAAATTAAGTCCAGGATGAATGAAGGCATTTAATAAAAAGACAAAGGAGATTCTAATGTACTTAGGCACTTTATAAGGAATTAGTTTAATGTAACATACCATTCTGCTTTACTGGCTGTTTAATATTTAATATTTCTTAGCAGATTAAAACTCTGGTTCTAATGAGAAAAATAATTGAATGATAAATCTAGAAGGTAATTCCCACATTTAAGTCTCAGTGATTTCAGTACTTTGCAATCATTTTGTTTAGCTTAGGAAACTTAATCTTCATGTGTAGCGATTTGAAGTTTTGTGGACAGGGGAGAGCAATGAAATCAATGAAAGCAATGTAACAGCTACGTAGTGGAACATCCTGCAGAAAACTTTGGGGTTGTACCATGAACTCTCCTGATTTTTGTAAGGGAACTGGGGAAAGTGAAGCAGCTAGAGGCTTCCACAAAGTTCTTGGGTCTTATGCTTCCTCTCTTTATGTAGGATGTGAAGGGAACTCAGACTCCTTACCAGTGTTGATAGCTGTGAGGGCAAGCAAAGGTGGCCCATGAAAAGGAAAGGTTGAATGTCTATTTTGTTTTCTCCCTCACTCTTCTCCTTGAGAGAAGCATAATGATCTTCAGGTCCATTAAGGATTTTTTCCCCCTCTTGTGGGAAAAAAAAACTTTTAACAAACCCTTCCTCTTAAGAGAAAAAATCATTTCCCTGTAGACTGCCATCATATGCTGAATATGTTTAGTGTTGCTCTTTGTATATTCAGGATCCCATTGGGGTTGCAGAGTTATGGTTCCAGTGTTAACATACAGTTTTAAAATGCTACAGAGAACATACTTCCCTGAAAAGATTGCTCTCGGTTTGCTCTCTCTCACCAAAGTATTCAACCATAGCTTTGATTACAGTATTTTGCAAGTAGTTTCTCAGTGTCATTATACAATTTATTTAAGCATTTATTAAGAAGCTTAGACATAGCCTTAGGCCTCATGTAGGCGCATAAGAAGATTTGGTTAATATTTTGGAAAATACAAAAGTGTAATCTTTGCCTGCTTAAAACTCTTTCACTTCTTTTGGAGCAAATTAATAGCAAGAAGTCAATGGGGCCACACTGCTGAAGGGTCAGGTAATGCTGCAAAAAAATGAGCTTCCTAAATGAGGCTACTAAGGTGCACAAGCAATGTTCTAGAACATGTAAAGCCAGCAAATGTCAAGTATTTGGCTGCTCTTTGCAGAAATTAAACAAGAATTAAACAAGAGCAAAGCATTACCACTATTCCTGCTCAGAACATTGCTAATTATTTAGATGTGAAGGGAAGAAATGAAACTGTTTTCACACTCTTTTGGGATTAACATATGATAGCTGAGACCACCTGACATTCTCAGGCTGTCTAATCTTTAATGAGTGAATAGTGTGCATTTTCCTTTCTCTTCTTTACATGTGGATTCTAGACCTGTGGAGAGCTGTTTAAAATATGGGTGAATGTGGCAGTGTGACTGACATCTCCTTTCCATACAGATGAGAGATCTGCATGTGGAGATCACAGGCACACCATCTGATCCTGAAAAAAGCATGTGGGATATGACCTCAAGTAAAGATATGGGCCTTGGCTAATAAAATTTCTTTTAACCTGCTTTATAATTAGAGCCTGTTTTGAAAGTGTGCACTGTGATGTCTGGTTCCTATTAAAAAGGAAAATGAAAAATGTTTTTGAGTAATATATAGGGTAATACGGGAATATTGTTTAAACAGCCAGTACGGTTATAAGAACAGGGACTTACAGAAAATAGGAATATATTGTTTTTGCAGACACCACCACCTTTTAAAAATGCAAAAACATAGGTACACACTATTGTTTTTGATAAAGCTATTGACTTTGGTATTTGCAAACAGATACATTTAAGTTGTGAAAAATATCAGTTTATGGCACTTGAACATTAATTTTTAATTTTGAATATGAGTATCCTAAAAAAAAAGTGGCTTTATTTTTTATTTTCTCCCTTGTGGTTCATCATTCCTCCATCCTAAATGCCATGGTGATGTAATACTCAGTTCAGGACATGTCAGTCACTGTCATGGTGAATGCCTGTAATTCAATGGCACCAGAAAATTAGAAATGTAAAGAAGATTGCACTTTATGATGGCACAGGTTGACAGAAAAGGCAAATTAGGATGCTGTCTACTTGCTCATTACTGGCATTAATGGCTGTGACTAACACTCCAGAGAAGGCAGATTGAGATGAACTGCCTTGGTACAAGGCTCCTTTAAAAGTTCCTATGTAACTGTGTGCAGAGAGATATAAATTTGCCCTATTTATGAACTTCTGAGTGGTCTGCTAAATTCATTGAATATCACTGAACAGTAAAAGGTATATTTCATCTGAGAATTTCAAGACAGGAGCACAGTAGAATTTAAATTTATGCAGACACTCTGTATGAGGCCTCTGCACCTTTAAAGAGTGTCCAGTGAACAGCAACTCATTTTGTGCCTCAGTACAAACTTGCCAATTCCTCAGAAGGTCTTTGACACTAACTTCAGTACATTGCACCCCACAGCCACCTGAAGAGGAGATGGAGCTCTGCTACCTATCTACATGTCCCTACCTGCCCTTGAGTGGACATCCATAACCTCTCTCAGGAGCATACAGCCTTTGCACAGAGCCCCAGGTCGGCTCCTGCTGACATGGCTAAGCAATGGTGTAATCAGCAGGCCTGGGTCAGGGACACGATGGAATTCTGTGTGTCCTTAAGTAAATGTGTAACATAAAAGATACTAAGAGAAGAAGAAATAGCACTGATGTCCTCCAGGTTAAAAGCCAAATCTCACTATCCATAATCTCCTACTGACTTGTTACAGTCAGAAGGTCAAAATATATGTTTGTTTTCTGTGATTTTCATTATACATACTAAACACCTAGATGACTTCAAATCAGTTTGGAGTAAATATAACAGAGAATAAACCCCATAAAATTATTTAAATTGAATTGCATACACTTCTGCTTTTTCTGGCTAAGACTATTCCTTCCATGAGCCTAGGGCCTTGCATCCTTCTCTCTGTGCTGTGTATTAACACTTACCTGACAAGGATGAGCCTCGCTGGGTGCTGCACATTTCCAGGTCCTCAGTGGCTTGGACAATACATAAATACAAAGTTATTAAAGATACCTGCTAGGCAATCTCTTTGAAGTAGAGCTCAGCAGCCTTGAAGATTTAGGGATCCTCTTTGGTAAGTGTTTTTTAAAAGTTTGGCAGGAAGATCTAATAGGTCTTTCAGCTGACTCTATCATGTGCCAGAGTGGCAGACCCCACATCTTTGCCACAATATTCACAAGAATCTCATAAAAAGTGTGAAATATTTTTAAAAAATTTAACCGAGGAAAAAATAAGGTTCTATGGAAACTATAAAATCTGACAACAAGCACAACATTATACTTTTGTTTCTTACTGCTCACTATGGGAATAGGCTGACAAGATCCATGAAATATTTATTACAAGGCTCATTTAAAAGTGCCTCAGTAATCGTGCAACTACTTGCACAGCGATACAAATTTGCTCTATTTATGAACTTTTGAGTGGTCTCCTGTGATTGAAAATCACTGAACAGTAAAATGTATCTTTCATCTAAGAGTTTCAAGACAGTAGCATACTATGTTCCCTATTTCTTCAGTATTAAGGACTAATACTAGATATGTGAATTTACGAAGTGAAATAGTTGAGTTGTAGTTACTTTAAAATGCAATCTATCAAAATCTGCAAATAATTGAAAATTTTTCTTTCAAAAAATCACACCCTTAATTTAATATGGAAGGAAGAATTCCACTATGATAGCTTTAGGAAGTACATCTCCCAGTATAGCTTAAAAAACCTTTATCTTACTTTTTCTATAATAGTAGCTGAGGAGGTGGGAAACAATTTTATAAATTTGTTGGATTACTGCAATGAAAATGTGGTCAGTCGAGACTAAAAGGGCAATCTTGCAACCTTGTCCCAGGCAAGAGTCTTTATTCTATTTGACCGTTTGACTAAAAATAAATTGATTAGCAACACATTAAAAAATCCCAAACTATTTGAAGTACAATGTTGATTAGTTGTGGATTTTTAAAATGTTACCTGTTTAAAGACTAAATCTCAAGTTTTTTAACTATATCCCTTTTTTTTTTTTTTGGTTTAGATTAATTTATTTTAATTAAGTACCAGATGAATTGGTTTATGTGATATGTCTATTATACCAGTGACATTTAAGTTTTAAAATTAGGAAATGAATTGACCTTGAGCAGCATA
The DNA here is from genome assembly GCA_009812075.1 of Sialia sialis. Lineage (NCBI taxonomy): Eukaryota > Metazoa > Chordata > Aves > Passeriformes > Turdidae > Sialia > Sialia sialis. The sequence goes on from VRYO01002782.1 coordinate 13,193,394, forward strand.
TGTACTCAAAATTTATAATTAAGAAGAATATTAATAATTTAATTTTATAAAATGAACAGCTGTTCTAGTTGATTGGAAACAGCTAAAAGTATAAAATGTATTTTGTGAATGCAAAATTAAAAGTTAATTTTATTATGGAGTGAAATTTGGCAACTAGAAATAAATTCTTGAGATGTAAGCAATATATTTTTGTAATGCTCTACCTATATATCAGAAAGGTCACATGTATATTTAAATGTCATATTACTAAAAAAGTTTAATGATTTCAATTGAAAAGCTATCATATGATTTAGCTATTTACAGATGAGTATGAAACAGCTATGATGCATATATACTTCCTTTTCCCAATGAACTATTTAAAAGCTTTACAAAGCAATAGTTTTATTAAATATTTTTTATTATAAACTGTAACTTTTACTCACCTAAATAAGTGTCCTAAGTCCCTAATTTTCTGTCTTTTGTGTGTGTATGTACCATTCTTAAGAGATTTTCATTAGCATTTGATACTAAAAACCTGTAATAAGAAAATAAGGTATTTAAGTGAAAACCCTTAACTAATTTTGACTGCATGTATTTTAACCTGTGCCCTTTCAAGCTTTAATGTTGTCATTACACATATATACAAGGTGCATGATACTTTTTTTTTTTTTTTTTGTAAATCAGATACCACCACTCTCTTGAAATGGTTCTGTCACTGCCTGGGCTACAGATTTTTGCTAAAAACTCGAATTATTTGTAGGCTCATACTTAAGTGAGTGGTAAAGCTTTCAGTATTTCAGTACAAGCTGTGTCTTGTGGAATGAATAAGAACCCAAAATAGTCTGCTAGACCAGACAACATAGATGCTTGGCAAATTCAGCATGTCTTCAAACTAGAGAAAAATCTTTCCATAAGGTACAGCTTAGAAATCATCACATCTACCATTATCGGGCTAATTTCTGCTAGTTACATCTGCTCTAAGAGGAACGGGTCTCTAGCTCTGAGTCAGACTAAATTTGCACCAGAAACCATCTAAGACATTGCTTCAGCTCAGGCTAACATTTATCTCAGCACTCTCTCAGCAGTGAAAGGCCATCACCACGTGGGAATGACTGTCCTCTAAGAGACCTTTCCTGCTCTGGGATACTGCTGCTACCAACAAAAGCACTTCCCACTACTCTCTACTTTAAGTACTTTTGATCCATATGCAATTGAAAGACTACTTAGTGAGACAAATTCTCTTCTAAAGCAATCCAAAATTATCTAACTCTACATTCTTAATGTAACTTAGTATGAAAGAAAGGAATCAGATTGCCACTGTGTGCCATGAAACATTTTTTAAGGCAGAATTCCCAATGAAATACTTAAATCCTACATCAGTAGGAAACGGAATGCACTTTGGCCTGAAATATTTTTTTTACTAAAGATTTCTGGATCAAGTCCATTATTTATTTCTTGCCTTGCTGTCACTCAATCTGGAACACTAAAGATATCTTCTACTTAATATTACTCAACCACACACTTCTGACACCTAAATTTTTGGCAAAGGAATGCTAACTAATAAAGCTAAACATATTCCTCTCAATGTTTTCTGTAACACAACAGCTTATAGAAGATTCTTCAGTAGAAAATAAGACAGTTGTTTGGTTATTAATTTAGTAAGTTGACCCTAGGAATATGGTGTGAGAAACTAATTCAGAATAATAAATATTAAAATATTGTTAAGGAGATGTACTATGGTAACTGTCCATTAACTTCTCATTATTTCAGATATGAGAGTTCTTGTGGTATTGCCTCATCTTATTATTCCCTAGGAGAAGAGATTCTTGGCAGTATTTGACATATATACAAACATATTAGTTTTACATGTCCTGTCATTACAAAAATTTATCCACCCGTGTTTTTTCTTGATTCAAAAGTCCATGGCAAAGGGTATCTCTACCAACATGGTTCAGCCAAAGCTTGCTTGACAACTGCCACTAGAGGATCTCACCTGAAGCTCAACAGTTCCAGATTACTCCTGGTGAAGTTTGAAGGTGCTTTTTATTTCACTGTCTCATTAGGTAATCGGAAAATAAAGCTGACATTGTAAAAATATGAAGAGAAAATAACATATTCTCAATGTTAGAATGCAAAATTTAGCAAATTACTGATCAGGTTGCTTGGTTTCTTTGGCTACATAGATTCCAATTGAAAAAAATAAATAGGGAACTTGCTGCAGTAAAAAGGGTTCATTTTAAAAGAAATACACCTAAACTCATACTTACGTGATGCCCAGTGAGAGGTAAGAAACCCTAAAGGCTGTCACTATCTACCAGGTACTTCTAAACACAATTTTGTGCCAAGTATCTTCCCCTCTGCAGGAGACTGACTGACATTTTGCTGTACTGGCAGGGTAACATGTATCTCAGCCCCCAAATTCTGCAGTTTTACATAAAGTTAACATTCGGGAAGCACACTTTGGCTCTGCTGCTCCACAAACAACTTAGGCTGGGTGGGAGTGGCTGTTTGGGGCTGGCCCTGTGGCCTGGACCTCTCTGAGAACGGGCATCACGAACACTGACTGCTGCCCACTCCTGCACAAACATGTATCCCAGTCTGTAGATCTTGACCTGTATGTTCTTTCCCAGTACTGCACCATGCATTTCTCTTTTTTCTCTCAGCTTCATGTGTTGGAATCAAAATACTGAAAATAATGTGAAAAACCCAAGCCCAACCCACCAACCAAAGCCAACAGGCACACCCGTCGGAAGCAGCTCCCGGGATTTTAGAGGTGTTTACCATGAGCAGCTCTCAGGGGACCGTGCGCGGAGCTCGGCTCGGCCGCCGCGATGGAGCCGGAGCCGGAGCGGGCCCGCCGCCTCAGCGGGAAATGGCGGGAAGGCGGCGGCCGCGCGCGGGGCACCCGCGGAAGGATCACACGAGACCGACGCGGCGGGACCGTCCCTGCTGACCCCGGTGTGAACGTGTTTATTTCACGCTGCGGTCGCGGGTCGCTTTACAGAAACATCTCATGCTGGACCCCGCGCGGGGTCGAAGACGGAGGGGAACACGTGTATTCAAACGTAACTATTAAATAACCTGTACACAAAACTTCAGTCTGTTACCCTGAAAGCACCGAGGGCCGAGCCCCAGCACGGCCACACCGACACTGCCACCTCACCCCCAGGTGTCCATAAGCTTCGATCCCCGCGGCCGGGCCGGCCCCGCTCAAGCCACAGCGCCCGGGGCCCTCCGTCAGCCACGCTCCAGGCCCGGCCGGGCGCCTGCCCCGGGACAGACCCGGGGCCCTATGAGCGTCCAGTCCCGGGCCTGAGGGTCCGCGGAGGCCGCTCCCAGCCGGAGTCCTGCTCGCCATACCCGGCGAGAGTCCGAGAACCGGCCGCCCTCTCCCCGCGCCGCCGCCCTGCCCCCGGCGGCGAAACGGCCCCAGCCCAGGTCCCGCCGCGGCTCGGCCCGGCCCGGCCCGCAGAGGCAGCAGGCGCCGGCGGTCACAGGTCGCGGCTGTCCTCCCGCTTGACGCCGTCTGCCACGGCCTTCAGCTTCTTGTTCTGGTGAGTCTTGACGTGCTTGGCCAGGTGGTCGCTGCGCATGAAGCGCTTCCCGCACTCAGGGCAGACGAAGCGCTTCTCGCCCGTGTGAGTCCGCAGGTGCCGCTGCAGCTCGTCGGAGCGAGTGAAGCTCTTTCCGCAGAAGAGCCAGTTGCAGACGAAGGGCCGCTCGCCCGTGTGCCAGCGCAGG
>VRYO01002782.1:13198113-13289990 GCA_009812075.1 Sialia sialis
GGCTACAAGTAGCGGCCAGAAGAGCCAGGGGCGAGTGCTTGGCCAAGTCTGGGGAGGCGCTGGGGGTGCGGTCCTGCGCAGGAACGGGAAGGAGGAGAGAAGGGAAGGAGGGAACAGAGCGCGTTACTCGCCGACACCGGCCTGCGAGAAACTTCCCGCGCCGCTCTCCGCACGGGCGGTAAACTTTCCGAAAACAATGTGCACCCAGAGGGCTGGACGGGCCCGGCCCCCCCGCCCCGCCCAGAGACCGGTCCCGCCTGCGGCCAGTGCCGCCGGCCCCGCCGCCGCTCAGCCGAGGAAGCAGCCGTTGTAGGCAGGGAGGCAGCCCACGGACCACTGCCTGCAGTTAGTAACGGGCTGCTGGCAGGAGAGGGAAGTTACCAGCCCGAGAAGCCCGAGCCCGGGCTCCTACCATCGCGGGGGTCCCCACCTACCTCTCCTGGTCGCCCGCCGGGTAAAGCCCCGGAAGGGAGGCGGCTGACGCCGGCTGCCCCCGCGCAATACGGGTCACAACCGCGGGACTCGGCGGAGTTCGAGCAACACGGGCTGCGGGTACTGACCTGGAGGAAAGCCTGCAGGGAGTCGTTCCGGAGGACAGCCACCGCGGCCATGGCTACTGCGCCCGGGCTGAAGGGAAGGCGCCGGGGCACTGCTGAGGCATGAGGACGCCGAGGGGAAGACGAGAAGCTGCCCAGTTTCCTTCTCTCTCCCCCTCTCTCTCCCTTTCCTTCTGATCTCTTCGCCTCTGTGCGCGTCCCACCCCCCCGCGCTGCGCGATCTCCGCGGACTGTCTGACTGCGCCAGGATCACCTCCAAGAATTTGATAAGGACTTTGCCGGGCCGCCAACCAGTCAGAGGGAAGATTTATGGCTTTGAAGTTTGCCGCTACCCAATCATCAAAGAATAGCGGCTCTTTCAGAAGCGAAAGCAAATCCTTTGAATCCACAAAGCTCCTATGGTGTGTTTGTTGGTCTGGATAAAAGAACTGATTATTAGGGGGGATGGGAAGGGAGGAGATAAAGGCGGGACAATTAATGAAGTAATCACTATGTGGGAAATGTATATACACAAATAATTGGATTTTCTTGATCAAAGGACCCCTTACCGCCTAGAGACCCTCGCGTTGGATGTGCAAGACACTGGATCCCCCCTCTTTTTTTTTTTTTTTTTTCCAATTAAATTTGTGTCAGAGCCCTAAAGTGACAACGCGTCTTTGTTATCGCTCGAGGTATCTGCCTCCGGATTCCTCTGATAGTGTTTAATGGCCGAAAGTAACATAGCTCAGCGAGTTCACCTGATCGGGGTTGGTCGATCCCAGCCGTAAAACTTCCCTGGAGTAATTGTCGGTGGTTCCTCCTCGCTCCCTCCTTCCCCCCGCCCTTCCCCTGAGGCTGAGGGGTATGCCCTCGATATGACTCGGCAAATAACCTCGGATTTTCTCCTCTGGTGGTTGGATTTGTTTCACTTCGCTCAGCCAGCATTGCCCCCTTGTCACCGGGAGCCCCCGCCTGGCCCAGGGCCAGGCCAGGCGCCCAGCCGGGCCCGGGGAGGAGCGGCGGGCTGCCACCAGCAGCAAGCGCTCCCTCAGACAGACACACCGACAAACCAGGAAACAGAAGAGAAAACTTTCCTCTTCCCTAGAGGGAGCCGAGTGTAAAAGACATTTCTTTATAGGACGACCGGAGTCTCTCTTGGTGGGCCTGCCGAGCCGACCTGTCTTGAGCCGGATGGGAGTGCAGGTCGGGGCGGCTCCTCGGGAGCACGAACGCTGTTACCGGGTCTCTGCCTCCATCGCTCTCTCATCTTCTGCCCAAAGACGGCCCCGAGCGCTTTGTTGCTTCATCCCGCACCTTTCGGCCTTAGTCTATATGTACATGTCTATACGCATGTGTGTATGAAGGATCTAACCTGCCTTGCGTTCGACCATGTGTGAGGCTATTGACCCTCTAACCAGCACCAGGCACATCTGGGTCACAGCTTGCCGCCACCGTCGGCTGCTGAGCTCGGTGGGCTGCAGAGCTGCGGGACCCCTCGCATGTGCCGCCCAGGAAGGGGCAGGCGGGGCCCCGCGCCTCTGCGCGGGCCCGCTCAGCTCCGCGCTCCGCCGGGGGCCCTGGAAACGCGCTCCTCTCCTCCCCGCTTCCCCATCTGCTCTGAGTCCATCGCAAACGCCGGCCTGTTTGGCCAGGTACCAAAGCAGGACGTTCATCTCCGTCTTGAGGAGGTGGGGGTGCCCTTTCGGGTAGATGTCGGCTGGCTCTGGTCCTCTGGTGCTGTTTGCACAGGTAACTCGATCCTCCCCGCAGTCGCTGGGTTCAATTGCATTCACACCGCCACTGAAGTCTCTTTAAACGCCAGCACACAGAGATCTTTATCTGCCTTTCCTGTGGAAACAATCACTGTCCGCTCAAAGACTTTCAAGAGTTGTAGGGCTTGAATTAGATCGGTTTCTTTGAAGGGATTAAAGTGCCAAGTCCTCTCCCACGGCTCCATATTGAGTCCTGGGGAGAAATAAAAGCTCGACCCCGTGTAACACTACGCAGCAGCCATATCAAGCTCTTCCCATGTGCCAGGTAACCGCTTCACCAGGTTGGCAACAGGAAGACAAGGGTCCCGCATCCAGCGCTTTTACCGCGCACTGATGCATCGAGGCAAGGTTCGCCGCTGCTGCAGGACCCCGCGGTCTGACAGCAGCCCCCGCCAGGGCATGAGGTTGTGGGCCCATCCGTCTGCAAGGGTGCGGGGCTCAGGGGGTTCGGCACCTCCATCCACCACACACAAACACCTCCCAGTACCGCCGATGCGCCATCCGCCGAGGGCTGCGCCGCATCTATACGGGACATGGCAGCAAAAGGGAACCACAGCCGGGAGGACGCGCACACAGGCATTGCCCCGCACACCCCTCCCGCAGCCGTCGGGTGCCCCGGGCTCACTGCCGAGCTCCAGCCGCGCCACTAGAGCCGCATCGGGGGCAGGAGCGCACCCGTTGTTCCCTAGAGTCTAAGCTGCAGCCAGGGCAGCCGGAGCCGAGGGGGAACCTCGCGTGGGGAGCCCGACCCGCACCTCTGCTCCCCGGAGCGAAACGGCGGCGCTCGCACTTGCGCTGTCCCTAAACCTCTCTATCCCCAAACTTACGTCAAACCTAGAGATCTGCGAGATGCCCTACCTCGATTTTTGTTAATTCGTTTTACCTGGTAATTGCCAGAAGAATACTCAGAACAATGTTTCTAAACGAAATGTGAGGGGATAGGTAGATCAGGAGACACTGAACACTCCGAGGTTCCCTCCATTCTCTAAAGTATGGTATTTCCCCAGATATCTCGACGGACCAAAATGATTTGTCAAGTTACAAAAGAGTTAGTGGAAAACTGGATAAGTTTCTATACAGCTGCTACACTACAAACACTATAAATATGCATCCAAGGAAGCATATTACCTAAAAATCGAGAATATATTCTCATTTCTGGAAGAAACCAATGAACTTAAAAATGAAACGTTGCAGTCATAATTTTCTGTACAAATAATTAGTGTTCAAACTCGGAGCGTTGCAGTCTCCTGAAATGTATTCTTAATGAAGTGATGTTCAGAGCTGTCATTAAAAATGCAGGGCTGGAAGATCAAAGTACAATATTTATTTTAGAAATTTGTTTCAGTTATCAGGAGATACAGGTATCAAGGCCAAGTGTCAATTCAGTTACACACAAAGCGCTATTTCCATGAGAAACGGGCTGCCGCTACGTCCCAATGTAAAGCAAAGGGACACCAGAGACGAGCCGCAGCGCGGGAGGCTGCGCGGCGCCGGCGGGGGCTGGGGTTGCTCCCGGCGGCGCAGCCGGGCCAGGGGCCGCTCGGAGAGCGGCGCTGAAAAGCACAGCCGCGAGAGGAGCTTTGGCCCGCACACCAAGGGCCCAGTCCCGACCGGCGGGGCTGTGGGGCCGGAGCGGCGCTTGGGCCCACCGGGGAGGCAGCGGCAGCGCCGTCGGGCCCGGGGGCAGCACGGCAGCCCGGATGCAAAGAGCGTGCTCTGCTTGCAAAAGGCGCGGCTCCCACAGCCCCGCTGCCACCATGGGACCCTGCCTCTACCGCCCCTGGGGTCAGAGGGGCTCAGGTTGCACTGGGCTGGATGGCCACTGTCGATTTAAACACAGCAGATGTAAACCACGAATCACCGCCACCATCTCTTAGATAGGTCTCTTAAAAAGTTGTGTTTTTCAGATTCAGGTATCCCGGAGTGGCTGTACCACCATGCAGGGCTCTGTAGACCTTGGTCTGAATGCAGGTAGCACACGTGGGAATAACAGCTGCTTGCATGCCAGTGGTACCCTCCATGCTTTCTGCTGTGCCTTTGACTTCAGGGTCCCAAGTACCTCACCAGCGATGGTTCACACTGCCACAGCCAGGTTCTCTCATGACATTCCTAGTCCCTCCAAAGACATTTGCAGTCACCTGCCATGATTCACCCCCTCCTCCCTCCACCGCAAATCCCTTCTGTGATCACCCAAGTTCCAGCATAGCCACGAACAACCCTGGAAGCCTGGATGGGTTCTGGCCACCTGCCTGTCCACAACTTGGGGCTCCTGGGTTGCTTTCCATGAAATACTGTTCTTTAGCAATTGTGACAAAGAATCAAAACCAGGATCATTTTAAAGTGAACAGCTGCATTAACATTCAGCCAAGCCTCCTAGACAAGTTGTCCATAAGACCAAAAGCTTTAATAAGCTTGCTCCAGAAGGCAATGTCTTCACATCATTCCTCATTCTTTCTGGTTTAAAGATGTACTAACAGAAACCACCCATCCACAACAGCAAGAAGTTTCATCAGAAGGTAAATGACTCTAGGTATACAGCTTCAAAGCATGTGTGAATACACTGCCAACAGTTCTGAGTTATATGCCATTAATACTATTTTTATTTACTTCAGCATAGTCACATTTTTACAGTAGACAACATGACTGGCATAAGAAGAGGAATCACCAGTTCACACAGTGTAGTTTGAACATCAGTAGATGAAAATAAAAATCATTAAAAACTGCTATGATATCTCCTGCTTTTTTTCCTGTGCTTTAGGGAAGAACACAAAATCCTAGACAAGATCAACACATGTTAAGGCATATTTAGGATTTAAAGGCTCACCTCAAAATTTCCCAGTGTAGGTGTGAATTTGACAAAGATTAATAGAGGATTTCCCAAACTTCTGAAAGCTGAGCTGCCCTTTATGAGAAGTTGAACAAGTTTATGCCTCACAAAGTTTTATGTCTCACAAACCTGTTGTCAAAGTTTTAAATATCTTCACATATTCATCTTCTGCTCCCTGGCTGGCCCTTTGTGACTCTTCCTCCTGTCTTGGGAAACACTGGTGAGCATTTTTGGATATACTTGTATACTTCAGATACTTAGTCCATATTTTTTAAAAAGAATCAGACTCTTAATCATAACAATATTGAAAGTGTTATTCTTGGCTCTACTTGGAATGCCTGGGACACGTTGAGTTCAAGATGATAATTTCAAATTGTCTGGAAATGCTTTCTGCCTCTGGCATACATGGTTGCATTTTCATCACAACTCTCATAGCTAGAAATGGACTTCTACAAAATGGAAACCAAGCCAAGACTCTGGTGAGCAGCTGAAAAGGATCTGCTGTGTGCACCCTGCTTGTTCTCTCATTTGGGGAAACATTAGGTAAAAAAAACCAAAAAAGCCTCTGTATTTTTGATGGCATGCATTTGTTTGGGGAAGACTGGACAGGAATTTTAATTTTATGACTAAAGATACATATAGCTTTTTTATTTATTTTTTAAAATTGCAATTAGTATAGAATGGAAAGGTAATTAAACTGTTACTTGCTTCCTCTTTACAGACAGTATGTTATGTGTACCTAAAAATTTAGGCTCATTATAAGTAATTTTAGTTAGTATATTTATTGACAAATTAAACATCTGTCTGTGTCTATACTGTATTAGAACCGGAAACAGCACACAGTTTATCCAGAAAGGTCATTGTTTAATCTACACATAAATACAGGATGATCACTTGGCTGCCATATTACTATTGATTTGGCTTAGTGGATTAATCTAACACTGTAAAATTACACCTGTAATTTGATTAACTCATGCTGTAATTTTAGAACCTTTTGGTAGAGAAAACAGGAAATATTTTCTAATGGCAGTATTTTTCAGTACTTCAAGAATAACTTTTGAAATAACCCATTCTTCAAGGACTACTGAGCAAGAATGTATAAAAATGCCTATAATCTTTAGTATAAAAGGCAAGTGCTCTATACAAACTCTTCAACAACTCCACTTTAGCTGGGGAAAAAAAATAGAGATGTGAAGAAAAAGCCCAGTGGTTGGGTGGTGAGGGTCAAAACAGGGACACAGATACGGCACATGACCAGCATTAAAGGTGTCTCAGGTAAGAGATGCTGTATGAGAGAGAATCTGCAGACCCTCTCTGTATAATGCTTTCAAGGTAGGTTTTTCCAGTTATGCATACATATTAGTGAAAAGCGTCCTATAAACTATGACAAAGGTGAGTGCTTCCAACAGGGGGAGAGTTTTTGAATGGGACCTAGAAAAACTAGATTTCTAGATTGAGGTGTTTGATTTTTTTAAAATGCCAGTCTTTTTGACTGCCACCAGAGGCTCAGGATCTGGTGAAAGAGTGGGGAAAACTTCAATTCCAATTCTTATATGACTTAACCTCTTCCTAGCTGAACACTGCTTTCATAGACTGGCAGAAAAGTCTTTTCACGAAAGCAGTGTACAGTATGTTTGTGTGTCATTTCATAAATTGATGCCTTAAGTGGTGCAGAATAATAGATAAATAATTAAATGCATAAATTACATGAACTACCCAAATATAAATTTGCCTCTCTCATATTCTGAAAATTAAAACAGCATCAATAAAATTATTTAAAATGCATTTCAAATATACAACATTTTCATGATGCTTTCCATCTTCACAGGACTATAAAAAGGTGAAATCATTCTAACCATATTCTTACATACTAGAGGCGGCTTCCTACCCCTTCTATACAAGGGGAATGACTCTTGCCATAGACACAACTGCTCCAAGAGCTCCATGCCTCAGTTCTGCATGTAGATTATGAGGCTGCTCCTCACCAAACACTTAACTTACTCCAGAGCAGCTGAAACCTCAGGAGTACTGGCTGAGGCATATACCTTCTGCTGGCTGGCCATGTCAATCAAAGCAAACTACCCTAATCTGAGAATAAATCACATTTCACTTCAGTCTGCAATCAGCTCCTATTTCACTGGGACAAACAGCTTGACCAGCTGTTTGAGAACCCAGGACAAGAGGAGGAGAAAAGATATTCTCCTCAAAGATGAGTGTGTCAGCATGGCCATGACTCATGAACCGGTCTAATGAACAGTATCATTTTTCTCACACTTCTGGAACCTCTGAGACAGAGGAAGAAAAGAGAGAAGATGTTCAAATGGTTACATTTTTTGGCTTTTCTCCCTCAGTAAATCTCACATTCCTATTTTCCTACTACATGAAGAAAGCTCGCATATTCTACTGGCATTGAGCTGAGAGAAACACATATTACATATGAAAGAGAGAAGAGTACATGGCAAAGCACAGATACTGCAACAAAGTGGAAATTCAGTAGTCTAAATTACCTAATTCTTATGTCTGGAAATAAGAACGAGACTATGATGCTGCAGTGCTGGCACTCCAGTGCCCAAATGATATAGAAATCTGTGACTGAAAACCACTGACTGCTTCTTAGGAGGTCACACTAAACCACGAAAAACTATTTTCCAAATTTTTTTGTCTTAAAAAGAAGCTTGGAGAAAAATCCAAATCCCAAGTCATGCAATTTTATCTGTAATCAGACTGACTTTATAAAATGCTGTCATTCATATGAATGTACAGGAGTATGGGGCTGAAAAATAATACTCTGTCAATATTCTTACAGAAGGCAGTGGAGTAGATGCCCAGAAAAACTGAGTTGGGCTCACAGTTAACTACTTTTTTCTACTTCCATTGCTACACATGCTAAGTGTACTTGGCACATGGAGTGATTCAGAAAGAAGCTCTATAGTGCCAATGATTCTCCTTAATGAGATACAGTTATCAGTTGATTTATGAATTTCTACTGCCTGTTCTCATTAAGGGTAAAGTAATTTGCATTCTAGAAGTAAGACTGTTTACAAGAGAACATAGTAATCAAAATCCCTCTGAATCAAGTTTTAGAAATGTACACAGTGAGGCTAGAGGTAGTTCTAGCAATGTGCATAGATTTTATCCATTAAACTTGACTGCAAAGATTCAATAGAAGGTGTTACATCTCCAGTTTTATCCAGTTTTCCAAATTAGTATTGCATTCATCTCAGGAATTTAATATGGGAAGAGACAAAATAAACTTTCTGCTTGAGCCTTTTGATACCCTGGTGACCTCTTCCTCCTGGGAGACCCTATGCTGTTAATTTAGATACCATATGCCTCACTGGTCATCAATTCAACTGCTGCTCTCTATATTACAGCCTTCACAAGGATTTTGATCACACTGCCTATAAAACAAATAATTTCCTCTACCTACTGTTTCTGTTTCTCTACCAGTCAGACAAGTCCCAGCTGATCAGTATTTTCTGATAAATACTTAGAAATAGCACAGTCTATTCAGTTTTTTTCTTTCTTTTGGTATATGCTTCTCCACTACCATTTAGACACTATTTTCAGTGCTCCAAAGTAAAGCACCAACAACTGGAAAACAGCAGAGGAGGAATGCAGGAAAAAGGAAACAGAGCTACACAGACTCTGAACTAACACTACTGGTCAGATATCTGAATGCAAGCCAGCATTTTGGGAGGGGTCAGAAGCTAAAGTCTAACCATCTAGGTGGAGAGAAAAGGTAACCCCCAAGCAGACAGCACATCAGTGCTGAGACTGACTATAGAAGCTAAGAATGAGCATGGAATTACACATGTTAATGCTGGCGACACTGATTATGAGAATACCAAGATGAATGGAGCAGCTCAGCCTGAGCAATTGATTGAAGCTGTTTTCATCTCTGTGGGGTGTTCTTTAACATTTCACTCTATGCAGCCATATACAGCCACCTCTGACACGCAACTCCTTACATACATTCAACCTAGATAAGGCGTGGAAACTTGGTCTCCACTTCCCTCTTCTCTCCTGCCACTAGCCAGAAAAGCAACTAAACTGTTTCCCTTTCTTCTTTTTGTAAACTTCTGTCAACTTGCCAAGTTTACCAGTGTCAGGGTATGTGAGGATACACCAGCCAGGTGTGAGAGGAATATTTTTCTGAGTAACAGGAGTGCAGCTGCTGAGCTGAGTGGAAACATAATTTGGATCAACAAGCAAAATCTTGTGACAGTCCTGTGTAAGAAGGTGGTCAAACTGCAATGAGTATACTGAGAGGAGCATTTAAAGCTTTAGAGCATATAAATGCATTTAAAGCATATATCTTCACAACTTCTCCATAAAGATGTACTATGGCATTGTTGTTTTTTTATCAAAAGCAACACAGGGGATCACATACCTTGTTCTATGTTATATATTAACCCTACTGAAGAGCAGGGAGTTGGACTGATGAGCAGAGGCACGCAACTTGGGACCAAATCATACAATATTCCACCTCATTTCCCTTGCAAAATCAAAACTTTTCTATAGCATTCTCATCCCCCTGATTTCTCATCATTCTCTTCTGACACTTGTACACTCTTTAAGCAACTTTTGAATTATAAGCAGTTGATGATCTTTCAGACAGAGCAAATAAAGACAGAGTAAAACCCAGACAACTTTAGACATACAGAGGGGCAACAATGAGACTGTAGAAGCAATGAGAAGACAAACATGCAAACATTTGCATGCCTATGCAAATAAAGCAATGAGCCAACACACCCACAACACCTCTGTTTCTACTCTTCCTTGGTGGACAGTGATTAGAGCATATGAGAAGTAAAAAACCACAGCCCAACACCTTTTACAAAGACAAAATATACATAATTCCTGTAATTATGTATTGCAATATTCTGTAAAAATCTGTATTTCTGGCTGTACCTAACAACCAGATGTGCTTCTATAATACAGTCTATCCTTTCTCTGCTTTAGCAAACTCTTCACTACAGGATTCTATCCAAGGCACTAGTTTCACTTGCCAATTATCAAACCAACCACTCTAAGTGGTGATGACCTCCTCTGCAGACAGTTCTGTAAGCTTTGCTCCTGAAACAGCTTTGGGAAATAAGTGACACTATCATCTTCATTTCCTTGGTCTCACACATAGCAGCTGTTAGAAGAGCTAATTTTCCTCCACCTCGAGTAGACCCTCTTTTTATGCCAATTTTCTCTTTCCCTCAGTCAAGTGCTCCACCAGCTTTTTCCAGTCAATCCTTGTACTACTGTGTATGATCAAACATAGTAAATCTGATACTCTGCAAATATGTGAGGCACAAACACACAATTATATTGCTGGATCAGCTAAGTTTTGGGATGCTGTTTTTTCCCTTACCAGCAACTTGTTGATCCATGTTTGGCTATTTTCCTCTAACAGTCTTACAGGCATTATTTATGAGGTAACTGGCATGTTCACATAATAGAAGTCTGGAGAGTACAAAAGAGGAATAGAAGTTTGGGCTATTTTTTGCTCTTGACCATTCAGAAGAATGTAGAGGATGTGGACAATTATTTCTGTCTAACCCTTGTTCAGCACCCTTCCTTGATGTCCTAAATTCAACCCAGGTTTTATTGTTGTCTTTACCAATATACACTGTTATACAAAGAGCTAAATGAAGACTTAAAGGATATTGAGAACAAGTTTGTATTCCTGCCTCTCAAGAGTGTATATGAGATATTGGTAAATACAATTTTCCAGCTACTGATTAATTATTTTGTCAAAACTAAAACTAGTGTGATTTTAATGAAAGTACCCAGGTTTAGTCAGGCTGAATGGATAGATTATGTATTTAATTGTAAATGGGCTGTAAACATCTGAGATCTTTACACAAGAAAATAATAGTAACTATATTTAAATATTTGAGAGAAGTAAGGGTTTTTACAAGATTGATCTGGAAAAATAGAACTGAATATTTTGATATCTGGGTGTTTTTCTGATATCTCTGTTTGATTTGAAGGTGAAAAATATAAGTTAGCAATATCCATCTCTGTGTAGTTTGTCTAAAGAAGCAAATAATTTCTTGCAATGTAATGAACCTTAGTAAAAGGAGAAAAGTAAGTTATTTTTTCTCACAATGAAGAAAAGAATGAAAACAATCTCCTCAGATGAAGGATTAACACTATTTTTGCTTCAATATGCTTATAAAAATGATGGATAAATCAAAGAAAATGTATTTCTATCACACCATCTAGTAGCATATTTATAGAGAGACACCTGGAGAAACATTTGCTGATAATATCTATATCTCTCTCTATCTCTCTCAATATATTAATATATTTAAGAGATATATCTATAATCACCTATTTATTGTTTTTATCACCTGCTTGGTAGTCTATCTTTTTGAAGTTAAAGCTACTAAATTTCTAGCATACGGAACAATTACTATTTTTGAAAATTAATAATTACAGATCTTTTTCCTTGTGTTGATATTTTCTGTAAACTTATGACAGAAAAGACTTTTTCCAAAGCCTACAGTACGATATAAGATAATGATAAAGATAAGATAATCCTTTAAAAACCTGATACTGATAAAGTACTGCAAGCCTAGGAAAAAAATGTTTTACTTTGAACCATCAAAAATTGATGATTTTTTTTTTCTGATCTTTGAAAGAGGAACCAGATCTCAAAATGCAGATTGCAGTATTACAGCAATTTCCTATTGCAGTAAAGGTAGGAACTTTATACCTGGATCGTTTTATTTGTCTTTACTTTTGTAATTAAAATTATCAGTCCATTTGTAATTTTGTTCTAAACAAACATATTTGTAGTTGCAGTAACTGTATCACTGGACTTCTCAAGAAGCTTCCAAAGCATCTTAAAGTAGTTTTCTACTATAGTTATTGCATACATTTTAAGACACTCTGCAAGATCATTTAACGCTTTATTATATGATGAGAAAAATCTTCAAAATTTACTAAAGTTTGCCTCTACTATGAAACCTAATGGTTCATGTATTTTTTCTTCTAAGTCTCTCTCACAGAAGTTTTCTACTCCATTGTTCCCAAGTCCATTAATTCCCTTATGAAAGACCATTAATGCCTCTCTCTTCAAGTCCATCCTTTGAAAGACTTCCTCCAAGTGTCACCCAGAAATTAGAAACAAGAGAGATTAGCACAGTAGGAAGTAAGTCCTGCCCTCTCAGAAATAACAAATCATGTGCTCTCTGTTTGGTGCCATGCAGCAATTGGAAGAAGCAGTGAAGCTGGCACCTTATCACTGCACTATGGCAGAGACAATGAAGAATCTGTCTCTAATTCATTTAACACAAAGGAAAAAAGAAGAGAAAGGAGAGAAGAGCCACGACCATGTTTCCTGCATGATGTGATTGAGCAGAAATAGCAACAGAAATTTGAGTAGGAAATACTGAAATTTCCCAAGAAAATACAAAATAGTCCTCAGAGTATTGTCTGTAGCTCAAAAATACCTTAAAAGAAAGTAGCCTTTAATGCAGTTGAACCAATATCTGTCATAAACACTATTTCCTTTGAAAGTTTGTATCACTTCTAGCCTGTCAGCAATGTTTCCAAGTACTATGTATATGTACTGCTCTTAGAATCAAAGGAAAGAAATACTTATATTCTCAAAACTTCCATGTGCAAATTTAAAAAAGAATTTTAAAAAGTAAGCTATAAATGGAACAGTGCCTAGAACTTCTTTCTGAAAGCACTGTATCAAGTTACTAATGCGTTTCCAACAGAGAAAACTATTTCAACTGGTTTATACCTAGTGGTTTAATAACAGGTATACTCACCTTTAATTGTACTGTTGCACAGGGAGTCCAGAACGTTGTCCTTTTTGCCTCCTATTTTCTCCATAATTTGCAGACATACTCCAAAAACCATTGGGAATTTTCAGCTTAAGTGTAAAAAACATGCAGATCTAGGTTCAACAAAGGTAGCCATCCCTAACAATCTCAGCAAACACAACACAGCTGAATGTTACCAATGGGGCCTCAGAAACAGGGCTTAACAATTTTGTTGAAGATTGCAAGTTCTACAGCAATACTTGAGCCACAGAAGAATGCTCATTAGCTGTTATAAAAGCAAAATGGGTAGGGCTTTGTGTTTCAGTGGAGGGCCTGAAAGGCACACACAAACAGACACACACCAACATATTAGAGAGTAGTACAAATTCTTCAATTTAAATAAATTGCACTCTCGTCTTCCTCTTGATAACACGAAATCATGCTTTGTTTCAGTTAAAACCATTTTTTTGGTCTACATTTAATCATGTTTTTATTTCTTTCTGTTTAGCTCCCACTAGTCTCTTTACATAGCATTCAGTATGATTTTATATTGTGAAGAAAAAAATATTCCATAGTTAGGGTCGTTTTGTCCCACTTTTGTTTTCTTTAATCTTTTGTTTGATACATGGAAAGATGCTAACCTTTTTGTACCATCTTAACTGTAGTGATCTGGGAGCAAAGCAAATGAGATTTAGTAGATATGTTTTTGTTGTCATTATTAAACTTCATATGCTTTGCTATGTAGGCAACATGTTTTATTTCTCTTAACCTGAAAGAGGTTTTCTGTCTTATTGTTGCAATTTATTAAGGGCAAACAATCTAGGGCTTATAATAGGCCTGTAGGCAGAACAAAGCCCTTGTCAAATGGAAGGGTAGGCTGCTCAGCTGGGTAGCATGTAAATGTGCAAAAAGAACTGTTCTGTTCAAAGACACTAGACATGCTTTTTAAATAAAACATCTCATGTAACTGAGAGTTGCCATTTAAGTGTTGTGTTGGAAATGTTAATTAAAAAAAATTAATTTGAGTGAAGAAATACAGTTGCACTGTTTTTTTGTTTGTTTGTTTTTGGTTTTTTTTGTAAACTCTTAAATAAAATCCCAAATATCCTAAGGCTTTTATTAGAGGTTCAATATAGTATGTTTCTCAAACAGCAATTTATTGTCATTTTATAACACCATGTTATATAACTTAAGTGACTACTGTGCTCACCTAGGCAGACTGTGTAAACCTGATCTTATCCAAAAGGTATTTTTTGTTTTTAATATGGATCACCATGCCTGTTTCTTTAACATAGTATCATGTCTCGAAAAGTAAGACAGTTTCTCATTCTACAGTTCATTTGAAATTTCTCATTATGTGCCTCTTTGCAAGAGCTGAAATTAAAATGACAGATAAAGATAACAATATAATAGTCATTTTTTTAATGCCCTGGTCCACTTGGGCACAAGCAGTTCTTTTTTTCTCTTCTGTTGAAATGTATAATCAGGACAGTATCATCAATTAGATTTTTCACTTTAACTTTCCATAATGTTTCCAGACTTCTCTATTTGGCAAAGACAATCGGGACAGATTTCTTTATTTTTTCCTCTGGCCTAAAACTCAAAACCCCCCACTTTCCAAACTGTTACCACCGAAGAGTTTATTAAATGGCTGAAAAAGACAGCTGGTCCCACCATCTGTTAAAAATTTTCAGGGGCCAAATGAAACAGGTTACACCTTTAGCCATGCCAAGTCTTCCAATACCCCCTCCCTCTCACAGCCTGTGGAGGGCTAATCTGAATTTCACGCTCTGATTTTGCTATTGCTAATGTCTGAGCTTCTTATGTGTGCTTCTTGTAGTTGCTTATATTAGTTCTCTAGCAGTATCAAAAGCTCCCTTCTCTTTTCAACCTAGCTCATTTGCAATCAATGGAATCCTGGGTCTACAGTCTCCTTTACAATAAGATACTGTACCTTGAAGGAAACCCACAGAGAACCCAATATCTTACTTTTTTGGAGCAACAGAGAAAACCAGGAGTACATTTCTGTTGTTTTGCAGCCACTTTTCTATAGATGCTAATGGAAGTAATTCAGATGTGCCAACAAAGACAGAATCTGCAACACACTGCAGGTGTGAGGGGGCTGAAACAAAAGGGATGCTAACCCTAATGGTATTTCTTGTCATTAACAATTCTTTGATGTTCATACTCGAGACTCTCTTTTATCTTGCAGTTTTTCAGCCATCTTTGTTAACATGCAGTGCAACTAAACCTTTTTTTCCTTAACCTTTAAAGACATCTGCAAAATGTTTATGCTAAGTTAGTTTCCATAGCATCTATCTGTAACACACATTGAAGTAAAATGAGATAAAGCTTGCAAGGTTATTACTAAAACATCAGTAAGTTCCTATCATTAAGTGAAAGGAGCAGATCAATAAAAAGAAGCTCTTAATGTTACTTTAATAAGGATGAGTTTCTTGTAACAGGACTGGGGGATTAACTTCAGTGTAACAGAAGCAGTGTTTATCATCTAGCAGCTATGTTGATAAAAACGACTTTGTTTTACTTGTACTTGTTAAAAAGAATTAAAATTATCTGTAAGTTCCTGTATTAAAAAAACATGTCACAATATAATATTTTTAAAGATATTTTAATTTTCCTGAAGGGATTTCTGAACCACTAAGTGGGCAGTGGCATTCAGTCAAGGAGATGTAAGTGGAGATTCTCCACATCCATCTGTCTTTCCATGACTTACAGATGGAAAAACACCGTTGTCTTTTAAAATGTTCAACTCAGTAGGATGACAGTAAAATGAAATGAACAATCAAAGCACACAAGATGCCAATCTGAGCTACTGCACAGCATTACTAGCAAACCCAGCATTTTGCTCTCATCCCATCGGTCATGTCCTGTTAGATCACATCCCATTTTATCATGGTCTGTTGCATTATTGTTGCAGCATGCTGGAATGTTAAATGAACAACCTAATCAATCAATACCAATTTCCAATCTGAACTGAGCTACAAATCTGTAGTGAGTTGAAGATGTCGGAGATTATAACACAGGTTACCAGAAGTTACAGTTTTCTGAAGCCTCGCATTTTGTTTTTCTTTCAAAACTTAATTTCTAACAGGTCAATTTAATAAAATAAATTAAGTCTGTGTCTGCATTAAGTAAGCACTTACCTTTGAATTAGGATATAAACTTGCATCAAACTAATCCTACAGAACAAGAACTGAATTGCATTCCTGGGGTAATAGAGACTGCAAAACTAAAAATTTCTGTTTCAAAGACCGCAATCTCAGTAAGAGCCATTTTGTCATAGAAGACTTTACATAATCTCTCCAGGTATGGAACTGTAAATTTATTGCAGATAACAGGGAGCTGCAGCAGCAGCAAAAAAAAAAAAAAAAAATCACTAAATAAACCATGTCACACATATTTTGTGTAAATACCTCCTGTCCATTCCTTTCCCTTTGCTAAGGGCCTTAATGTAGCTTCTCCATTTCATCATTTCTCAGCTGTACTATGATGCTGTACTCCAGAACCCAGCTTTCTGAGCATCACTTCCACCAGAACCTCAATATTCTGCTACTCCTGTCCTGGCCTCAATCATCTCCACCAGTGAGACAAGCATGGGGCTCTCAGTTCTACTATTCCAGTTTTAGACAGGTCTTCATCAGAGATTTGCCATGATCAGTAACACAACAATTTTTGGAAACAGTTGGGACAGGCCGGCCTGCCTCCCAGCACTGAACTCCAGCCCAATGGATGACATCCAGTCTTTATTGTAGTGATATTACTTCACTTGGAGGTTGAGATGAAATTTTTCACTGGTAACGGGTCAGAAATTGAGGCTTGGATCTTTTGCAGAGAAAAGCACATGTTGATCTACCTACTTGCTATCTCCATTTGCCAACTATATTATAAAATCCTAGTTAAATTACTGAAAAAATAATATTTCTCTGCAATTTAATTAAAAAATAAGCCCACTAAACAAAAGCAAGGGATTTATCTATTACTGGCCTGATCAATAATATGTAATCTGGTTTCAGGATACATTACTCCAAGATACGCTTTTCACTTATCTGCTCCTATGTCCTTTAGCATCACAGCATGAGTACTACCATAAACAATTCCATGATAACAAAATGCATAAATTTATTGTTCTGGCTGACCTTGGATTTATACACGTAATAAAATAATATCCAATAACTCTTGACAAATCTATTAAGATGAGTTAGGCAACAGCCTATTTAAAGACACAGTGCTTTATTATTATGAATTGTCAATGTTCTCCTTCATCTGTTCCAGCCCCCATCACAAATGAGACATAAAGCCTCTCACTGAGTTCTGTAATCTTTAGGTCTGACCCAGAGGGCTGCTCCCTAGCCTTTGGTTTTCACAGCATCCTGTGCTACTTTTGTCAGTTTGGGAGAACTGCTTTGTTGTCAAGCAGAAACAGTTTCTGTTAAGTATGCATTCTGCTACAACTCCTCCTAGGGTGAGTACTGTTAAAAGACAAGGTGTGTTATCGAAATGTATTTCTAGTGTTAACAACAAAACTGACATTACTTCTCACATTTTGTTGTCAGAATTAAAAACAGGATGGATAAGTTTAGTATGTGCCATGTCTCGTGCATAGATCTGTACACTAAAACCACCTACCCATTTCTCATAGGAGGATACTTTTGTGCCATATGGCTTTATTTTCAATTGTATACACTATGTTTATCTGGTTAACCTGAAGACATTTAAAAATGCCAGAGTTTGGCTGTCTCTCCACATTCTCCTTCTATTTTGAGACAATGAAAAAAGGAATGAGAAATAAGAGTATGGTAGACTTCTTTATCTCATTGCTAACTATTTTACAGCAACAAAAACCAATATTCCTATATAATTATAAATTTTAGAAGGAGATAAACATTCAAGATTAAATGTTTAAATTGGTACTTAAATCTCACTTTCACATCAATTTTTATATGGTGTAAAAACAGATAGTAGCAACCAGTTTCACATCATTTACAGCCAGATTTTATAAGCTTCTAAGTAACAAGTCCTCGGATAGTCTGATAGGGGCCACTTAAAAGACCTTCAGTGCACAAAAGCCCTTTCCACAACTCTTACAGTGTATGGGTGAGGGAGGTCACGTTGAGGGCAAATTTGAGATGGCTGCAATTTACTCCTATTCTAAGGTCCCTTTATGTTACTAAAGTGATGTAAATGTTTAAGTCAGAAGCACATTTAAAATTACCAAATGAAAGGGGCTAATCTCCAAAAGCTCCCTGCCCGATTTTTTTTTTTTTTTTGGCAAAGAGACAAGTTTTTAAGCTGCCATAACTGAAAGGCAGAAATTGTCCTTAACAAGAACCAGTTTCTAGTGCCATTAAGGTCTACAGAAGAAATCTACTAAAATCCCTTGTTGAGCTTCACCCTTTTCTGTTCCATCTGCTGAAAACTGTTTAATATATTACACACTGTCTAAGAAATTTTCTTCTTCCTAACAGGATTTAAACTCTTTACTGTTATAAAATATTAAGAACAGAATATGTTATGAACTATTAAGCAAAATACATTAATATTTCAGGATAATATACATGAAAGCAAATAAATCAGAACAATGCTTCAGTGTTATGAAAGCCAAATGAGAAAATCTAAGCAATTCTTGTTGATATGCTTCCACTGACCAGGATCATCACACTGACATACCTCCTGTACTCCCTTTCACACACAAATCAATCAACCCAAACATACACTTCTATCAATATGATAACAGAAGTTCAACTCTTTGGTCAGTCTTAGTGTGACTGCCTGGCTCTGCAGCAAGGCTTTTAATAATCAAAAGGCATACAAGTGCTCTAAAATGAGAATGAAAGAAAACCACCTCACAGGGTCATATGCTGAGGATGAAGTGCAAACAAACAAGGAAAAGAGGCAAGTTAGGAAAGAATAAAATACACAGACTGACTTCATGCACAGTGTTTAGCTTAGAAGCAACAAGAATGAAAACATACTACTCAACAGCAGGTTTTAGGTAGCAAATTCAGTATTAAAGTATTAGTGACATTACCAACTTGAAAAAGTATGGCAGATGTAGATAGTGGCATTGCACATAACAAAGAAAATACTGTATTTTACCCTTTCCATGCAATTAAAGACTGCCTAAAATCTCTCTGAAGTCCATTTCTGATGGCTGAGATTGATACGAGCTTAACAATTGGAAGAAGAGAAAGGAAGAAATGTAAGTGATGTACTTAGAGAGTTTTTGCACTTTGTCTGTGCTTTATTCTTTAATGTTCTGAAGCTGCTCTTGTTAACTTGAACCCGCATTCAGCAAAGCACTTAATCACGTGCCAAAATTTCATTGATTTCAATGGGACTTTGGCTTTGACTTAAGTGCTTCACTGAATTATATATTATTTTTCAATTTCCCTTACTTCTTTATGAACTTAACTACTCAGAATATTGAATCACTCAGTGTAAGGTAAACTGTTGGTTTTAAGCAGGTGACATAATATCTATCTGGAAACCTCACTGTCATTTAATCAAAACAATTGATAAACTCTTAGCTATGTATAATGATGTGAATTGCAGTAATAATAAAGCTTTACTTTCCCAAATTGTTTTCAAAAAGGAAGAACGGAACCAAAAGGCATCAATATTGCTAGAACTCTCTGTGATCTATGCCAATGGAAGAGTAGAGCAAGTAATTTGACTGTTTTAAAATAATCTTATTTTTCATCCAGGTATGTTAAAAATTAACTGAGAATTTATTTATTGCATAGGAAAAATTACATAATTTTTGATGAGTTAACACAGCTTACACTCTTTCTTGCCACATTTTGACAAAATGCGAAGAAACTGATCTGTACACAGGCACTCATATTAGTTTCCGTTTCTATTTGTGCTGCATTTTTTAATGCCATTAATTAATCTGCAGCTTTTCCCCAATTCTCTGTTGTTTAAGGAGTGCCTAAATTTCAAAGGCTCTTAAGGGCCTTTAAAGTAAACCTATCTAGATGCACATCAGAATAGAATCAGAAGTGTACTGAAAGACTCCAGCGCCTTTCAGGATTATGACTTCTAGTCTCAGCATTCTCTCACATTTTGGGTGAAGAATGACTGACTGAAGCATTTTTCTTCCTGGAATCCTTTGCTCATCCTCATCTGCCCTGCTTAATTTTCTGTGTTTGTCAGGAGAAACAAAGTTTTTGTGGAACTATCTAATTCATGACCTTTTCTACTTTTGAACCCTATTCTGGTTTAGGAATATTGTGACTGCGCTTGGGTCTCATTTCTCATGCACCCTTTCCTTGCCCTGTGGTCAAAAAGACGATGAACATTGATAATAAGAAATTATGTAGCTTAAGGAACAGGTGTGAGGTGCATCTCCAATAGGAAGATTTATTTGCACAGATCAGGGTAAACCTATTGGAGCAGAAATAAAAACAAGGATCATAACTAGGTCTGTAAAATAAATGGTCAGATTAAGTCAGTACGATTTGTCAAAAAAGAAAAAAAGAATAATTTTGAGCAAATGTGTGAGGCAGTAAATGTGAACTTTTTATTTCCAAAAGTTTTTGACAAGGTCTTGCCTGGAAAAGAAGCAAAGAATGGTCACAGATCAAAATCGTGTTTCTGAAGCTGAAATAAAAGAGTAAGGTGAAATAGTTGACTTCTGCCATGGAAACAGTAACTGTCAAAGAATCTCAGTATTCTGTACAAAGTCACATACTGTTTCATTAAGGATTTCAAAGAAAGTGATAAGCAAGTAGAAAAAATGCAGGTGACTTTTCCCCCACACCTTGCTACATACATGAAGGCTGTGGAAATGTAGGAGTCATGGGAGCCCAGACATACAGCTTACAGAATAAATTAAATATTTGCAGGGATAACAAGAATAACTACCATAACGATGGTTTCAGTCACAAGGACTACATGAAGCAGTGTGTGAAACACTAGCCTTAAAACTGTTTTACTTCTTATATTTGAAATAAATCCTCGAGTTAGACTTACGGTAAACTAATACTTTGTAAGAAAACTATTTGCAAGGTAAACTGAGACACAATTATATTTTAAATTATTTTACTCTGTACATTTTTCTAGTGTTAAAAGCCATACACAGCAGAGAAAGTTATAAAGGACAATGTTTAATATCAGTCTAATGAAATACAAAAGGTTTTCACTATGACCCCAAATTAAAATTTTAATACAGTGTTCTTTTAATCTAGTTCAGTTCCTTGATCTTACTTTTCACACAGCTCTACCAGCAGTTGTGCCAGCACAACAGAAGGGATGGCACAGGGTGGGAACAGCAGCTGGGGGCGGGGGAAGCAGGAAAGAAGGACTCAGAATTGGATAAACTAACCTTGCTGCTAAATAAATGTGTCCATTGTCAACATCAACACATACAGGTAGTGCTGCTCCTCTTCACTGCAATTGTTTATATAAATACAGCTAAATGTGACAGTGTACAGCTGCAAGCCCAGGTCTAAACCAGTGAACTAAAGTAACTAGCTAACATGGTATTTTTCATATATTATACAAACACACATAAACTGAGTTAACTGGAAGAGCTTATCAGCAGGAAAATACTCTTACCAGTATTAGTCAATAGAATGAGTGAGGTTCAGCTTTGAGCAAAAGACACATCTCTTGAAGGAGGAGATGGAGAACTGAGAAAACTATCATCTTCAGGGGTAGATTCAACAGCTGACAATGATTCGTAATACTCATCCTCTCCATCCAGTACTTTGATTTGTCTTAAAAACAAACAAATAACACTCCTTAAATTAAAATTTAACTCTGTCAATATCTTCAGAAATAGAAGCTACTCTGTGGATGTAAAAACGAAAAGCCCTAGTATAAGAATGGAAAAAAAAAGAAAGATAGGAGGATTTGATGAGAAAGATACAGCTTTTATACATATTCCAGCTGCTATTACATTTTATATTCTGAATGGTTCTGAGGATCAGGGAAATGCAATATCATCTTTCAGTTTGGGAGTACAGAATGATAGAACAACTCCTTGCATCAAACAGACATTTAATTTGAGCAATGTGGCTTTTTTTGTCTGTGTATGTTAAACAAGTAGGATATGATTTTGGTATCATATTTCAGATGATGGTTTGCTGTGAATAAGAGCCAAAGACTACATCACCAATTTTTGGGAAAAGCCCTATTGACAGCAAGGGGCTTTCATTTTTCTGTGATGTATGATGAGTACTGCAGTCTCATGTTAGTGTTTTTATTACAGAATACAAACTTTTTAAAACTAGGGTAGGGAGAGAAAAACCAAATCTTTCACAGTCATGCAAAATTTTGGGTTTTAACCTTGACTCAAAGACCTCTTGTTCATACAGTTACATTCAGAAGATGAATAAAAACCAGAGGAAAAAATACAGAAGGTTCTGGTAAGTTTTTGGACTAAACGTGTCTGTAAGACCAAGCTCCCATGAGTTCTCTCTGGTCTACGTGGTCAGGCAAAGGAATATTTTCGCAGTTATATAGGAGCCAGCCTAGTTTCTTCTACCTATACCTGGTGTTACATAACTGCTCATGTAGCAATGAGAACGAACTCAGTTCAACAGGGAAGGAGCAACTCCCCTTTGTGCAGAGTGGCCTCTCTATCAGCTCCTCATATGTGCTCCTGCAGGAAGACAGAGGTGAGTGTGCTTCTGTGGGACTGGCAGGGCTTATGGCACTGTTCTAGGTCACAGGCCTTCAGTTCTAACACCCTTCATCTGATACATTTCACTAGTGTGAAACACACTTAAAAAATATGAGCAATGCTATTTTTTTGGTAGTTATAGTACACAGAGAGAGCTGGGGAGCATATTTTGTAAATATCAGTTCTAGTGTCTGCAGACAGCAGTACATGTAAGTTTTACATTTGCTTGTGCAGAAAATGTCCAATGTCAATGCACAGAAATATGTTGTTTATTTTTAGAAACCTCTCTAGAAAGTTTTGCATATTCTGTAATATCACAAAGGACTTCTTCTGTTTACAGTTGCTTAGAACTAAGAAGATAGATATTTACCCAAGTTTTCTTGGCTTCCTCTTGCTCCCTTGATATTCTAGAGTTCCCTGTGGAGAGGGCCAAGAACATACAGTCAAAGCAAAGCAGCAAGTCGTTAATTTTTAATTCAAAGTGATTTTGTGTTGAATGCAAGCAGATGCTGATAATATCAGAAGTCACAGCATAATTTTTTTGATCAAAGGGCTCAAGTGAGCCTGATGAAGCATGCATCTTGCTCGTCTTTGATAAACCACATCAATTATTCACCGTGAAGGCAGACATCCTGACATGAAAGCAACAGATAAAGAGCATAAGCACATGTTCAAGACGAGAGCAGAAGAATGTGGGGGTGGGGCTGGAGGGGCTGAAACAGGTATTAATAACAGAATTATTAACTGGAAACAAAGCCAGTAAAACAGCTTTATTGCCACTTTGAACTCACATTTAACTGGTTATAGTACATGTTATCCTCAGGGCTATTCAGCATTTTGGGCTGCTGACATCGTCGACGAGGTGTTCTCAGCTTCTGTTCAAGACAGTTTTCTGAACCTACAGTAAGATAACACAATTTAGTTTTAAGCTGTGCCAGGTGCTGTAAACGTCCTAGCACATTTTAGTCTGTAAACAGTCTTTTTTCTGTCCTATGTAGTCCTGGATTTACTAGCAAGTCTGTTCTATGCAAAGTATGCAAACAGAAACTTGAGAATCTTTGCTTTTTCTTTTGAAACTTATTTCAAATGCAAGTTTTGATGCAGAACTTAATTTTCACTTTTTAACATTTTTTATTCTTCCATGTATCTATATCACACGGTTCTTTATTCCTTTCATGCTTTTTCTTAATATCTTCTGTTATCTAAGCAGGAAATGAGGTATATTGTGACTAGCTAGGAATGTATCATTCAGCAGCAACAAAATAGTTTTTCTACAGTAGACAGTAATAAAGTCTCTTGACTGATGAGACTTAGTCTATTATCAACATTTTCTTTATATAAAAAGGCTACCTTTTTGACATGGTTCTGTTTAATCAGATTAACTGAATCAGTTTGGAATTACACTTTCTTCATATAATTTGTGATGTGCTGTAAAGTAACAGTTCCTTAAAGTCATCTGGATAGCAGAATTTAAAGATGAAGGAAGTATTTCAGAAGGGTTTCTGAAAAGAACTAACAGCTTGCTAGGTTGGGTATTTTTGGTTTTTTTGCATTTGTTCTGGGTTTTTTTTTGGGTTTTTTTTGGGTTTTTTTTGTTTTTTTAGTATTATGGAGAAAAGACATTATGGTGTGCTATATTCTATTTTACCAGGTATTTTCCATGGTACATACTTCGGATTACAGGGTAACCATTTTCAGGATAAGTAAGTTACTACAAGATACTCTGAGGGTAAGGAAAGGTGATTTACTTTTCAAATGATTCTCCCAATACCTTTGAATTTTCTTATATCTCCCTGTTAAAAATTAATTTAGTAACAGTATGTATAAAAACAGGGTTTGGCAGCACAGGAAAAATATACATCTTATACATTTTCATTCCATACTGCACAAGGAACTTGGTCCCATACAAAAGATCAAGTAGCATGAGTTCCTTTAAACATTTCAAAACTGAAGTTAATATGGCTTTTGCAGATGTTGGGCTCTAATCTCACAAATCCATTGACAAGATCTGGCCTTAAGGAGCAGGTAATATTACAAAGGAGGTTTATTAAGCGCTCAGGCTTATAGATTGTACCTGCAATTTGAACGAGGTAGAGGAGGCGTTTGAACTTTGGCCTTTTCAGCCAAAAGACTGACTGTTCTGAGATATTTTCTCTTTCACTTTCTTCTGCTCAACAATAAAATTTAAAAAATATTAATTTCCTCTCAGTGTGCAACTGCAATGTCTGCGTGTGTTCCATTCCATCACAACACCTGGGAGGGATGGTGGGTTAAATAACGACCAGGGAACTGACTGCAGAGCTGGGTCTAAAATACAAACCCAATTTTATAAAGAAAGGTTATATTTATCCACTAATACAAAAAAACTTTAAAATAGTACACTGCTGCTAAAATAATATGCTGCTTGCTAATTTAATACCTAATGCTTCAATACTATATACTTTCAAGTTAAGTAAACCTTTATATATTTGTTTATATATTTGTGATGGCTGGGCCAGAACCTTTGTTACTTGTCTGTATCGTATACAATCAGACAAGGCAGAAGCTGTACCAGAAAATACTTCTGAGGAAACTGGGTGCCCAAATAGTATCTGTTTCTTTGAAAGTTTTTTTTAATTATGATTCAGATAGGATGTAAATGCAATTTTATTCTCCCTGAAGTCTGAAAATGTTGCAGAAGACCTGTCATAACTACATTCTAGCCTCTCTCTGCTTTGAAAATTACTCAAATTGATCTTAGAGCTTTCCCTCTTAGGACATCAGGGTCTGCAATTTTTGCAAGCAATATTTTCAGTCACAAGGCCATCTGAATTTTTTCTTACAGCAATATAGTTTTTTAATACCTCTCCATGAATTTTTTTTTATTCTAGAAAGAGGCTGGTATGAGGTGGGTACTTCTGTTTTGCATAATTTCACACATCTGTCTGCAGCTTGCCAGAAGTAAAAATACAGCACACAAATATTTAGACATTTTTAAACAGTACAATAACGTGATGGGATAGTTATTTTCCTTTCCCCTAAGTGCTCTTGAGGCCTTCACAATTTTTTTTTTTCAAAAGATACATATATATCAGCTGGGGTTTTATAATGTCTTTTATTCATTAGGATTCTGAGTCACTAATATTTTGCTCTACCTTTTTATCCTGACACTTAATTATTTCTGTGTATCCTATGGGTGGTCTGCAGCTTGTGTTATCCAAAGGAAATACCCTTTCAGTGGGCCCATTTGTCTTAGTTGCACACTACATGAACAGTACAAAATCTGGTAACATTTATCATAAACTACCATATCTGGAGAAAATGGTATTAACATGTGCTCAACACTCAGCAGTTGAATAAGAATTTTAAGCGCTGTTCTAAAATATTTTGCTTTGATGACAAACTTAAAGCCACCAATAAGAAAAAGGCACTTGTAATTTAATAGCAATAGTAGCAGCACCAGTATCATTAGCAAGGTATTGTCTATACTGCACAGAAATTGTGCCAAGTGCCTCCAGCATGTCCAGGCTCCTTAGCTTGCTACAAATTTAGAGACCAAATAAGAGGGTGAGCACATGCACTTTCTTCAGGTTGTACTTTAGTACCACTTTTTAAGAAAGAGATCTGACCCCTGTTTGTCTGGAAGAAAACCTTTTCTTGTAACTGTGAGCACAGAAATTCCTCAGGTTAACAGTGAGCAGGCAAAATGCTTTCTGCCAAATGCACTACGGCAACCGATCTAAGCCTAAACACACCACAAAATTGATGTGGCTTACAATGAAGGCAAATAGAATGTGGCTACCGGATCAATTTGTTGGAGTAGAAAGTATTTATAAGTAAAGAAAGTGATGGTGTTTCTGTTCAGTCTTCTATCCTTTTAATTTCTTTGATACGTAAGAGCTCAAGCCAAAAAAACAGGACTTGCAGAACTTAGACAGATTAAAAAGATATCTTTTTTCAAGTAAATAGGAAATCAAATATTTGAGATACATTTTTATGAACTGGGAATTACAGAGTTAGAAAGCAGTGTCTCCAGGAGAGACTTGGGAACTGCAGATATTCAGCTGAATATGAAATAGACTGGGTGCAAAGAAGAGAAGACTACTCAGAAAAACAGTTCTATTGTTGTGTACAGAATTATTTTAAAGTGGATGCAATAAAGGGAAGAATGTTTTGAAAACAGGAACAATTTGAAAAATCTGCCACATGGCGAGAAATGTAAGACTGTTCTACTTTATTATTTTCAAAAGAAGGTGAAGAGGTGATCTGAAAAGAGAAGGTGGAGGTGTTTTCACATTCGAAAACAAAAGTCTAGAATACTAATGGTCAGAAGCAGAAGAAAAACTTAGACCAGAAATACAGCATATACTGAAAGCAATCAGTTAGGAGAAAAAATATTTAGCAGTATGATGGAAACTCAGGTTGAGACTAGAAGCTTTTAGGAAAGGCATGTTTTGACTTAAGCAAAAGTTAAAAACTATTGAAGATGTGGTACAGATCACATCTAGCTTAATAAGAATTAATTTCTCTAATGTGATTTTTATCAGAAGTCTCAGTCTGCAGAAGATCTGTATTGATCTTTTAAATTCTGGGATATAGTTTCTGGATTTCCACGTGATTCTTCTTCTTTGTTTTCTTATGGCTGAATTGGAAATATTTTTCTTCAATTAGCCATCATATCCACTATACTGACACTTTAAATGACATCTCTTGGCTTGGCGATGATTAGCACATTTCCTGTATCTTATTTAGAAGATATTTCTGTTTAAAAATCCAACCTTTCCATAAGCTGCAAAGGGCTCTTTCAGAAATGCACAAACTGCCATATAGCAAGATTTAACAAAATACTTCAAATTGCTCTTTAGCACTGAAAAATGGACTTTCACATTTAAGATTTGGGCCCTGACCAATACTTTCGAAACAGTAGCGGCAAAAATGTATTTTTCTAATAACTTCCTGTGGGCAGATGACTTCACCTGATATTCACTGAAGATCTCATCTTAGATGTCCTTATTGTCCTGATTATCTTATTATTGAAAGCATGGGTACCAGGCACTGGGCAGCCACGTCAGAGGGACAGAATAATCAGATTTTGCAGCTGAAATGAAGTTAGGGTCTCCACAAACTCTTAATGACTAAACTCTTGCTTCAAAAACCTCTTGATGCTGATAATCTTGCCAAGCACTGCTGATTTTTCCTGTATGGAGAATTCTGCACAGAAATGGTGAAGAAGCAGCTTAACTGCATTTGGAACTTGTAAAATAAATTATGTGAATCAGATTGTTTTAAGGGTGGTTAGGCACAACTGGGGCTCTAAACACTGGTTGAAATCTTACTTTTTTTGCAAGGAATGCACACAAGGGTTCTTTGCCAATGTGTTAGTGCCCCAAAGAGGTTGTGTTGCCAATTCCCTTGCTGAAGGGAGTTCATCCACCACAATACATATTAAAGAGTGGAGCTGAGTGTGCTAATTTTCCTTCTGAAGCCATTTACTCCAAGCATGTTTGGGAGGGGTTAGTTTTGTCTCCTTTTCTGCTATAGGTGAACACAAACCTAGTATCACAGGAAGGGTAGTTTTTTCCTAATTACTCAAACAAGGAGTTTTAAAGTATGAGAAGGGGCAGTTTGTTAAAGGAAAGGTAACAGGGCCATTTAAGGAATCATATATATTAGAGTAAGCAAATACAGTAGAGAAATCACTATGACCAAGAAAAATAGTAAGCATGTAGCTAATTTCCAATCTATAATATCAGATGAAACATGAAAGTGTAACCCTTAATTATAAGCAAATATTAGCACAGACTCAAGGGATCTCATCATAACATCTCAAGGTCTACATTCATGAAAATTTAAGCAATGTTTAAAATCATGTTAATTTGTTCTTTGTTTGTTTCTTTTCCTGCCAGTCTAATTTATTCCAAAAGACTTTGGTTCTCAAGCCTGGATATATTGATCATGCCTATGTAAAGCATTGTTATAGCCTGGGGAGAAGACTTTTGTGGAAAAACTTGTCTTTGTTCTCCTTTGATAATTTATATGTATTTTGATGTTTTCAAGTTTCCAGTTTTGAATCATTTTTCAAGGCAGCAAGTTAATTTCACTTTTCCTCTTGAAGTCTTAGGCAAATGCAGAAATGACCTCACAGACAATGATAATATACATCCTCCTCCTGGACTAGATGCTAGTTGATAATTATGCACAGCATGTTGACTTCAAGGAACAGCTACATTTTCCTGTGTGCTATGCAAGTCTGTTCAAGGAGAGGACTCAAAGGCCTAATGATTCTGGTCCCACGTCCCGCTCATATCTGTGTTAAATGGGACTGACTGAACATTCATTTAACGCAGTAAAAACTGCTCCAAACTAACTAGACTTCATGATTTGATTTACAAAGGGTACACAATGCTATTTGGCTATGAGTGTACATACTCATACAAAATGTATTTTCCTTCCTTCTCCACTGCCATGAATTCTCCACCGTTTGCACAGATTTGTATCATACCTCGAGTGCAAAAAAGGAGTAAAGTGCAAAATGGGAGTTAAATGAAAAATGTGCCTCGGAAGCAGAGTGAGTACTCAAGCAGTTAGTCCCACTGAGCTCCTGCTGTGTCTGCCTGCCATACTCAATCCCATTAGAGCAGGACTATCCTGTATATACCTGTACTAAGTGCTCATACTTTAGTACGAGCACACATGAAGAGATACCTGGTCCACATCACAGGGTATTTGTACATTGCCTGTTAGTGCAATCAACTATAAAGCAGAAACAAGGACAGGATAACAGGTCTATCTGGCTTCTCTGAACACATACTGTAGAGTAGTATGTGGCTTCATTCAGAAATAATGAAGCTATCGTGTCTATGTGACATACTATAAATTCAATTATATAATGGTAGTTCGGCAAAATTGCTGGAAGCTGATAGAAAATAAACACACTGTCTCTCTAAGACTTTAATCTCAGTATAGGCAAAACCACACCAAGACACAACAACACAGGGTAGGAGAGAATAAAGACCGAGACTCCTTCGTTACTTCAGTAATAAGGTATGTCTTCATTATGTTCTTTTCCCTTCTGAGGTTAGGAAGAGGGAAAAGAGAAAACTATAGGAAAGAGGGAAAAGTAAAAAATAAACTATTAAGTAAGGTACTGAGAAACTAAAGAAACTAAGAAAAGGGAATAAAAACCATTAATGTGAAGCAGTAGAATCTATGTTCTGGCATCAAAGGATTAAATTAATCTGGTAACATCAGGAGCCTGGAGGCATATTGACATAATACTATAAACAATTGCAACTCTTCAGAATATTTCATGATTACCTACCAGTAGCTTCAGATGTCCACAAATGTTCATCTATTCTGTTGATATACTGAGATCTAGTATGATGGAAACCATTCCTGCAACCAAATTCCCTTGGTCCCTTCCTGTACAGAGGAGTGTCTAGGAATATTTATAGGAGTTGGCACTCTTCATGCTGCTAGTGACAAGCAAGCATGGAAAGAGCAATAAATCAGATGTGCTTTGAGGAGTTACAGGACCTCACAGGATACTCACAAAGTATCTTACTGAATTTTCACATAAGTGCTGCTAATGGAAAGGATGCTAACTACTTTAAAAAATATATATATATTAATGCTTAGAAAGAATGATTAATCCTTAGCAACTCCAGTCTACTTAAAGCTCTTACCTGGACATTACATAAGAATAATAGATTACATTAAATAATTTTCAGTTTCAAGTGCTTTGTAGTCTATAGCTCAAGTGTAGTTCCCTGATTCACTGAACACATAGAATCTGAAGGAGTAAAAAAGTCCTATAGAAAGATATAAAATAAAACAAAACCAAGCTTCACTATCACCTTGGATCCCCTCCCACAATTGTGGTGAACTAGAATTCTGTTTATTCAGATGGAGTGTGCGCATAGTACTGAGAGCCATAGACTGCTAGGGAAATTAGTGTAGTCTCTTTGATGTCATGTGCATCCCAGAATCTGAAACACACTGCTGAAACTGTGAGCATATCCTTTTGTTTATAACCCTAAACAGAACCATTTGAATACACACACTGAAAGAACTTGTAACAGAAGCAATGCATTTTCTTCCACCCAGTGATTCATTACGTACGGATTCATTTTGGATACTGCAGTTATGTGCAAAGCCATATGCTTTAGATTAGAAAGCACACTAAGCAAACAATAAGTTTTTCAAGATGGTATGTAAAGGCTGTTTTTGCATCTGTTTGTTGCCAATGACCCAGATGACACTGTAATTAGAACAACAAATATTTTATGTGAAATCAATCATTTAGCTGTCTCTGAACCCTGAGATAATGGCTTTTAGATAGACTTTGTTGGGAAACAAGATCCATAAATAGTTAGAATCTTGGCTTTTGCTGTTTTCTTTTTTCCTTTCCAACAGCATCCTGATCCTTCAGAATTTGTCAGTTCTTTCAGTTTTGATTTGACTGTAGAGGAAAAAGGCAGAGATTAAACAAAGCATACCAAAGAACTAAACTATCAGTGACTAACATGGGTAAGGTTCAAACCTGTCAGCAAACAGCATGCTTCTACAAGCACAGTCCTGAAGATGTCTTCCTATATGCTGAATACACAGAAGTCCTTCTAAGCCCTTCATATAATAACATCTAATAGCAGGTTCCAGAGGTGTGGCAGTCAGTCAAAGTCCAAGAGGTTTACACAAATACAACTGTAACTTCAGGGAAAAATAATTCATACTAAACCATCTGAATGGCAGAAACTACTTCTGGACAATGCAGAAAACTTAACTCATCTTTACTTTTCTTTCCCTCCTCAAACTTGACCCAAGGTGGAAGTTTTTGGTTAATTCATAAAATCCTAGAATGGCCTGGGTTGAAAGGAACATTAAAGAAATATCTACTAAAGGAACATCTACCTTCAAGTCCCCTAATAAGGGCAAGGACTTCTGCCATTACATCAGGTTGCTCAGAGCTCCATCCAGCCTTGAACAGTTCCATGGATAGGGCATCTACAAATTCTCTGGGCAACCTAATCCAGTGCCTCACCAGTCTAAGAATAAAGAATTTCTTTATCTAATCTAAACCTATTCTCTTTCAGTTTGAAGCCATTCCCTTTATCCTGACACTACATTTCTTTGTGAAAAGTTCATCTCCATCTTTCTTGTAAGCCCCCTTTTTAGGTACTGAAGACTACAATTAGGTCATTCCAAAGCTACCTTTTCTCCAGGCTGAACAAACCCAATTTTCTCATCCTTTTTTCACTGGAGTGGTGCTCCATCCCTAGAGTCAGCTTGGTGGCCCTCCTCTGAACTTGGACCAACATATTGATACCTCTCCAGTACTCAGAAACCCAGAGCTGGATGCAGCACTCCAGGTAGTGTCTCACAAGAGCAGAGTAGAGGCACAGAATCACCTCCCATGATCTGCTGAGGATGCATTCCACAATACAGTTGGCTTGTGATCTTTTCAGAAGAGACAGTTCCTGATGAATACCAGGTCATTCTGAGCATGCTGGAATTACTACATATCACAGCCTATTTCCTAGTTCTAGAAGACCTGGGTAATACAACAACTACAAGGTGATAAAAAATATCTATCACATTATTATGTGAGCAAAGTGATCTCTCTCTCACTGTTTGAGCAATGCTGTATGATCAATACAAGTTAATGAAGAACTTCACAGCAGAAAAGCCTACTGAGAGCAATTAAATATGAACAGATCACTTCCAGATCAAGACATCCCTGAACCACAAACCACGTTTGGCTGGAGAGTGTTTTGGGCAAGTATCTCTGCCTGTCCTACTTTTGCACTATACCCTAGGCTTTCCCCTTTGGTTACTGTGAGAAAGAGAAAATTAGGATAAATAGATATGGAGGGGACTTTTTTATGTGTAGGTTTTTTGTTTTGTTTTGTTTGTTTGTTTTGGTTTTTTTTTTTTGTTTTTTTTTTGGGTTTTTTTTTTTTGTGTGTGTGTGTGTGTGTGTGTGTATGCGTGTTTGTGTAAGGTTGCTAACATTCACACAGTCAGGAAAGAGATCAGCTTAAAATAAATAAATTCAAGCAGAACAAATCCCTAAGAGGCACCTGAAATGGAGCTGAGGTAACTTCTCACAAGGCAAATATCAGAATCTTCACTGAAAAGATATTTCAAGATCAACTTTAACTGTTTATTCAGGAAGGTTATATTACACTTGCCTCTTTGCTAGCAGTGCATCAGATCAGCCTGGGCTTCTGGAAGGCTGAAGCTGAAACTCTGTACAAAGAGGAAGACAAAGGAAAGCCAGTAATTCTTCAGTTTTCTGCACATGCCCCATTTTCCCTTCTTGATGAGTTTTTATCTGAGGTACTAGTCCTAAAGTAGAAACACCTACCCTGGGGACATCTACACAGGCATTGTGCATTTAGAGCTTTGCCATGATGCAAGCTTTCTCTTCAGCATTACACCATGGCTGGGACTCAGGGTGTTTATTTATTTAGTGAAGTTAAAGAAAATAGGATTATAAAGAATCTCAAATGAATATTTTGACCGGCCAAAGTAAAACCATGCACCATGTTGGAGGTATGAGAAATTTTAAAAACTGCTCAAGAATAAAAGCCAATATGATTAAATAAATAGCTTTGGCAACTTTAAATACAAATCCTAAATAATATCACAGTATCATAAATTTTAGAGATAGTCTCCAAAACACATTTGGAGCTACTAATACACAAGTTTTCAAACTGCAGATTCTGGATCTCATGTGCTAATATGCTTCAGAAAACTCACTGGACACTTGGCATTGGTTCATCTTGTGGATTCTAGCTAAGAAAAGCAAAGCATATAGGGAAAAAGATGAAACAAACATGAAAAGTAAACAGTGAGATTAACTTTTAAAAATAGTCAAAACATTCAGTGCATTAAAGAGGAGTAACAAATCACAAATATCTTCCTATGCTACTTCTCTACAGAGCCAACTACTGAATTTTCCAAAAATGCACTGTACAACTGTGGGGAGTCTGTGTGATCAAAAGTAGGGCAGGAGGCACTCTGTAAGTTCACACTATTAAGATGCGGTTCATAATGGTCTGTGTTTCAGAGTTGCTGCTGTAGCATATAGCCTGGATACATTTAAAGGTAATCCCTCACCTTCTTCCAAACTGTAATAATAGCATTTTTATCCCATGCCCTCAGAGATTAAGCCACTTGATTGACTTTGAATTCTGGACACACAGGAAATTTGTATTAATTTAGCATAAAGATGAGGCGCAATAAAGGCTCTGTGGAACCACAACAGCATGGTCTCTAAGGTTTTGTTCGTTACAGAAACACAATTTGCATATCTAAAGGCTTGAAACCATGGGTCCATATTGATACAACTAGTATCTCAAATTTGAGTGTAGCAGATTCAGCATATATTTCAAAGAATAAATGGTAGAAGCCCAAGATAAAACTCCCAGTAGATTTCTTCATTAAGAAAGAAGGTCTTTTTCTGAATTCAAGGTAGTTGGCAGCAGTAACTTTTAAAGGAGGTATGAAAGTAAGCTTGACTGAAGCTTGTAAAAACACCACTAGTCAGATATTTGCTTCCTGGCGTTGCTACAAGACTTTGGTCTGACATTTGTAAATGTTGGAAGTAAAGGAGATATCTTGGCTAGATACAGGAAACTAATTCTGCTGACCTAAGTTCTACATCAATCCATTAATTTAGGGGGTAGTTAAGTGCTACCGGGACTCTCAATTAGTGATAGTGCAGAAGGGATCTACAGAACAAACTCAGGCCACTAAATTCTGGAGGAATATTTTGAAAGAAAAATTGAAGAAGCATAGGCAAACTATTCAGTCAATGACAGATTTTGAAAAATAAGGAGGAGTAGAAAAAACCTCCAGGCTTTAAAGATGTCTGTTAGCCTGTGAAAGAGCATCTAGGATTGTTTTTTGTACTATTCCAAATCCAAATCCAAATCCAAATCCAAATCCAAATCCAAATCCAAATCACAACCTTTTATTGACAACTAATAATCTAGTAAAAGAATGCTACACACATAAAAAGAAGGGCTCATCATTTTCAGTGGTGCAGTTCCTTATCTTTCATCCTAAAGTAGTAAATGGGACTGCCCAGTAATACAAAGAAAAATTCAGAAAATGTAGAAGAGTTCTTTAAAGAAAAGTGAGGGAGGTTTGCAAAGAATTCCAACCCTGGGATCTCAGTAATAGTATAGTAAATTTAAGCTGTATATTTCATGATAATTAGCAACACCACCTGTAGTAAGAGTTTGGAGAGTGCAAAGCACACTGAATATGTATAATTTTCATCCAGTCTTTCCTAAATGCTTCTAGAGAAAAAAAATGGTGAAGATTTCAGCTTATGGGAGCAGAGGAAGATGTACACATATACAAATAAAGTAAGTGGACCTGCTGCTATTATAGTGACTTGCTTATGTGACAGCATGTTGTTTGTTCTAAAACCACTGTGCCTGTTCTCGACAGAGCACAGCTTGCATTAATATATCAGCTCACTGTATTATATTCCCCTCTGAATACAATCCTTGTACTTGAGTGTACTTTTTTTAAAATGGTAAATGCTATGGAATTAGTTAGATTCTTCATTTTTCTCAGAAATACATGAGTAATTCAAGTGACTTTGATGACATTTTATTTCTCAGAACTTGATGAACTCTTCTTTAGAAAAATGAGCATTGATTTCAGGGTTCAAACTGAGGTACTGGAAAGACTGATTTTTAAACCATTACAGCTTACCCCTTCTGGAAAATCAGGCTCCTCCATGGTGTGTTACTGCAGGTATACAGAATTTCTTGTCGCTGCAGAAAATACAGGTTAAGTGATTTCTAGAAATTTTTTGTGAAGTTGATTTGGATATGTTTTTCATCTCCTAATTACTACAGATAATTTTTTTTCAACCCCTTTCTTACAAGTTTATACTAGATTCTTGGCTGCTATTGAATAGTGCATCCCTAAAGAGTAGCTTGCGATACAACATCAAAATCTGTTTGTGTCCTGATTCTATACTTGTGTCTGTGGGTATTGCAGAGTATGCAAAGATTGTGAATTAACACTTTATTAATTACTGTGCACTAATTCCTTGCATGAATGACCCACAAAGGAGCCCACAGAGTTACAACGTGAACAAACTGGTGCATTGCACGTGTACCTATTGCCACAGAATGCCACTTCTGATTTCTCTCTTTTGGACTGCCAAGAAGTACAGCCATATTAACATACCTCTCTTCCACAACATATCCTCCTTCTCAGTAGGACTAATTAGCTTAGGCACGGCACTGCACTCATCCAGCTATACTGCCTCCGGGGTCTGATTCACATCTAGCTTGAGCAACTTTGCAAAGCACTGCTATGCGTTGAGTTGCTATATCATAAATTTATATAATGGCTTACTCTATACTAACTTTCTCATGGAAACGAAGCCTAAAAATCAACTTTCACTGTGAACACAGTCATCAAAATCTCCTACTGAAACAATGCTGTAATAATAATGAAAATGTTCTGGCCCCAGTAGGAAGGATCATATCCTGAAAACACTAACATGAGTGCATACCTTCACTACTAGACCTAGTTCCTCTGAAGCCAGCCCCAACACTAAGCACTCGAATACAAGCAAAAAATTGGAAAGTATCAGAAAAATGTTAACATGTCTTAGATAAATAAGATTAAAATAAAAATGTGCAACAGAATTTTAACTCCAGTCTTTAGAAAGGCCTGTCTTAATTATTCCCATTATTAAAGGGCACTGTCAAGTAAAAGGCTATGTCAGCAAGAAATATGCATTTCCCTTCACTCGTAGAAGATTCAGTCAATTTTTAAAGTTCATTCCTCAGTCTATTTACATAATACTCAAATTAATTCATGAAGCAGTTATAAGTCAGAGATGATTGAAAGCCATATACTTTCTACAAACACACAATAATATGTAAGAGTACTTAAGGCTAACCTTTGATGAGAAATTCTTATGCTAGGTTCTTCAATAGAACAAATGTAAGAAAAACTTGTGCTTCCATGGAGAATATGAATCACTGTGTAGCTGCTCATCACTGTCTAAACTAAATTAATATGAGGCTGTTGAGTGGACAAAAGCAAATTGAAGATAATCAGAAAAAAATATGTTTTCAAATCATGTACATATCACATAAACTACTTCAAAGAGACCCATAAAACAATGAGTTTTGAAAAACATGTGAATTATAACATAAAAAAAAGGAAAGAAACATGACTTGTGGACCCTAAGTTACAGTTGTTTGCTTTCAGAAGGTAGAGCAGCAGAAAATTATCTCACTCCTGTCACACATTTCATTTTTGATTAGGTCATTTTGCATTATTAGTAACTTCAAAATGCAGACACAAAAATAAGAGGTGCCAAAGACTTTTTTCCCTGAAGACAGAAGTTAATAGAAGAAAACTATCTATAACACCACATACAGGAAAAAAAGATTGCAGTTTTACTGTAAACACTCATTCATGCCAGAAGTCCACATGAAGTCAATGTGTTATCCCCCTGCATAACGATGAATCATGTGAGGCCTTATGAGATGGTACCAATGTTTCTTAAAAGATGTTATTTCCAGTGATTTATCCCTTTTTCTTACTCTCGACCAATAACACATTTGTCCAAAACAAATTAGTGTTCTTTCACCATTTTGTTAGCATTGTTCACAATATTATTTATACGGAGCCATGAATCCTTATTTTCATTTGTAAAATACATGGGAGAGGTTAACTACACTTACCCTACTTTTTTCATATTCTGCAATTCAATCTCTACTACTAGGACTTGATCTGGAAAGTTTGCGCAGAGCTACAAAATATATTAGGTAGTTGTTTTGACATATGTTTTGGCATTTAGCTTTACATGTTTTGTGCATTTATTTTTCAGAGACAAAGGACTCCAGTTACTAGGTTTCAAGCCCTTGCAGATTAGGATGTGGGCAGGCTGGCTACACAGCAGTTGTTTAGCCTGTGAGGAGGAGGTGCCTGTACCATCTGAAAATGCCAGCAAAGGGCCAATGTCTTCATTACACTCATCCTTCT
The DNA here is from genome assembly GCA_009812075.1 of Sialia sialis. Classification (NCBI taxonomy): domain Eukaryota; kingdom Metazoa; phylum Chordata; class Aves; order Passeriformes; family Turdidae; genus Sialia; species Sialia sialis. The sequence continues at coordinate 13,235,685 of VRYO01002782.1, forward strand.
TTCTCTCTCCTCCATGGTGACAGTCAGTCATGAACTTGGATAACCATTTGAACACACACCGAAGGTGGGGATGAATTTCCCAGTTATCTCTGCTGAAATATTAAATTGAGATGTTCAATGATGACATTCTAAACATTATGATTACTTATTTCACTGCAGCTCAATGCACAGAGAGAGTGATTCCTACTATGAAGAACTTAATGAGATATTGCTTATACAATATATCCTCTTGTACAAGAAACAGCAGTAGCTTGTGTCACTGTTCAAGAAAGACTTGAGTGCCCAAACACTAGCTGGGAACCCGGGCTCACCTAAAGAAGGCCAAGCTCATCAGAGTTCAGTAAAACACCAAGGTAAGAGAGGGTCCAAGGGGGCCATGGAGCTGAGAGAGCACGGCTGATTGCTTTTTCTAGTTTTGTTTCTGGCATGAAAATAGTCAGAAGCAAATGTTTCATGTCCTATCATGTACCACACCACTAAAGAGGCAGCAAAGTTTGTCCTTCATGTAGAAACAAAAGGACAAAACCAAAAATCCTGCCTGCACTGTGTTTTTCTTATAATTTTAAAGAATTTATGGCAAACCTGTGAATAAGAAGTACTCTGCCGCTGCCAAAGTGTAATTACGATGGCACCCAAATGTATTTCTAACATCTAATAAAGATAGAACTTTGGTAATTTAACTTAGAACATCAGAAAAACATGCTTATTGTCCATACTCAATGAGGGAAAAAAAGTCAATGACATCACAAAAACTGACTATGTTTTGGATTCTGGTTTGGTTTTTTTTGATGGTATCAAAAGATGGCATTTGAAGATGAGAAACTATTGAAGTAGCACACAAAGTCAATAAAATGATCTCACTACACTTGCCAATGTGCATAAGAGGTTTTATCTTTAAAAATAGCCTAGTATTTAGTTGTCTAAATTCCAAAGGTCATTTAATGGACGAAAATACCTAAATATTTCTGGAAGGTGTTCCTACTTTTCAGCTATTAGCATTCTATAGCAAGATAATTTAAATTTGTTTCAGTTCTGGGCACTCAAGACCACAGTCCTGCTTACTTCTAAAGGGGAGGAGCTTCCACCTAAGTGGAAGGGAAGCATCCCAATAAAAACCATAAAGCACAGACATTGATGGGGCCTATTCAGGAAGTGCCATGGCCAGACAACTGTAGAGTGTCTAACTTGCATAAGAAGTTAATGAGGCTACGTTTTTGTATCAATTTGTTCCCTCACTAATACTGGAATTTTAGGACAACAGAAACTTTTTTTTGTGAATTCAGGTCACATTAACTAACAGTTTCAGCTGAAATAACATGAAAAAACTTCAGAGATGTTAAAAGAATTCATTCTGGCATCTCAAAAAACAAAACATTTTGATTTTGTCACAAGGGGACTCCTTTCCCAAAACAGAGGAGGTAGTGCTGCCACCCCTGATATCCAAAAACTCAGTGATTAGGCCATGTTCTTAGATTGTGAAAGATGTAGCTTCAAGCACCTCCTTTAAATGATTTGGTACAGGGACCTGAACCCAAACATTATGCTTCTCAGGAGAGTAGCCTAACTGCTGGGTTAGAAAATATTCTTAGGTAGGTTTCTCAACCTCATTTGTTGTAAGTGTCCCACTTTACATAAAGTAGTTAAATATTCATTCAGAGATTGAAAGCCAGGTGCTGGCCCCCTTTTTCTCTGACTGCTCGAATTACCAGGATCTCAAGTCATTCACATGCTCTCTGTTTCTGTGGCCTATTTACTATTGAATGTACATTCCACTGAAGGGAGAAAGGGGAGAAAGAGAAAATTCTTTCTTCTCTGAACTTCTGTATTTGCCTTGGGCATAGCCCAGACCAGTGAGAATGTGGGTTGGTGAAAGTTTTGAGCCTTACTTTTGGAAGGATACTAGTATGGATGGTAAGAAATGATCATTTTCTATCACATAGAATAGATAAAAATAAAGTAGTTTAATGACAAGAAATAATATAACTTAAAGGAGAAAGAAGCAAGACATCTGCATCTATTTGTATCCATGTTTATCCCTATTGGCACAATTAATAAAAGCTATGCATAAATCACAGAAAGTTCATTAAATCCACTGGCTCAGGCTGTTGACTAATTGGTAAATACACACTTGATAAAAATGTAAGATGTATGCCAACTCCATATTGTAAAGCTGTTTTCCAGTTAAGAAGTCTCTGCTTCTCTGTGGCTTTTCCAACAGAGCTTGATTTTCACAGTTAGTGATCTTAGGGAAACAATAATGCCCAGAATAGTGCCAAAAGGCCTTAGAATAGGAAAACAAAAAGCAACTCCATCAAGCTTACAGAGACCAAGAAGTTTACTACCCCATGCCTAGGGCAATTTTCTAACACATCCATGAATCTAAGGTCTGCTGATGCCTGCTCTGTACAATTCAACAGACTATTTTAGGCACTATTTTATGAATGTGGCCTTCAGCACTTGCTTCTGCAATGTTGCCTTCAAGTAGTCCAATGTAAAGCTATCACTGCCTAGCAAAATTTTGCATCTTTTGAATCTGTCAACTCTGATATATTAAAGGTCTGGGAACTATGCAGGCCTTTGCAGACAGACAACCAAACACTACCAAAATTAGACACAAACAAAAACTAGTTATGAAAAATCTGACAAGTATGAGAATGCCTGAGGCTGGAAGAGGTCACAGAAGACCATCTCCACTCATTTAGAAAGGATGAAGAATTTTTGATCCTCAGAACATTCTCCTCTTCAGAAGAGGCCAGCACCCAGCCAGCCACAGATTTTTACAGATAGGAAGCTCATAAAAAGGTTTTAATACTTACAACACCTGGGCAAAAATCCATGGAAAGCCTTAAATGAAGGGTCTTTTGCTACCATCACTGAAGACTCTGTGGACAGCCTTCCTGACATCAAACAAACCCAGATGTAGAGAGGCTTTGGGAGTTAGCCCAGTGCTTTGTCTGGCTCTGACATCAAGTTTTCTGTATTTACATTTTTTCCAAAACATGATTTAGAACAGATGTCACTGGACACCAGAGCTCTTCTCCAAGGCTGGAGAAAATCACAGGAAAAGAGGGAGGTACAGACCAGCTCAATTTACATTGCATGAGAATATTGATCTGCATAGTAAAGAGAGGGCAAAATCCACACATCTCCAAATTAAGTTTAATTAGACTCACAATCAAATATTAGTGCTGGTTTCTCTCTATTAAGGGTCAGGCAGAAGGCTTGGTTTGATTTTGAACAGCCTTAACAAGTGAAATATTTTGGTTTAGGACCATCTCTGCTTGTATTCTCTATTTCTGCCACTGACTTTGGCAGAACATACTAAAAGCCACTTGCCTCAAACCACACTTATGGTGTGCATGTTTAAAACAAAGGATGAAATAATGTTGAAAAACAGTATTATGAAACTGATATAGATTTAATAGTGGCTAAATGAAAGAAATGGGAATATGAAACCTCCTTCTTCTCTAGACAATGTGTGGTGAAACAATCTGTTTGCAATGGAGGGAAAAAAACTCAAAAAGAAACATTTGGAAATAATACAATGTCATATGGTCCCATATGTTGAATCTATAACACTTCCTAATTCCTTCTGGGTAAAATTCACCCTTCTCCTGAACAAATTCCAAGTAACTGAGATTTGCCTGAGAGGACTGTAGGAAGGACCAGAATCTTCCCTCCATGCACAGACAAGAGAAGAATTTAAAGCAGCTTCACTGAAGTTGCCATTTTACCCATGGCTTGAAGCAACACCGAGAATGTTTTTTGATCCTTTTCTAGGCAATTATAATTGCTGATCCCCAGGCTCATCCTCATCTCTTCTCCTTGGTTGAGTCTGCTCAGGGCATGCTTTCCCTGTAGGGTGCTCCATGGTAAAGAAGGCATGTGCTCAGCCTTCTGAAGCATACTAGGACAGCAGTATAGCTGGAGTTGTTTTAAAACTTTTATATATAGCAAGCTGCATGTTGGTGGTGATAAGGCATCCTCAGGACAATTATGCTCTGAGCAGTTTTTGGTGATGCCTTTACAGCCCTTAGATTTTTGAGATACAGGATTTCCACTTCTAATTCCTGGTCCTATGCTGTTCATCATTCCCTGGATGAGGGAGTGAAAGAAGAAAAAGCCTGCAAAATCTGGCTACAGGTTTTATCCTCTCAGCAAATAGATTTTGTAAGTGTGCTGAACAAAACTGTTTAAACATCTATCCAGCAATTAAAGTATCTCATATCCAAATGCTCTAAATTAAATTGTGATATAATAACTATTCTTGGAATTTTGTCATATTTTGGGTGGCTGCATTCCTCAGGATTGTGTAGGTAGCTGCCTAGGTGAACAGATTACTGGAGGTAGTTAAGCAGTCACAGTTCTGTTGATTCCTCAGAGCTCTGCAAAGCCAGGCTACCTAGAGCTAAGGTGCCCACCAGCAGTTTTCATCTCTGACCCATATGGGTGTAACTTTGCACTGCAGTACCTCTGCACATTAAAGGAAAACTTTGCTTGCAACCCTTATTCTTATACTCCTTGTTGATGGGTTTTTCTGAACTTCAGATGCTCCAAAGATGGAATATAATGCTATTTTCCTAGTTGTTCAAGTGAAGCTCAATGTCCATTTTAAAGCTGTTTATTAATTTGTTTCATTTTTGCCATCTCTAGTTTGCTTCAGGTGCTAGTAATTAGCTGTATTCATTGACCTGTTTTGTTTGTATACAAATAGTTTTGAAATTATACATTATTAAATGTTATGCGTTAATATTCTTGTTCATACTACTTTAAAATTTGTGTTAAACACTATGCCATCCCCAGCCTGCTAGGAAAAGATATCTTTGCATTTTGTTTTTGTTTTTGTTTTACCCACTTGTGTAGTAGTAACAGGAATTACCTGTGAACATTGGAGAAAGTAACACTGCAGCAACTGGCATTTCCACTGAAAAATGACCTATCAAATGATGCCTGGATTTTTCAGTTCAGCTGAAGTTCATCAACAGAGAGGGGTATTCAAAAGGTATATTCATGACTGGTATCAGAGAAAGATAAAAAATTGTAACAGATATGAAATGAAATCAACCAAGTCACTAAAAAAAACTTCATTTAGCAGAAATCCTGCTGTGAAATCAGAATAAAGGCAGAAAAGCCTTTGTCCCTGATTTGGTTGGTTAAGGGAACAAAGCAATATGCTGAAATCAAACCAAAATTTTTCATTTGATTATTCTTTAACTGTGATTAAATATACAGGCTTTTTATTTCCTGAATTATTTCCTTGCTTGCATTAAGAGAAGTTTCTAGGGAATCCCAGCATGGTTAGGGTTGGAAGCATCCTTTAAGATGGAGTTCCAACCCCTCTGCCATGGGCAGGGACACCTTCCGCTACACCAGGCTGCTCAAAACCCCATCCAACCTGGTCTTGTTCAGTTCCAGGGATGTGGCATCCACAGCTTCTCTGGGCATGCTGATATTCTTAAGCATTACATTCTCCACAAACCAGTAAACCTAAACATACATAGAGGCATCTTGCAGTGCCTAAGCACAAGATGAGGAGGCTAAAGAAATTGCAGACTGTTTCTCTGAGCTGCTCTATAAATTGGCAGCATGTGACACCTTGGAAAGACATATTCCAACATCAGACACCAGCTACAATATCCTGTCCATGTAGCAGGATAGCAACAGACTAGTTTCAATACTTCAATATTTAAAACTGCTTTTATGCTCAGAGATTTGTGAAAAGTGTCTTGCACTATGGTTTGCACACATTGACTTGTACAAATGATCAGTAATACTTGTATGACACACATAGCTACCAGTTGGTTGTCACAGTCTTCTGGAAGCCTTTTTTCTCAGAGGCAGAAAAGTCCATGTGTCTATACTGAGAACCCTGGTTTCAGGAAAGGTGCAAAAATGGTCAATAAAATGATAGTGTGTCCTGCAAGAGATCTGGCTGTGTACAGAAAACCCGGCTGTGTCAAATACAGTTTGAATGAGTTTTTGTTCTTGAGTATTATCTGAGTTGGCTGAGATGCTACCTTAGTGACCCAGCTGCCCAGCTCAGTATACTGCTGTTCCAATGACACTGATCCACAGCATTCAGACCTGTAAACAGGAGGTGTTAACCCAAGCTATAGAAGCAATTTCTACTACACATAGGTGTTGGAGCTATTGGGAGACTGTCCTTGTCTTGCAGTTAGATTGGAAGCCACAGTCTTAAGGCAACGCAGGCACCATCCCAGGGAAGCAGAGGGTGCTCTAGGATGAGCTCTTTTCAATCTAGCTCTACTAATTTGGGGTCATCTCCAAGTAGAAGTTCACTAGAGTATATATACATATATGTATTTTTTCCTCTGGAATACAGCTATAAAGCTATCATAAATACAGAGGCGGATTTGATGAGGATGAAGGCTTCAGATTTCTGAGCCCATCACTAAAATGAAGCAGAGATCTTTTAAATACCTAGGCAGAGATTAGAATTTTTGCTTCTCCAGCTGGAGGGCAGGGCTAAGAATTATCCAGACAAAAACCACAAAAGACAAAGAAGGATGCAAAGAAAGAATTTAGGTTCAGAACCACAATAAACTCCAAGAATAAACTTTTGTTCAGTACATTTCTAGAGGCCACTAAACTAACCTTAATGCTGATTCAAGAGGAGTTTTATTATCTGATAGACACACATCCAAGAGTACATCCTAAATTTATAGATAGGTACTACATACTAGAGGAATGAAAAATCTTCCCTCTTTGGGAAATCATCCTGTCTTGAAGGGAAAAGATGATTATCCCTCTTTCAATCATCATCATTCCCTCTTCCCCAGCTCATAAAAGGACAATGAAGGCATGGATACTAGAAACCACTTCTGGTAACCCCAAGATGGGGTTGAGGAGGAATGGTATGGGGAGGGAAGGATATACGTATTCGTATATTTATTTCTGAAACTACTCATTGTACCACTTGCTTACTTCTCTTTGGTCCTTGTCTCTTCTTGTCAAAGTGCTTACCAACAAACTCTGTTTATTTGCTGTCTACAACACCTCTGTCAGAATGTGAATTGGCATCAGCAGTGTGTCAGCCTGCACCAGTGACGAGTGATGCTGGTCAGTCTTCCGCCACTGTCATCCTTACATTACTTTTTTTTTAAAAAAAAAAGTGAACTTGACACTATCCCCATTAGCCCATCACCAATACTTGAAAAGTCATCTCTCTTCTTTAATATTTGGAAATACTTAAAGAGTTTCAGGAAAAGATTTTCATGGAATATTTAATGTAAAAAAATGCTCCAAGGCAGATAGGTTTTTCTAGTTAGCATTTCAAAATGCTTCAAGACTGAATGAACCATGTGATGATATACTTCTATGTTTTAATTTTCCAGCTGGAAAATGAAAATGTATTCAATATTTAAAAGGTCTTTTACAAAATACATAGAAACTATTAGAAACTGTACCTGGGCTATTCTGCAGGAAAGTGAACAGAAGAAAATCCACACCTGCGATACAAGATCCCGTAGCCACTCAGCAGTCCACAAAACAACTTCAGTGAGCTTAACCACATCCTTCCTTCTCAAGGAAACCATGACTCAGAAGGCACAGAGCCAATGCACTCGTGCCAGATATTTGAAATGACAACTGAGAAAAAAAGGCATTAACTCACCCAGGACAAAGCTCAGCCTCTTCTAGATGGACCCAAGCTACCTTTGTGAAAGCATCCATAGACTGACTACAAAGAAGCAGCACAGTGTGCAATTACTGCATCTACCTAATATTTCCTGGAAGAGGACAAGAAGCAGATGGGTCTATGTCCCCACTTATCATCTGGTGCATTGGCTAAACTGGCTTTGCATACATGCAGCTGGGAATGTTTTACAGCACTCTCCTTCACATCCTTTCTCCAGTTGACTGCAATTTTCCTTCTGCATCAAATTGCCTCTTGCATTAAGAAGGCAGTTCCTAGACAACTTTGCCCCATGCATGCATGGAACAACCGATACATGTGCGGCTGTACCATTTTCTTTAGAATGGTGCAGCACTTTCAAAGTGGATGGAAGGCTGCAGAAGAATTGTGATTTGCTGATCTGCTGACAAAACAACTTTGTCCTGACCACTCTGATCTGGCTGAAGGGAACAGGAGCAGCACTGGAGGTTTATGCAATGTGCAGAGTGTCTTACTGCCTTCTACAATATACAATCATGCCACCTTTAAGCAGAAAATGTCCACTGATCAGAGCCCATTTTCTCAACCTATGGAGGGCAAGATTTGCTCTGTAGTGATGACTATTTACTGTAGTTGTATAGAAACACATAGGAACCACGGACCTACAGGAAAGAATTAGAGTTTGAGAAATGCACAAGACTAAGCAAGATTAAACATTTCAGACTTTTCTCTCCACTCTTGTAGGCTCAGCTGTGTCTCAGAGAACTTTGGTGTTCACAACTTCTTCAAGGCACAAATGAAGAAAAAACACTCCAGTTATTCACAGGTCTTTTTCAGCCTGCTACAGCAAATGATGAAATTTATTCTTTCACTTACAAGACTCTACAGTACCAGCAAAACTTCTTATAAGCTCTCCCTATTTATTTTTGTCATATTTCAAAGGAAACTTTTCACTGCAAGTTAACTCCTCTGTTAAAAGTATACCCTACCTTTTAATATTTATAACAAAGACTTAATAGAGAACTGAAGGTCCAGTCTTAGAAATAATGAACCTCTAAATGTATCTCCATGACACATACATATCTAGCTATGGCTGATTTGTCTGTGGGGAGTGCTACACTGGCACTGCACTAAAGCTTCTAACTCTAGTGCAACCAGAGCTAGTTTTGCCGAGTACTTGCTACTCTGCCAGGAGCACACATCCCAAGGTACTTTAGCAAATTCTGTAACAGTGAAAGACTGAAGTTTAGCCTAGTCCAAAGACATAGAAAACTTGTGACTCATCTCTACCACTCTCAGGCCCAAGGTTTTTTTCAAAGTAGATGATAACATTTCCTTCACCCACTGCTACAACCTGCACACAAGACTTGATGAAAATCCAGCAGGGTTCCCATGAATTAGCTATTTTAGAGCCTAGGCATGTATGCCTAGGTAAGTTAAAAAACACTGGTATTTCAGCTTCTTGGAAAATTAAAGGGAATTTCCATATTAAAAGCTGGTAGTAAAGCTGATGGCAGTTTTCAGTTTTAGAACCACATGAGATACTTTAAAAGAAAGGGATACTCCAGTGATACTGTGAAGAACTATCTAAACAGAATTTGGCCCAGTGTATGAACTTAGCCTCAGTTAGAACCTGGGCTTGAAAAAAAAATTCTTAATTTCTTTAAGAACCAGATCTTAACTTTGCAATGACTTTTTTTTCATCTGCATGCAAGATTTAAAAAATAGGACTGGTGTTTCCTTTAATTAGTATTTGATACAGTATTAATATTCCTATTTATCTTTTACATGCCATATGGATTACATTCTCATTACTTTTGATCTTAATACTTTTAAAATATGTAAATCAGCAGACAGACACCCTCTTTAAAGCAGTGTTTGCACACCACATCTATTATTGCCTCGGGCAAAAGAAAAATATCTGCATTGCTAAAATTCCAGAATTGTGAGGAAATCTTGAAAAATCAGATATTAAACTTATCAATCTAGATGAATTATATAATGACCATGTAAACCACACTTGTTTAGATTCAGCTGTACCTAAAAATGACATTAAAAGTGGCTAAAAGCCATTAAAGAATATATACTTAAAAGGGATCAATGAATTTCATTTCTGGAAGGAGAAATCTGTTTTCACAGATTGAGCTAATCCAGATGCAATGCCTTAAAATAACACTAAAGTTTTTTTTAAAAAACTCAGCCTTCATGAAGACATTAAAACCATAATGATTTATTTTCAAGTTTACAGAAGATACTGTTATCTTAATTACAGTAATTTCACGAATATAAGCCGCACCTTTTTCATTGAAGAATCCAGCCTACCCCAGTGGTGCGGCTTATATTCAGGTGCGGCTTATCTATGGACAAATCCCAGCGAAACGCCAACCTGGAAGTGAGAGCCGGCCAAGCAGAGTGGCAAGTGGGAGCCGCCAGGAGCATGAGACTGCCCGGAACGGGGGCTGCAAGTGTGCGGCCCGGCCCCTGTGCCACCGGGAGCCGGTGGGAACGGGGGATGGCTGGGAACGGGGGCTGCGCAAGGGCGGCCCGGCCCTTGCCGCTGGGAAGCCGGGCTGTGTGGGGCCCGGCCGGAGCGCCCCACCCCCTCTGCTGTGTGAGTTTAAAAACAAAAAAAACCAAAACAAAACAAAAAAAAAAGCGCGGCTTATATTCGGGTGCGGCTTATATATGGACAAATCCCGTGGTCTTCCCAGCTACCCGGAAGTGCGGCTTATATTCAGGTGCGGTTTATAATCGTGAAACTACTGTAATCTATTGTTTTTCCAACACCATAGCACACTGCTGATCAATAGACTTGCATGTGCATGTATTTCCATTTGTCTGAATGTTATGGTTAAGCAGAAAGGAGAAACTTATGGGACTTATCAATACAAAAAAAGGGCAAAGAGGATACATGAGACTGGCCTCTGTTCACACTGCACCTTATCTTCAATGATATGGGAAGCATTTGGATTTAGTGTTGAATTAATATGGCTCATGAATGCATTCCAACATTGTAAAAGTCTATTCAATATGTAGAAGTCTATCCAATCATTTTACATTTGCTCTTCCTATAATATATACTATTTTTAGCTTGCCCTGTCAAACTTCTCTGCCTACATCATACTGCTGAAGTGTATGCTGAGAATATTTTCAGAATAAATGAAGCAAATGTAGTTGTAGAAACCAGACTTTACTCAGTGCTACTATACTGTCACTGAGAGGTGGAGAGAGGATGCTGTGCAGCTGCAACCACACTGCTTGCCCCAGAGCATGTGTGCAGTGCCTGCCTAAGGTATCCATTCCCTACCTTTCAGCCTTGAAAAGTATGTGTCTTTTGAGAAATACCACATAAAAATTACTGTGCTGGTTGAAAAAAAAATATTATTCCTCAGTAACAGAAAAGGCATTTTTTGGGAAATTTGGCACAGCAGGGTCCACTTAGTTCCTTTTATTTTTATTTAATCTTATCCTAAATCTACTGAATTAACTGACACCTTCTCCACTGTCTTGACTGAGCTCTGAGTACAGGCCAGAAACCTGACAGCCCGATATATTTAACATTTCACTTTAATTTTGGTTATTTTAGGAATTTTCAGGAAAAAATACTGGTGCTTATTCAAATTCATGTAAGACTACACATCACTCCTCCTTAAACTGAATCACGAGGCCATGTTTGGCAGGGTTCATTCCACACGAAAACCTGAGCCTGAGCTCTTTATTCCTATGGTACAACGGTTGTGTATAAACCACGACTTTCCTGGGTGCATACCAAGCACAAGGTCCATAGCAATGAAGGCAGTGAAAGTTAAAAAAAAAAAGAAAAAAAATTGCTCTGAACAACAGTCTAGTTTAAGGCATAGTCTATACCAGGAAATGCTACCAATGCCTGAATTTCTTGACATCATGTGGATTGGCAAAAGTCCTCAGCCAGAAATACTGTTGGTTTTTTGACCAGAGCAACTCAATCCATTTGGCAAAGTGCTTTAAGAACTTCTTTTCTATGATGCATGTCTTTCCAGAAAGGAAATTTGTTGTCATACATCTGCAGTACAGTTACAGTTTCAAAGTCTTCTAACTGCAGATTGGAAGACTAACTTGCCAGTTCAGTGCAGGCTTTTTTTTCAGATGTCATCTTGCAAAAGACTATGCTATAAATGCAATATTTTTCACATAAATCTGCAGGCCATAGTCATACACTCACAGCAAAAAGAACGCACATCAGAGTTCTTAAATTTGAATGAATCTGATAAGCATCACAAATATTACTGAAATTCCTACACAACTCAATTAAACTGTTTTCTCACAGTACTAGCAAAGGCATAATTAGTAAGGTATTAGTAATCGAAGCAGCAACTGTATATCCCCAACTGTGCTTAGAGTAACTAGGTAAGAGAATACCTTAGAAGTAATTAAAATTTCCTCTTTAAGTGTCTTAATGAACTATAGGGGACAACGCAACAGTTATTACAGTTTAAATGCTTTATGTACTTAAATCACACTTATTGCTTATTACTGTTTTACAATGCAGATATATATTATCTTTGCCTTAAACAAGAAACATATCAAAGTCTGTGCTCAGCCATGCTATGTTGTCTATACTGTTCAATCCATTTGCTTTTCAAGTTCCACTATAAACATCTAATTCTAAGCCATTACTTAGAATTCAGATTTCAATCTTTTTTTGAAATTGAATGGTCTTACTTAGGCAATGATTTTTATAACACTAAACAAGATGTGTGGATAACCACTGCCACACACTGAAGTATTGGGACCTTTGTGATGAACCTCTGCTTTTGACTGCTGCATTTGTTATATGCAGAACAAGGAGATGTTGCACACAAGCCTGTGAATTTCTAAGTTAATAAATCAAGGATCTCTTGGCTACTGAACTCACAGCTCTGTTCTCTAGTTAGTTCACAAGTATTTCATATCAAAGGGATGCAAATGTGAAGGTTTAGAAATAAAGGAGTAGCTCTTTCAAATTTGATGCTAAATAAAAAGTCTGACAAGCAATACCATTAACAATCTGTATCACTTTTACCCAGTCTCCTTTCTTGAAATTTAAGCACAACACTAAACAGTGGGACTCCACTTTCACCTCTGCCTCAGGTAGCAGACTTATTTTTCTCAATTATACAGCACCTACAGAAGCTGCATTACAGCATTTCATGGAAGTGACCCCATTAAAATAAATTCAAACAGCTATTATAAGCAAAACGTTCCACACCTTCCATTTTTTTCACCACTAAGATGTGAAAACCTTCTGCCTCCTTCACTGCAATTCCATGATGCATGGCGCATTCATATAAAAATAACCTTTGGATTCCACTGGAAATAGTTTCATGCTAAAGCCAAGCACTTCCCTCATCTCATTTGCGAAATTATATACCCACACTGATGTTCAGAGAGCACAGTGATTGAATATAAATGACTTTCATGGGCCATACAAGAGGGAGGCTAGTTCTCAAAGGTGCTCACCTTCCTAACATAGGCCACACATTCTCATGAGAAGAATATCATGTTAAACAAGTCCATTGTTTTAAAGCAAATTGTTTTAGAATAATGATGACTTCTTTTCCTGTGCCCTAGTGAAAACGGATTCTTGTTTCAGTTCTAGATCACTCCTGGCAAGTCAGCTGGGAATATGCAGAACACAATGTACACCAGATTCCAGCACACTGCTGCCTTCCTGCTCTGAGCTTTGTCATCAGCTTACATGAAAACAAGCACAGGCCCATCCCACCAAAACTTGTTTTGCTTAGTTTGTTTTTGTTTCAAGAGATCCTTCAGGGGAAATAATCTGGTCAAATATCCAGCCACAATTCAAAATGTTTATATAAAACACACTTGGGGATCAAATCTGTGGGAGCAATATTTTAAAACACTTGTGCTTTTGTTTCTGATTTACTGTTCTTACTCAATGTTCCGGTATTGGTATGAAAAAAGCCAGACAAAACCCCAAGCATTAGTTTAACAAATGCAATCCAGATACAATGGGCTAGATTTACAGACCAGCCATGCTGGTTCATGGTGTAGCATGAAGATGCATGATGATGCTGAGCATAATAGGCCCAATTTACAGTTGCCCTGAGGCCTCTTCAGAGAAGAACACCCCTAGCACAGAGGGCTTGCTCACTGCATAGAGAGCCATTTCTGTTTCTTTGTTCCTACTTGTCCCAAGATAGGAATCATTCTAAGGCAGGGCAGCAAAAACGTGAACTAGAGCCAACAGGATAAAGGGCTGCAGTCCTTGAGAAATAATCTTTCTCCCATATTGTCTAGTCTTTCCCATTTTCAGTTGATGTTGAACTGAAGCAAGCTCTGCAGATATGGGAACATCTTCTTCCGCTGTACCTTTTCAGAGGTTATGAGAGACATTTGTCCTGCATCAACTCAGCATCTGCAATTTTCCAGTTGGCTTGCAAAGGATGTAGTAGACTCAACTTTAACTCCTTTACAGTTAAACTCAGCTCTCTTACAGATCATATGTACTTCCTGAGTCTGGCTTTTTCTGACTACAGTATAGCAACTACAAATCTAAAGGTAGACAATGATGTTCTTATTGCTGGGATTTCTTATCTGCAAAATTTATTTGATGATATTGAGGGAATATGTATGTTATGTGTCACTAATTTTATTTTTTTTAAACAGTGCTTAAACAAGAACACAAAGAAAATTTTTTTCCCAGTAAGGTATTTTGTATTATTTCTTCACTAGTTACAGGCTTTACTCAGAGACCAATCTGGGACACACTTATTCATTAATCAACAAGGGATAAAAGATCTTGGTAACCCTCTGAAGGCTGAACTTAAATATTGATCCCGAATTGTCAACTCAAGTAATAAATCTGGTTCTGGTTCTCAGAAACAACTATCCATACAGCTGAAAGATGTCACTTTTAAAGAACTATGTCCAGAACCAAGACACATCTTGCTCTGCTGTAGAAGACCCTCCATAATCATAAGACCTCAAGAAGCTACCAAAAGAAGATCTAGAAGAGTGTGAACTTGATTTAAAGCTCTTGCCCACATTCCATTAAATTTGGAAAGGTAGATAATATGCAGAAAACCACTGAATCATAGAAAGCTTTGGGCTGGAAGGAATCTTAAAAATCACCTAGTTACAATCCTCTGCCATGGGCAGGGATGTCAGCCATCAGACCAGATTGCTCAGGGCACCGTGCAACCTGACCGTGAACACTTCCAGGGATGGGACACCCAAAACGTATCCGGACAGATTGTTCAGTGCCTCACCACACTCAGAGTAAAGAACTTCCTAACTTCTAAACTAAAGCTGTCCTCTTGGTTTAAAATGGTTTCCCCTTATCCTATTGCTATCTGCCCGTGCAAAAAGTTGCTCTCCCTCTTTTTCTCAAGACCCCTCAAAGTACTGGTAGGCTGCAATGAGTTTTCCCAGAAGCCTTCTCTTTTCAGGATGAATAACCCCAGTTCTCTCAGACTGTCTTAACAGAAGAGGTGCTCCAGCCCTCTCACCATCTTTACGGCCACCTATGGACTCACTCCAGCATGTCCATATCTTTCTTGTGCTGAGGAGCCCAGAGCTGAACACAGCACTCCAGGTGGGATCTCATGAGAGTGGAGGAAAAGAGGAAAATCCCCTTCCTTGACCTGCTGGCCACTCCTCTTTTCATGGAGCCATGCCTTCTGGGCTTCAAGCACATACTGTTGGCTGATGTCCAGTTTTTCATCCATGAGACTCCTCAAGTCCTTCTCACAGGTTAAGAGTCATAAAGGCATAGGTTTAGTGATAAGTCATAAAATCACAGATTAATGAATTTAGGTCTGACACTAAACATCGCTAAATTGAAAAATGTAAAGCTTTTGCTTAGGTCAAATACTGAATATGCAGATGGGCATAAACAGAGGAATTTAAAATAACACTAGTAAATAAAACTGAAAATGTCTTCAGTCCTTGTCTGCAAAGACAAAAACATCATGGTTGTACAGCTGCAATGGATGAAATAGTGAAATGCAGAATCCATAGACAGTAAATCCTAGAAATCCAGAGGGGGTAATCTCAATTCTTCCTGTCTCAGTTAACTTCTAGAATCTTGTTTTAAGGCTGAATTAATTGTGTAACTCACTGTACTGTCTGGAGTACTGTGTTTTACCTTGTCTCTTCTCCTGATGTGACATTAGATATATACATCTTTTGCAATCTTTTTTGTTTGTTTGTTTGGTTAGCTTCCAATGTTCATGAACAGAAAAAAAGGTCAAAAATAACAAACGGTCACTGAAGAAAAGTGACACAAGGGAGGTTTTCCCTTATTTCATCTGGTCCTTTTTTATTTTGGAAGATTTTGGACCAATTAATGCTCTACTCCTTCAGAGACACAGGCTTCCTAAGCATAACAGAAAACCTATGTGGTAAATAATGATATAAAGTGTTGCAGACTAGTGATGAACTTCTGTGGGCAGTACTGCAAAGGAAATTGTTCGCTAAGTATTGCCATTCAAAAAGATTTTACCTTTTGAGACAGAGAATGCTCTAAACTAGAATTACACTTATCCCTGAAAAAATTGAGCAACCAGATACGAGAAAAGAAATGCTACAGAAAGCAGCATGACATTTCACTGCCAAGGCTACCAAGCCCATTTCTTACTGAAATTATCTTTTTTGTTTTTCATCTCATTCACTTCTTTCTCCTTTCCCTATCCTGCTTGTCTGCACAGGGTTTTTTTCTTTGATGGCATGTTCCATCTAAACTCCGCTTCTCGCTTGGTTTTAATTACATGGTGTCTGTCTATGTCTGTCACATGTTTTCCACACATGAGAAGTTCTGCATGGTTTAATCATGCATAGTCACCATTTTATGCCTTGCTGTTATAATCTCTTTCAAAAAGAGATTGGATTGGTTCCTCTTTTTTTTTATATGGTTTTTTTTCCTTACATGTCACACCACAAGTGACTACAATTCCACAAACAAGTTACAGAATTTAAGCAGAAAATTGGCAGACGCTTTCTGACTGTGCATGTTTGTTTTGTGGGTGGGACAAGAAGAGGGAGTTCTGTGAATTAACAGTGATTTTCTTCTATATGTGTCTATGATTAGCTTATGTGGCATACTACTACTATGTAGGCAATCTCTGATTTTGAAAGTTTTAGGTGGTAAGTTGCTTATCATGATGAAACACAGTAATGAAAATCCTACTTCATTTGCAATGCCCTGAGACATGTCTGCCTGTGGCTGTCTAATGACTATGTTATTCCCAGGGAATGTTTTAAAATAAACTACGGTTTACAAATAAGAGTATCTAAATATAGTCATGCAAAATTTCATTTTTCTAAAGCAGTTAAGCTCCTTTGGATATGAAGCTGAGGAATTTACCCTTCTTGAGCCCTAAATCAATGTTCAAAAGTCACAAAGCGTGAGCCTGGATATGCAGATAGAAAACTGATATGTACTATAGACTTCTACTTGCAGCTGTTCTGAATACCATTGCAAGGGGCAAATCCTTGTGAGGAGATTAAGAACTTCCAATTTATCAGTTTCTTATGAATGAAATATTAATTGGAAGCACATGCTCAACAAGAGATGAAAGAAATTGATATCACTTAGTCTCAAAGTCTCATGAGCAAAATATGAGGAGTTAGTGCAAACTGGAAGCTTGCTCCTGTGCCCTGTTGGGACATTAGGTGGGATAGTACACAGACCTGAACTCCATATATATTCACCTATCTCAGAAAAAAAAAGAACAGGTCAAATATTTTTGTTACACAAGTATCTCTTCCACCAATTTTTAACTATAGTACCTAGTTGTTAATTTTTTAAACTACAGCTATCTATGCTGCTACTAAAATTAGTCGTGTTTTTTTCTTTAGAGCTGCAGCAAACTTAGTTTTGTATTTATTTTTTCAAACAAGCCTTTTAAAACCAACAAGCTTGCTGTTATTCATTTGATAGTCATGCTCTTTATCGTGACTAAGAATATGCAGTAAAGAACAGCATTAAAAGAATGTAGAAAAAGCAATTGCACCACTTTGCTGCAGGCATTTTTGGTGTTTGCAAATCCCGGGTACTACAAAAAGAGGCTGGAACAATGAAATATTTTGAATGTAACTTTTGTGTGTGTGCAGGAGGCAACATAAGCACACTGGCGAAATGGAGTCCCAAGAATAGCACTACACTCACAAAGCCACAGACAAAGAATTGAAGATGTTCCTCCTAGCCTACAAGGAAAAAAACTAGCTGCAACTGAAGGTAAAGAGCTGGTACAGCTTCCCAACTTTTTAGTACTAGGCAATCCCACACATATTTGATTCCCAACAAAATGCAAGACAGTCAGATGAAGAGGGACATATTAAAGACAATCAAATCTTCATGCATATTCTTGCTGCTATTCAGCTTGTTAGTCATGCCTGCATTCCGCCTGTCAGACTTAGCCTGGTAGGGCAGACCAACCTGCCAAGCAAGAGGCAATATTAGCAATTACTAAGTTGTGCTTCTTGCCTTCTCACACTGTTCATTGCCTATGTTTTCACATGTACAAGGCAGGACAAATCTTAAAGACAAAGAATAGGTACTGAGATATTTTTAGGAAAAGAAATATTAGAATTCATAAAGCTCCACTTTTACACATGTGTTACGACTAAGATATGCTTGCTGCCTGCCTGACCACACAGAGGAAGGCAGCTCCTCTATTTCCCACTGGCAGTAGTAACAATAATTCCTGTGATTTTGGTACTCCGACTTTCCCTTGGGGAAAAGGTGTTATAAGGGAAGGTGCAGGTACGGCATTATTTTTCTGCTGTACTGCCAAAACTTGAGCATAACAACTTCTTCCTGTAATTCTCTCCATCGGAAAGTAAGATCCTCAAGAAAAATTGTCCTTGCCTGGAGTCAGAAGGGAGCTCGGCAAGCTCACAAATACTGCGACAAACTAGTATTGGCTATTGCTATACTCAGCTTAATCATTAGAATCATCCATGAGAGAACTGAAATACAAAATACTTCTAGTGAGTAGAGAGAAGTAATGATGGACAGCCAAGTACAGCAATTTCACGACCATAAGGCACACACTTCTGACTAAAATTTTGATCGAAACCCGGAAGTGCGCCTTATAATCTGGTGTGCCTTATACATGGACAAAGTTGAGAAATTTGCCAACCCGGAAGCGCGAGCTGTGAGAGCTGTGGGGAGAGCTGGCAGGCGCAGCAGCCATGGGGAGAGCCAGCAGCAGATCTTCGCTGGAAAAAAAAAGTGCGCTTTATACGCCTTATATATGGACAAATAATAACTCAAATTTAGGACAGAGAAAAAAATCCAAACCCATACAAAATACGTAAGAAGCTAATTTGCTATGGTACTGTCTGAGCTATCCCACACACCATATGTAACATTCTGCAACATCACATTAATTATGGTACAGCTTTTACCAGCATGTTATCTCTTCACAGTATCTATGAACTATTAAAAAAAAAGTGTGAAAGCATACATTGTCTTCTAAAAAGATATTCTGAAATTTAGCTATTACTACTCAGCTGTGGGGAATTAATCAGAGTGAATTCAGATTTTTAAATAGCAGAAAACACTGAGAAATTATTAGTTATTTTTGCTTTGTACATATTCTCAAAGCTCTGTACCTACTGTACTTAATCTAACAAAGTTTACTTAAATAAAATGGTGAGATTTTTTTAGATAGAGAAGAGTAATGCATTAGGAACTACACTATATGTCAGAGCACATCAGTCATCTGAGATATGCTGCTGATCCAGAGTACTAGTAATTGTGGCAAAATAACAAAAATAAGGCTGATAGAGAATACCTAAAAGAATTTTCTAACAACAATAACAGGACAGTGAAGTGCTGCATGATGAACAACTTAACTACCAACAAGATATTGCAAAAAGAAGTGTTCAAACAAACCTGTATGTTGGGGACAGAAAACAAGGACAAAGAGCAGATGAGCAGCAGCTTGGATCAGTGGACATTATGTGTTAAGAGGAGAAACTGAACCCTTATTAAAACCTACAGGGTTTTTGCGCAGCATAATCCTGTATTTATTATTCAACTTCATTAAATTTCTTAGATTTCTTACTATATTTTATGATATTTCAATGAGAGAGTTCTGCAATACATTTTTATTGCAATGCAGTCCTTACAAGCTGAATTTCAACTTGGTTTACATAGAACAAGTACTGAGTTGTCTCTGGAGAACCCTATTGCAATTTATCTGTGCAGTTTACTCACATCTTATTTTATCTCTCACC
This sequence comes from Sialia sialis, assembly GCA_009812075.1. NCBI lineage: Eukaryota > Metazoa > Chordata > Aves > Passeriformes > Turdidae > Sialia > Sialia sialis. The sequence goes on from VRYO01002782.1 coordinate 13,255,549, forward strand.
TCTGATACTAATCAGTCATGGCTGCAGGTCAAATCTTTCCACATTGGAAGCAATCACAATAACCAATCCAGAAGTAAACCAGCCTGTAATGAAATTCACTGCCTAGGGCTAAACATAGAGCTAACATGTGTTTAACAAATCAGAGCTTGTATTTATCACTTGCCACTGTTTGTGTCTTTGCCTTTTGGAGGGGAAAAAACAATTAAGAAGTAAAGAAAAATTTATGAACAGCCCGATTTCTTTTCAGATTTGTTGGTCTGATACTTCAGCAAAATTCAGGCTGCATATCATTCCACTGCAGACTAGCAAAAGATTTAACAGAAACCATCGATGGGTGAATCAGTTCAGAATGCAAACATCGTCACGGCAAGTCTCAGTAGAAAAATTTACTTAATCCTGAGAGAAATGCAAACAATGTCACTTACATTTGCAGTCATATTTTCTAAATTCACACTGAATTATATGATAAAGAACTGAATCCTGAAAATGAGGTACTGTTCCTCACCATAATGGCTAGTGAAGCTGAAAGACTCCTGCACAATTCCAAAAAGCAAAAGTTAAGGGTTTCCACAGAGTGGGAGGTGATGGTTCCTCCTGGGAGCTCCTGCAGGGTTCCATCATGTGCAATGCAATGCACAGTACCAGTCTTACCAAAAGCATCCATCTGTATAACTGTGCAGCCTTGCAAGCCTAGAAAGGTGATTATCCTTTCCTATAATGATATAAACAGAATCACAGAATCAACTAAGTTGGAAAAGACCTCTGAGATCATTGAGTCCAACCTATGGCTGAACACTACCTTGTCAACTAGACCATGGCACTGAGTCCCACATCCAGTCTTTCCTTAAACACCTCCAGGGACAGTGACTCCACCACCTCCCTGGGCAGTCCATGCCAATGTTTAATCAACCTTGCTGTGAAGAAATTCTTCTTAATGTCCAACGTAAACGTTCGCTGGCTCAGTTAAAACTATGATCTCTTGTCCTGTTGCTGGTTACCTGGGAGAAGAGGCTGACTCCCACCTGGCTACACCCTCCTTCCAGTGTGTTGTAGAGAGTGAAAAGGTTTCCTTGGGTCTCCTCTTCTCCATGCTAAACACCCCCAGCTCCCTCAGCTGCTCCTCACAGGTCTTGTGCTCCACACTCTTCACCAGCTTCACTGCCCTTCTCTGGACCTATTCCAGCACCTCAATGTCCTTTCTGAACTGAGGGGCTCAGGATGGGACACAGCACTTGGGGTGTGACCTCACCAGAGCCAAGTACAGGGGACAATCATTGTCCTGGCCTTGTTGGTCACACCATTCCTGATGTAGGCCAGGATGCCGTTGGCTTTCTTGGCCATCTGGGCACACGCTGGCTCAACTAGCACCTCCAGGTCCTTTCACACTGTGCCACTTTCCAGCCACTCTGCCCCCTGTAGCACAGCATGGGGCTGTTGTGGCCAACATGCAGGACCCAAGACTTGGTCATGTTGAACCTCATGGCTGTTGTTCTGGCCCATTGATCCAGCCTGCCCAGGTCCCTCTGCAGGGTCCCTACCTTCCAGCAGATTGATACTCTGACTAAACTTGGTGTTTTCTGCAAATTTGCTCATAGTAGACTCCATCCCCTCTTCTAGATCACCAATAAAGATACTTAACAGAACTGGACTCAACACTTATCCCTGGGGGATACCAGTAGTGACTGAACACAAAGTGGATGCAGCACCATTCTCCAGCACTCTCTGAGACAGGCCATCTAGGCAGCTCTCAACAATAATGATCACTTTGAGACAGCTTTATTACCTCCTTATTTTCTCAAGAGACCTCCTAAAAATATTTTCCTATGAGGATGTTTACTTACACATTTGCAAGATAAAATGAATGATCTGGAAACATGATTTCCATTCACTAAGCCCAAAGCATTTATCCCAGGTCTGATGAGACCAGTAATCCAGTGATACTCTTTCAGGAAAAAACAAAAAGAAGTTACTTTTTCTCCTGCTTATGCCCTATCAGATTTTGGTTCAAAAGCCACAGAACACTAGCAGGATCTTTTCACTGGAAATTCAATATACAACATACGACATCAGCAAGTCCTCTGCTGGAACCTTCAGCTGCAACATGGCCAATAGTAATTACAGAATACTGCATGGTATGTTGTGGGAAAGTACTACGGAGGTATCACAGGCCTCACACAGAGCTACAGCATGCTCAGCACAATCACCATACTATGTAACATTATCTTGGCTTTTTAGAGTTTCTTGTAACAGTCAAACTGTCCTGTGATCATGCTATTTTATTTGCAAAAGAATGACCAACTCAAACCTGGACCACTCAAAAAAATTACCTGAAACAAAACCAAACCCAAACTCCTCAGCCCCAAACTCCTCTAAACCCCAGATATGTAAAAAACTTTTAATGCCAATTTTTTATAACCAAGAGACCAGATTCTGCTCACTGTTATGATTTTATTGACTACAGTCAAGTTTTTCACGCTTTATATTATCGTGTGAGATTAGTCTCAGTAGAGAGCTTAAAAATGATGAAACAAAATTCCTGTTTCAACAACCAAAAGTAATTCTACATAGATTACAAATTCTTTCCTTTAAATTCTCAATGACAGGATTCTGAAATCAATGGCATTCATGTGTCAGTATCATCTCATCTACCTGTGACAACCAGTCAAAAGTCCATGTAGTATTTAACACTACATCATGGAGCAATGGTTTTGCTTTTACTTAGAAAGGAAGGCTTCTTATAATGGAATGAACAGTTGAATGACTTGGATTAATTTTTCTCTACTTGCACAAAGTGAAGTGGCATCTTGGATTACAAGGCATCCAGATCTTGATACCACATTTTGTGTGAGATACTGCCTGTTCTTTGCTATAATACCTATTACAGTCATGCTGGGATATTGAATTTCTGTGAATCCAAGGATAAAAAGTGCCCCTATTTCCAAGTCACTACTGATCATTGCGTTGCCATAGCTGTTAACTTTTTTCAAAAAATGTAAAAATAGGAATGAAATGAGATCAGAGTTAAAACTATACTACAAAGTTAAACTACCATTTAGTGTAACATACTACTCTATATTTAAGCACCTTTCACTTGCAAGCACAAGACATTGAATCAAGAATTTAGATTGAGGCAGTTTAAAATATTCTCAATATCAAAGTCTGCCACAAAGAAAACTGTACTCTGAAGCAAAGACCAAACATCCAAGCCACTGGTTGTTTTTGGCTTAGGTACTTTAACACGATCATTCTTCTTAGCATTAAAGTTGGACCACTTCTTTAAAACTGCAGTTCAGTCTAAACTTTTATTTTAAATTTCCTGTTTAGAATGATGAACCTGTAAATATCATCTGATGACAACCATAGAGTAACATTTTGGGAATAATGTCTTAATGCCCACAATGTCCCTATTAAAACTTGTCCACAGTACTTTCTCAAGTGGGCAGCAGCCTTCCTCCCCATCAAACAATAACTTGACATATTATGTGCTTGTCCTCCATCAGTAAAAAACCCAGTGACTTCATACATTTCTCCAAACCCAGCACAGCTACATTCACCAAATCCCATTTTTCTTCCCTTAAGAAAGGAAGATAAATAATTATCAACATGAAAAAAAACCACATATTGCAAGAAAAACATTAAAAATGGGTCACTGACTAATGGGAGTCCAGCTTGAAACATGCCAAGCCCTAATTTCCACTAGTTTTGAAAAGATAAAAAGATTAAAGAATCTAAAATCAAAGGCTCTACTGAAATGGACTATTCACCGCCTCAGACTGTGGCTATAGACAACACTGGAGACTATACTTCCAGATACCACAGAATTTCTGGCAAATTTCTCTACCTTACACAAAGTTTCAGCATTGCAGTGCGGGGTGCAAGGCATGAACTGACCATATCCATAAGTCACATTGTTCTCCCATGAGACAATGCCCGTGGCCAGAGACAATTTGTGTATTTTCTCACTTGTTCAAAATGTCTGTGCTAAGCATAAAAACATATGCCATCATTTGGTCAGTGCAGAGATACTATTAGCTTTCCTTCTGCAAATGTATTTCCTTTGTGCCTCAGATAATCTGTCACATTTACCTTTGAAGCAAAGTTACATTGGTCAATTCCCTATGAAGCACTCACTTTTCATTAATAATTTCAAACATTCTCACTATCTATCTCATCTATGGGAATACCATTACTTGGTCTCTGGAGATTATATTATTTTGATTCCTCCAGTACTACTTTACTGTGACTAGAATAATTAACTTCTGGCTTAATTGTTAGTAACGACTGGACTGTCCGCCCAGGCACGGTGTCACAGCAGAGACACTGGAGGGAATTCTCGGCATTGTTACTGGTCCTGCCCCAGTGCTCTGGCAGAGCGCAGCGCAGGGGAATGTCTATTCAGTGTAAAACCAGCCCCTGTGACTCCATACAACCATAGCACATGCATGCACTTGCTGGGCTTGCAGTTTGGCCATACTGCTCAGTATTTCTATGACCCAGTGAGAAGACTTTTGATGTGAAAAGGAGGCTTTTGTTGATGTATTAATTACAGAGTATAGTCTTTGCATGACTTTCGTGGAAATTTCTTTCTCTATTCTTCCTTTGCCCATCTGTTATTAAGAACAGGCAGCCTGTGCTGTTAGGCAGACGGATAACAAGACATGAGAGAATAGACTGCTTGATTAATACAGAAACACACAAGCTCATATCAACCATTTTGTCCTTTTCTTTGTCCTCTTGACTCAAGTAAAGCCTCAACTACTAAGGCCTCAAGACAAATAAGTAGCCTGTCCTTCCTTTTGTGTTTAAGTCTGCATACAGGTTTCCTCCTTAAGCAAACACCAACACTCCTTCATAACTGGGTCATGGACCAGTGCAGAAACCTGTCATACTCTCCTCCCCATTGGCCTCTATGTTTCTAGTCCAAGCACCAGAAGGTCAGACTAGTGCTGTCAGTAATGTAACTTACAGAGAACTAAAAATCAGTCTCTAACATTGCAGAATAATGTTTCACTATGAAAAATAATAGTCTTTGCATTGTTTGGACCACCTAGTGGGCAGCTTTTTTTGTGTGAATAACAGCTTATGTAGTATCACCCTACATTGTAAAGCAGATATATTTTCATATGTGATTTCTTATTCCAAAGATATACTTCCTATTTAATTTGTTATTCACAGTAGGTGTAAGAATACTATCTGCCTAAAAGTGTATTTATACCTTAAGGCTGAATACAGACTGAGCACCAGGTGAAAGCATCTGCATCTCCAAATGCAAGCCATGCTTTTAAAAGCACCCAAAGAAGTTGTTGCTATTCTTCACCAGGTTTCCTTCCTTAATACTTACTCATTGAAGTGTGATTTATATGATAATCTGAATATTTTCATGCTTAACTAGGAAACTCCTTACTTCTCTGCATTTGCATGCTTATTCATTTAAACATAGATGTCTCTTCAATAGTTCAGATCAATGTTACATTTATCTCCTCTTCAAATTTTATTGTTCTATCATTTCACATTATTGAAACTGCTCTAAATTACTGGGTAATGGCTCTGAATCATGTTTTCTAAGGGTGTAATTCTGCCAGTTTTATTCTAATTGTTTTACCTCAGACACAAGGTGCTTGATTTCAAGGAGACCAGTTGCAAAGTAACATACAATATGCAGTGAGAGTAAAGATGATGGATTTGGGCCCTGACTGCTTTCCTCAAGAGGATTTGCTGCAATGAAGATATTTCTGTTTGACAGGTTTATTGTTTAACATGCAATAATTTAAAATAGTAATTCAAACTTCCCCTGCAGTTCCACACTATGGATTCAAAACCCATATGAACTGAAATGCATGAAGAAGGAAAAAATGGATTTCTCAATCTGCTCTGTTTGAATACTATTCTCTTTTTAGCCTGGAAAGCACATTATGCCTGTTTAAAAAGGGATAAAAATTGAATTTTCATTGTTTCCTGTAACAGAACGATCTCCCTATAAATACCTATCTTCTTACCTTTACATTCTAAATTGTTTTACTGAACTATGTAAAATGTAACCACATAAATTGCAGGATTAGAGTTTAATTATTCAGATAAATATTTGTAGATTTACGAGATGAAAGGTATCCCATTATATAAACAGTAATGTTAATAATTAGCACAACATTATAAACAACTAATTTTCAGTATTAATCTGGAAATTAATTTACTATCATATACATTTTAGCTCTGGTTAAAGATATCACATTATCAACCTACTTAATCTTATATTGTTGAAGTTATTCTACACTCTAGTAATAAAGTCTGTATTCATGGATTTGCAAAGACAAGATGATTATAAAATCCATGATAAGAAAAAGTATTCTGATAGGTAATGATTTCCTGGAATATCCAAAGATAAACCAGGTAAAACTCAAAAAATGTCAAAATGTTTTACTTTAAGTTTTTAAACTCTTGCCGAACATAGCAAAAATAACATAACAGCAAATAAAATTTAAAAATACACTGCATAGATTGTAGAATTACTGCAGGTGTTGAAGTGTTGCTGACTGAATCTTTGTGTGTGTGAACAAACTAGTTGTCTTTCATTCTGCCAAATGAGAGATTTCATACTGTCTTTGGCTTCTGAGGTTGGAAGGTAAAGCAAAGCTGAAGCTCTTGAAGGTAGATTTGATTTCATTAAAAGCGTATTTTGAGATTAGTAATGACATTTTTAATAGAAGGTGTATTTCAAAAATCCTTTTACTTTTGCCTCTGTAATACAGATACTTAAAGGCTTTTTCATATTTCCAGAATGAAAATGTGTAGAAGAAAGTTTTTTCCATTCTGTTTCCTGCCTTTGAAGGGACTGCAAACGATCTCATCAATATATAAAGGAAGTTACACACTGGGAACATGTAGCTTATAAGCAGTAAACAAAACATCGCTGCTACTTTATTGTAATTCTTACCTCCTTTTTCATGGGATGCCAAGAGACTTGACAACTGATGGTCTGCAACTGTCTGGGATTGGCTAATTGATTGTGAATCATTCATTTCAAACGAATGTTTTAGAATAAATGGAGAAGCAGAAATTTCATCCAAATTATTCTGCAATAAAGAATGCTGGTTTAGGCACATAAGAAATGTATTGATTCCACTTGCTCACGATAACTTACAGCTGTGATCTCATAGAGAGAAACTTGTTATTTTCCAAGACTGTCTGAAACATCTAATGCTAGATTTAAGTTACACAAGATTCTTGAGGCTTTCAGCAACATCCACTTAGCACCCATGTCACAAACATTTGTTTACTTTTTTCCATTTAACTTATTTATCCCCTTTCCTCATGCAGTTAAATCATAGCATGCACTGTATGCTGATTTCCTCTCATAGTTAATTTGTATCTTTAGAAAAAAGCTATAGGAAGGTATTAATCTGCTTAACATTTCTAAGTACATCATCCAAGGGATTTTGTTTTTTTAATCTTACATATGCTCAGCAGAGTTACTGGCAAAAACTGTACATTTTCTCCATTTCATCCTTTCAACATCAAATGGTAAGCAGCAAAAATTGGATCAGACTTCAAAGACTATGCTGTGCTCCAAGTCACAGAGCGACTCCTCCATTTCACATATTGAATTCGAGCAGGATATCAAAGTGCTACCAAAGAACCTCAGGTCCTTACTAAAAAAGAGTCTCTAACATCTGTAGAAAGTGAAGTGCACAGACAAATCACCTCAGGGAGCAGCTAGCATTTATTCTCAGCAGCAAATTTCCAGCCTTTTGATTCTCTTATTCGCTGTACCTCCCTGTCTCTCTACAGAACTAAAGTTCTTAGCAAGCAGGCTTTTGTCTCAAAGACTTCAAAACATCACTAACGGTTTCATGTTCAGATGGCTATGCCAAGCAGCCACGAACACATTGCAGAACTGTGGACTCAGGAATCTGAAGTTATAATGGGATGTTGTTTTAGAATATAAACTTAATAGTACCTTTTCAGTTTGTTTGTCAAGAAAATCAGGCACCATGGGAGAAGACTGGTTACTGGTTTGCTGCCTAAAATCAAAGCAAAAGGAAAAAAATTAGTTGAGATATTGTAATTTCTTCACTCTTAAAAGTTTATTGGCATACACACTTTTTTTTTTCATTTTCTCTTTCCCCCTCCCCCAATTTCTAAATATGCACATACAATCAATTCAGAAAAAAACCCCAGACCAGTCCCATTTCCTCTTATAAGACAATGTATACTGCTAAACACAGCAACAGGTAATGAACAATGAATTTTTCAGTAAAAATATGTGGGTCTGTGCAGATGTGTAAAACGAGTTTATGAGAATTTATGAAATTGAAGTAATTTATTAATTGGCTAAGATTTTACATGAAATCTTTTTTTCCCCCAGGGCTGTGGAAAGCTGTTTTCACAGAATTCAAACTTTGATTTAATGAGGAAAATTTGATAGATGAGGAAGAAGCAAAACACATGTGTTCTCCTAAAGCCATTTGGGTTAAGGAAAGAGCAAGAAGTAAGATGTCTTAGATGTCTTTGTCTATATCTGTTACTATTTTACCATCACATTATGTCACCATAAAAATATTAAAGGCCAACCCCTACTTCATTAGTGCTAATTAAAGTAACATAAAAACCTTCTGCAGGCCATGATCCTCATTGTCAGGCCTTTGAGGGCAATAGATTTCTTCAACAGTAAAGTCCACCCAGACAGAACTTGTTTCTGAATCTTCAGCAATACAATACAATGCAATACAAAAAAATGATGCTACCAATTTCACTTAGTGAATTTAAAAAAAAAAAGGTTCATAAAAATTATTTGGTATTCTCATGGTCTTCAAACTGGGATTAAAACAATGACTTTTTCATTGTCCAAACAGAATGAAGTTCATAAACGTGGTAAGTATTCATCTTTTATATAATGTTGCAATTTAATGAGGGAACTTTGGACCTGCATGTCAGATTAGGGGAATTTAAGTTCCTCTTTATTCTTTCATACAGAGAACAAAAACATTCTCCTGAAAATGTAAATTGAATTTAAACTTTGTTTTCCTTGGAAGAAATGAAGGATCCATTTTAGAAATGCATTATCATTTAGTACTGGCACACTTCTTAAAGTGGAAAGTATAACATGTGTCTAGGACTGTATTTGACACTGCATTTTTGCATATATTGCATTATCTGCAAAGTTCTTTATTACTTTTTATCTTGTATGTATATTTTATTTAGATAATAATTTATTTAGTAGGACTGGTTAGATAACTTGCCATTTTTCCCTAAAATTTCCTCAAGCATTTGTTGAGATTATGCACTCCTCTTTTCCCCAATATTTCAGAAAATAATTCACATACAGAGTAAAAAATGATGAATAATCCTCAAACATCACTCTGGTAGATGTCAAAACCAAAATTTGCTGTCAGATCAGTATGTTGCAAATGGCCTACAATACCAAAACCAGACTGAATCATCATATAAATTAAAATATTCAGATTTTGTGGTGGTTTGGATCCGGATCTAAATAAGCAGCATGAAAATAATCTCTGTCTTCTATTAAAAAAATTACACAACCCTATCATGGCCAGAACCTTATATAATTGATTAAAGCACAAAGGTAAAATTCAGTAACTTGCCTTCTGAACAGCTTAACCTAGCAAAAATCAGCCTCTGGAACTTGGAAGCCCTGAAACCCCAACTCTATGTCAGGATGCCAGTGATGCTTGTTTCTGATTAAAACAATCCTAAATTGCTTTGTATTTGCTGCAAGGGAACCCATCCTTGCACAGAATTACTGTTACTATATGCACTGGATAACTAGCTTTTACTCAAGAGCTTTTCATTGCAGTTTTCTTCCCCTGTCCTGATAAGATGGGAATGGTAGAATGGCTGGTGGGCATCTGGCAGCCGGCCAAGGTCAACTCACTACAATGCCGAACTGGCAAGGAACACTTCTGAAAACATGGTATCAACTGCAGATCTGGCTTCATGTGCCTGGTTTCAGTCAGGCAACTCAACAATTTGCTGCTGACTGTTCAGCTACTGAGCTATAATAGGCCTCAGTCTTCACATGCAGGCTGTCTATAAATCACTCCACTAGCAAGAAACATTGGAAAAAGAGAGAAACATTGATTCTTAATGTCTGTCTACACATCTGTATAGTGTATAGACTCACTATCCTTTGCATGGAAAGCAGTTGAACCACAGCAACATAAATGTAGTAATGGAGATTATCTTATGTTGGAGAAAAAATATCTTGTATTGGAGTTACTCTGGCCATTATAAGTAATGGCACTTTTACTTTCATTATTTAAATGCTTTTGAAAAGGTTAGAAACATTACTAGTCATTCTAATAGAAATAATACAGTTCATCTTGCAAAAGTAGTACTTTAAAGAACAGAACAAATCCAATCCTTTCAGCGTGGGTAGATGAAAAATTCCAAAGAGATGGGAAGGATGGGAAAAGCACTGGAAAATTGTGCCCAAATTTCCATTTACACCTTAAAAAAATCTTCAATAGCTATTTAAACTAATGAATAGTAAAGTAATTAGAAGCTCACATGGCATCACAATCAGGCCCGTGGATTCTACTGCATGCCACAAGGATGGCAGACTTCCTATTTCCATCACAAGCAATAATAATGTTTTCTATTATTAAAAATAGTAAAGTGAAGCTATTAAAGGAAACCAGAACGTCCTTAACCCAGCTTTTCTTACAGAATAAATGAAAATTCATATTCAAAATATGACTTATACAAGAAATTGCAACATGATCTTGACAGAAACTGAAATCATCCAAGGAGAAAGTATGGGAAAGGTGTAGGGAATAAATCACCAGGACCCAATGGCATTCTTCTGAAGATCCTGAAAAAAATAGGTTTAAAATGTGGAAATGTGACCCATTCAATCAGCTCTCCATGAAGAATAGAAACACATCAACATTGTGATTACTTTTGTTTTCCTTTTAATCAAAAGACTTTTTGGAAGGTTTTGTTATTGACTGACTTTAGTGAGACACAGTCTGCAGATGAAGTCAAAGAAACCACAGCAAAAGACAGAATAGCTTTTATATGAAACAGGAGAATTCACATGGAACCAGTTTCTGAATGAAATTGTGTGCATGTGACTGAAATCACGTTTAATCTCTCCTCTCAGTGATACACAGGATATGTGGTTATGTGCTAATCCATCAGTGCCCATGCAGGTAAATCCTCATTGCATGCTATTTCAATGGGCTTCCAGCCGTAGCAAACCATTGAGAAATGAACCTCACTCATTTTTCAGGCACAGCAACAATGCCATTGCAAGTAAAGCAGACACATGGAGAATACCTCTAGATCCATTTCTATCCTTACTGCTCATACTGATGCAGCAACAGCTGGTGGCACTACGATGCTATAGAAGTCTGCAATGCCAAACCTGCTGGCACAGATATGTTACAGTTCAAGAAGTCACTGTGCATTTACAAATCATAAAAAAACGTGACAAATCATCTAAGTCACTCCCATTTTCAGAGAAAAATCAGCTACACCTACTTTTTCTTTTTTTCTTTTTTTTCCCCCTCCATATATTTGCTTAACTTGATTTTAAAAGCCTGCAGTAATAGAGGTGTCAAAACCCCCAAGGCAACCTACCCAGAGTTACTCAGCTTACCATCAGTAATCATTTTCTTGATGTCTAACCTAACGTTCTTGTGCTGCAATGCAAGTCCATCATTTCTCTCTTGAGTCTCAACAGAGAACAGTTTGTTTTCACATCAGCCTTTCATGATTGGAGAAATTATACATATGACCCTTTGTTTTTCATCTCCCTTAGCCAACCTCATTTACCATGGTTTATAGAGGTATGTGATCATTTTTGTTGCCAAAGGACTTGCTAATTTTCTTCATGGGCTGTCTCTAATACACTACTTTAACCAAGTCTTGACAGTGATGAAAAAATGTTACAATGCACATGTGAGTTGGATGTATCCTCGCTGCTATTAACTAGCAATGTTAACTTTGGAGCATGACTGACAATTTCATTACATTTCATGTAACTGTTTCTAATTTAAGTCCTACCCTCTCTAGCCCTTGTACCGCCACTAGCTTAGTACTGATACAAATTTAGTAATCCTGTTTCGATTCATCAGTCAAGCTATTAGAGAGCAGAAATAAACCCATTTCTAGAACCTGACTTCCACATGCATACTTTCTTGTAGGAAAAGAAAAATACGAATAATTATTCTTCATCTATCATTTTTTAAACATTTAAGTTGGTGCACTTGTGTAGCTTTGTACAGACTATTATTCAATCTTGATTCTGTAAGGCTCATGTGAATGTCACAAATTCTACCAAAAATAATGTTTTTTGGGAACCCAAGCTGACCAAAGCCTGAACATGACACCAAATAGCTAAAAAGAGAAAGATACAAGGACAAACAAATCACAATGAATTCAGTCCAAGAGTGTGAACTGGTATTGATGTCAGGTATCTTCTACCCTTAACACACAGAGCTCCAAAGGACACCAAGGAGCAAGGGATACTCATTGACACATGGTTATACTCACAGATCCAAGTGACATGTAACAAAGTCACTATGTGGAAAAATGCTATCTTCTATACAACACAGTATAGAAGTACTGATTGTGTAAATGTAGCTAACTTATATTGTGATGTTTAGCAGCCATTGAGCTATAACACAGTCAGCTAGAGGAAAAAAATTAACAATACAGTAAGCGTTTTTCAGGAGGAGTATCAGATCAGTATTACCTAACGCAATTCATTTGGGAAGGAAATGGAAAAGATGATGATGGTGGAACATGAAGGTTACAGATACTTTGATGGGGTTCTAAAGGGATTTAAAAATTTTTAAGAATGACAGCTCTGTCTAAACAAGAAGATGAACAAGGTAGCATAGATTAAGGTCCTTAGCCACTGAATTGTAGATTAGTCTGCTAAGCAAGAACATTTATGAAAAATATATTCACTAGAGATCTGTCAATCCAACAAGTTCAAATCACACAATGTTTTAGAAAATTACTTTTCATTTCTCCATAAATTATTCCTAGTTAGCTCAAAAGATCCCTAATACTAACTTGGGATTTTAGCTATGCCATTGCAAAATGCAGCATTTTTGATTTCTGCTGTGATCAACTGCAAAATGGAGGTAGAAATTAAGTAAGGTTGGTGTCCGTACTCTCCTTGTGAAAACAGAGACCCCATCACACTCCTCCCTTCTCTGCTGTCTATTCAGCTCTATACAGAACGGTAAATCTCCTATTCAGCTGTTGAAAAAATGGCTCAGAATGGTATCCACTTCTCTCATTTGAACCATGTTTGACTCATGTCTTGACTATGTTTGACTTTTAAATAACTGCCCCTTTTAAGGTTTGATTTAAGGTTTGATTTAGGTTTGAATTGATTCAGTTCCTTGATGCCACACAGGCCTGCAGGTTCCTCTCAGAGGCTGATGATGTCAAGAAAAGGCTTCACAAGTGTTTGATACATGCATAGTTTTTGGGGAGTAATTAAAACTTAGTGTCAGCTTCCCAGATGCACAATTATTCCCAGGATCCTGTTTCAGTAGGAGCCACAGACACTTCCACAGCTTTGTGGAACTGAACAGAAAAACATTTTCTCAATCAGACAAAGCCACTTCCCTGCTATCATTTACATTACCTATTTCTACTCCAATCAGAGATATTTGTCAACTCTCAATGCATCTTTAGTTACCTGTGACATCAGCTTTGCATCTGACTTGATTACCAAGTCAAGCACATAAATGCATGAAGCACTGTAACATGCAATGCTAAATAAACAAATGTGTGCATTTAATTAGCAAGCCATGTCATTTATTAGCTGCAGTTTGCTTATGTCCTGCATTCACTGACTGAAGAGCATGAACTAGGTGTAGAGATTCTACAGAATTAATTTTTTTTAAGTGTTCATTTTTTCTGAACACCTTCAAATTCATTACTTAGTAAAACTGAGTGCTTTATCTATAACACTATAACTCAACTTTTAAACAAATCTTTAAAAGAGCAGCAGGTTGCCAAACATTGAACTGCAAAGTTATACTCCTCTGCATACAACAGAACTGTGTGCCCTTTTGCTTTCTGAATCCAAGAACCTTTAAGCTCATTTCTCATTTTCCAAAACTAGCAGTTAGGGCAAAAAAAAGAAAATAAAAGTAAAAGAAATGGTAAGAAATGAAAGAAAACAAAGAGAATATAGTATTTTATTTTTATACTTTTGTGCCACAGTACATGAAGTCACAGTGACGCTGCCTTCTCTAGGGACAGGTTACAACCTACTGTGTTAAGCATCAGCACCTTTCTGTTTCCTACAAGTTTCCTGTATGACTGAACAGCCATGTTTTTAAAACAACAGCCCAGTAACAGCTACATGAAAAAGTGATGCTTTTAGATTCATGGGAACTAAGTTACGGGATTTAGTCTCAGGGTTCTGAATATTACCTGTAAATGCTGACATTTTCAAGTCTTGCTGAAACCACTGGAACCTGAGGCCATTGCTGAGAAATGTACAGGATTACACAAATAACGTGCAGTTTTTGTTTGGGTTAAATTAAGAACTGCCAGTAGTAATGGGAGTTTCCCAATGACAGGCAAAAGAACAGCTTATTTATCTGACTGAAAACTGCAACAAAGACTAGGTGCAAGACCTGAACTGCCAATGTATTTCACATGGGCATCTTCAAGTCAGGTATCTAAATGCATTTAGACATTGACTTCAGTGTATGTTTGGTGGCTAAATGTCTCTACAGGCCGTATATATGTGCTTCATAGAGCCCAAATTCACCTCAAATTCACCTCACTCTCTGTGAGTCTCAAAAGATGTACAATTAAGCCAAGTCATACCAAACAGAAATACATTTGTTTGGTGAGTAACAAAGAATTCCAAAGACATTCTGATGCAAAAAAAAAATGTAAGAGAACCATTCCTACGCACAAAATAAATTAATAAAAAAGTTTAAAAAGGCTATGTGCCTCCAAACAAGTTCAGACGAAAAAGCCTATTTACATTGTAAATAATTATAATTCTAGATGCCAAGGAAAACTGACAGCAGAGATCTTATTAGGTCTTGTTTTGAACCATCAGTGCAGACCGGAGAACAAATGAACACATGATCATCAATAGTCCTAAACAGATCGCAAGATACACACCCCTTAAAGACTTAGAGAAACAGAAGGCACTGCATGCACATGAAGGGAATAATAAATTAGGAATCTCATTCCCCAGTGAGCCGTCAAGCAAGCCCAAAACAGAGCTGTGATGGTAAAATGCAGTGGCTTGTTTTTCACCCTGAAAGTCACTACCATTTATTTATTTATTTAGTCCTGGTCCAATGGCCTGAACCTTTTTCTTTCTAAAACAGAATACTTGATTCAAGGGAAAGATTCACTCTTAACCTGCAAGGTGGCTACACCTGAACGAAGTTCTATAATAATGCTCTAGGGCATTTAGCAGAGTTAGCATGGAAGTTAATAAAACTCAATGCTATGAGCATACACGCAGACAGAAATAACTGTTAACCTCTCCAGAATGGTTTCAGTAGGAGAGATCTTGTAACTCTCAGTCACTGAAACTGATGAAAAGGATTACAGTAATTTCACGCGTGTAAAGCATACTCTTTTGACTAAAATTTTGGTGTCTACCCAGAAGTGCGCCTTATACTCCGGTGCGCCTTATACTCATGAAATTATGTAGTCCTGCAAACGCAGCCACGTGTCCTAGAACAATGTTGGTGAGTCAGATATAACAGATTCCTTTTGCCTCTCATACCTAAGGAAGTGTCACGGGAAGATTTGCCTGGATTGAATCCATTGCTTAAAGTGGTAAAATACCTTTTCTCTTCAAAAAAGAGAGCACCACTATGGTTTACAGCATTCCTAGGCTTTCTGCCAGTGACTTGTCCATCTGCTCTTGACAGCTCTTTTCCCTGTCTGGTTGCTGGTCAGAGCACAGAATGGCAACTTGCTACTCTTGGACATTTAATAACATGCACTGCAGTGAATGCTGAAATGCTGAGCACTTGCAGTTCTGTCTGCAATCTACAGTAATCTGGGTACTTCCAATAAGTGCACAAAACCAGGACAGCAACCCAGAGCAAACAGCAACTGTCCACAAACTGAGGGATCACTAAGATGACTAAGCTGGAGGGAGAATTTGCTAACCTACAGGTGGTAATCCTCAGAATATAGCAGATTTTTTAAGACCTGGCTGAATCGTGATGACAAACCTGCTCCTTTCAGATTTTATTGCATGGGAAATCACATTTGTTAAAGAATAGATAGCATAAGATTCAACTTACCAGTCTTCTTCACAGCCAAAATCTGAAGTAGGGCAGCTGCTTGTAAGCTGAGGATCTGCTACACACTCAGTGCTGTATTTCAATCTTGCATAGTTTTTACGAACAATATATCCCCTAAAAGCTAAAAAACATAGTTTTGAATCAGAAAGATTCTGCAGAAACTGAAAATAGCTCTGCAGCACAAACCTGAATGTCCCCAACTTTTACTGAATTAGTGCACAAGAACACTTAGCACTTCACAGGAGGGACTACAATGTTTGCAGTACTACCAGCACTTGGAAATTCTATGGAGCCTTACACTCTCACTGTTGACCACTTGGCACAGTCCAGGCAAGGAAAACAGGTCTCAAAAAGAAAATGTGTCTAATTTAAACTGGAATCCAACTCAGAATGTATTAAAATAAAATCACTCCCAAAATAATTCCTTAATCACAACTTCTCCTTGAGTTACTCATAATTTTACAAAATCAGAAGGTTTACAGTAGAGTGAGGAGCCAGGGACAGATATATTGAGTTACAGTCTTCACCTATTATTTCAATTAACTCTAATTATAATAAAACATTTAAAATACCTCTCTGAAAAACAGGTGAAAATTTACAGGAATTAGAATTTACACCATTTCTACAAAAATTTAAAAAAGCAGAAAAAAATAATCACTAAATTAAGTAGGAAGCATACAGTGGAATGAAATGGTAATGAAAATTACAATTAATATAATTTTGAAAATATCTACATTCTTTATTTCCATAGACTGTCTCTGGGTTTGAATACCATAATATTTATATAGTTTTATCTTGAATTTTTTACCCCTGTGTGCAGTAATAAAGCTCCAGCACAAACTACAGATAGTGATACACACTGCACTTAGGACAAAGGACTAAAAAGGTTGCAGTATACATTTAAACTCACAAAATTTTAAATTTTATTGTATAGGGTTTATTTCAAGCATTATTTTAAGTAGGAATACCTAAGGGACAAAAGGACTGAATAATGAAAAAGTAAATACAGTATCAGTGCCGTTGTTTCAGTGTACAGCAAGCAGTTGCTGAATAAGGCTGAGGGTTGTAAGAGAAAGAAGCTGTGTATTAGTCCAGCAGGACTGCAGTATAAACTGTGAGACAATATGTAAAAGTATAGTGGAACTAAGATGAGGAGATATCATGATTTTTGAAAAATAAACAGTTTCTTGTCCAGGAAAAGCTTTTACGCACACTAAATGCATACAAACCAAGTAATTTTGAAGATTAAATACCCAAACGAGAAGAGCAGCTCTCCCACTGAGGTCTAGGGTTATGTATTAAAGGCATGGATAAGCACAGAAATAAGGGCTAGGGCAACCTCATGTAGGATCAGGATCATTGTAGATTATCAAAGGAAACCAGGAGGAATGATAAATTCTGAATAAACTGAGGAACAGAGAAATTTATCAGAAGATTAACAAGATTTCTCTGTATCTCACACTTTTGATTTTTATGAAAGCACTGAGGTTTCTACGATAAGAAGATACAAAACTTGTCTTTTAATGAGAGGTTATGAAAATAAACAACCATTCACTTTACAGAAGGCATGACAGAAGTTTGGCCTGCTGAGGTGTTGAACCAAATACAGAGTTTAGGTATCCTAAGGCTTGAGGAACTTTCCTCCCTTAATAATCAGACTAGGAAAGTCTGCCTACCTAACAGAGATGAGGCAAGATCTCACTTGTCCCATGTGATCAGGCTTCCAATTCTTAACTATCCCCTACTGACCAGACAAAGATCTTACTCTGCTATCTGCAGCAGAGACAGCTGGCCAGCAGTCACCTCTCTGCAGCTGAAACATGCTGAGTGTCAGTCAGTCGATGAACTACTATAAAGCAGCACTTAAACAAATGAACTGATAAAATAAACTTCAGTTTTAGCAGTAGTCTCTCAGTTTTTAGTAATTCTTTGCACATATGTCTATAAAATCAACCCTGATACTTGCTGTGATTTTATATTTAAATACTGGTTTTCTTTTTTTCAGAAACTCTTACTAATGCCAGTATAACCCTTTTGGTCTTTTCCTCATTTACAATGTAAAAACCTGCTATATATGATGTAATAAACACAGTATATGCCCTATCTTCTGTTTTCATAGGTATTTTCAAAATCAACTCCTGTACAACATAACCTTCCACAACACGGTTTTTAACTTTCTTCCAAATTACCTTGAATTTGAAAGGTAAATGGCTGCATTTTTCCTACTTTTGACTCCTGGAACAACTGAAGTACAGGGTAAACAAACTTCTTTAAGTCTCTCAAAAGCTTCATCAAGCACTAGTAGGACTGCATCTTTTCAACATTTATTAACAGGATCTATAATGTTTTAAAATAAATGCATATGCAGAGAATTCTACTGGGGGAGTCTGAGAGGCTGGGAAGCTGCTCCATCACAGCAATTTGCATTACTGACTGGTGCTGGTTTTGACACTAAGCACTTGGCTCAAAGAGTGTGAAATTAGCAGACTCATGTTGCTACTGCTCCATGAACAATCACTGCATCATTGAAGAAGAATGATTACCAGCTGTCACCTCATTTTCACCTTATTCAGTCTATATTCCAAACTTTCCAGCACCAGTAGCTTTAACCCTGATCTTTACATCGCTAAAGATGACAGGATCTGAAAAGCAATATCGGAATTGAACTTAATTTCAACACTTCTATTAGTAACTTGGTGTTAAATGCTTTATATGCCACAAATTAGGACATGAATTTTTACTTCTTGTACTGATCATTTCTCACGCAAGGAGAGTTTTCTGTCAGTTTCAGCACCTGGCAAACCAAGAATCTATTTACCTCAGCGAGTCTGAAATCTGGCTTCTTGCAGTTACAAACTTTTAAGGTCTAAATACCAAGGCAATATACATTACACATAATATTGCACAATTCCAGATACGAAAAGTCCAGGCATTTTCCTCTGATTCCCACAGGAAATATATGATTACAGAGCAAATTGTGAAGCATAGTGTAAAAAGATCAAAGCTAAACAAGCATAGGTCTAGGAGAGAACTATAAAGAAAGGAGATGAAGTAGTTTTAAAACAGCAGAAGAATTGATTCTCAGTCATTAAAAAAATCATGTGAAGCAGACTTTTTCTACTAAAATAGCAAATAACAGCAACTCAGAAGGGAAAGCTCATGCTTGCT
Organism: Sialia sialis; assembly: GCA_009812075.1. Taxonomy (NCBI): domain Eukaryota; kingdom Metazoa; phylum Chordata; class Aves; order Passeriformes; family Turdidae; genus Sialia; species Sialia sialis. The sequence continues at coordinate 13,274,994 of VRYO01002782.1, forward strand.
AAAAAGAAGGTAGTTGATTTGCTAGGAACAGCACATCACTTTCTTAAATTTTCCAGTTAAAAGAGCATTCAGCAACTTAACTAACAGCATCTGAGATAAATTAGAGCCCATGACTTTGATTACTCATTCTACTGCTAATGAGCAGTAGAAGGCATAGAGTCATATCCTTTGTTGGGTGCCATGAATACATCCCCACTTTCACCCCTCTAGATGGATATTTGGTGATGCACCTTTAATAGTAGAAAAAAACCACTAAGTTCTCCAGCAGAAGCATTATGAGAAGGAAATTATGAATTCTCATGCACAAGCAGTAACTATTAACAAGACTCACTTAGGCTGTCACCACATCTGGTGTCACTGATGAACATCAACACTTGTACGTAGAGTTCACAGAATCACAGAATATGCTGTGTTGGAAGGGACCAACAAGGATCATCAAGTCCAAGTCCTGGCTCAGCACAGGACCATCTTCAAGACTCACAAAACATGCCTGACAGCATTGCCCAAATGCTCCTTGAACTATGTCAGGCTTGGTGCTGTAACCACCATGTATCACAGTCTCTGATCTTGAGACTTGGTCAAAAAAAAAAGTGAAGATGACTCTGAAATTCTGGCAATATCAGCAAGGAAAAGGAGGAGAGCTTATTATAGATTGTCCCTTCCTGATTTTAGCATGAAATCCAGTAAGAATAGTCTTCATTTTTTCTCCTCAAAATCAGGAGAAAAATCAGACATTTGAACATTAGCTCAGAGATGGGGATGGAATGTAAACCGCCGCACTTTAAAGCTATAAGGCCTTCTCACTTTTCCAAAATGCTCCCTGCATGGGAGCATTAGGCCTTTCATGGTTACTAGAGACATACTAAACATGAAGAATTACCAGATACCGTAAGCTAGTACAGAACATAATGAGATGGGAGAGTAAAGTTCACCAAAGGTGTGCAGCCTATAAAAACTAGTCTAGACTGTGAAATTAAGATATGATAAATCAGTTCAGCTGCCATTAGAAGAAATATGTCTTCAAAGTTTTTTACACTGACAATGCAGCTAAAAGAAAGAAAACTAATGATATAAAAAAAGTAAAATGGATCTGATATTTAGGAGTAATTTTCAAGAAAATTCTTAAGAACACTGTTTTAGATATATTTATCAAGTGCTTAAAAGTTTTTGGAACTTTTTACTTGTGTAATTCTTAGACCTATAAAATGGTATTAGCTGAGTACCTGTACACACACACACATAGTAATACAAATAGATAAATACATATAGGAATAAATATGAAAAAAATACTTCCTTGTTTTCTACTGCAACAAACATTATATTTTTGCTGCTGAAAGTCCCAAAGGCAATGCTTTTGTTAAAAGCTTATATTTATTATAAATAAAAAGCAGTAAATTGCAACTGTTCTTTGTCTCTCTTTTTTTTTTTTTAATTAAAATGGAGTAAATTTTGCCAGAAGTACTTGTTAGAGATATGTGAGCAACACTGCCTCAGCCGAAGTTACAGAAAAAAAGCAATTTAGAAGGGGATGCTTCCTTCTGAACATCCATCACTTTGTATTTAAGGAAAAGAGCCCAAATCTAGAGTTCTTGATAAAGAATTTTCTAATACAATGTGACATATGGTGAGTGTGTGAGCACGTGTTGGAGGAGGAGATGGTGGCTCAGTGGATTAGTCATTTGCCTTTCACCTCTGGAAGCATAGTTAAACTCAGTCTTGACCAGAGCTGCACAGTATATTCCAGATGGCTAAAGTGGACCTAATTAAAATTAATTCAGTGATGTCACCTTAGATCTAAATGAATTGCATGCACCACTCATTTGGCATTTTGGCAATGTCAGTTCACAAATAAAATAACCAGATTAAAATCCTCCCTTAAGTCTCTCAGGACAAGTCACACTGCATGGAAATACATGCTATCATAACTAGTAAAATACTTTTATAATTGTATTATCTGTTGCTTTAAATTCTAATTTTAAATTCTAATTATTCTAAAATAAACATTTAATGAGACATGCATGTGAGGTAAATCAATGAAGCAACAATTCCGTCAGACGATTCAGTAGATATACACTGATACAAACCAGTAGTGAATATAGCAAAATAATTTAAAAAAATCCTTGATAATATATTTTTCCCTCTTATTTAGATGTGAATCAAAACACCGTCAATTCCAATTACAAAGAAATACTCAGAAGTGCAAAGTATTGTCAACTCAAACACTAAAGACAAAATAATTCCTTATAATTTGTTTCTGAGATAAAAACTAGCAATTTCTAACTTTTACGGTTCAAGAAAGTGTGACTGGAGGTAGGAGGAAAGACCTTGTATACCATTTTAGCCATGAGTCTAGTAACATCTGTGTATTCTGAGAACCTGATATGTAGATATGCTGAAGTAGGACATCTTTTTCTTCCCCATTTAATTTAAATTCACTAATATTTTGTTTCCTAGTGAGGATTTCCCCCCCATCTGAAATAATGACTTTTTTTTTGTAATATTATACACTCAGGAATTTTATCCTCATGTATATTGTGAGGGATGTTTTTTTCCTAAGTTTGTTTTTTCTTCCAACATTTCGTCAATGGATAGTGAACTGGTGGGCCCACAGAGATCTCCAGACCACCAGCTCATGTATTTGAAAGGCATCTGTTTATTTTTAAAATGCAAATGCAGACTACCTCAAAGACTGACTCGCAAGAAATGAACAATCTGAACAAGTCAAGAGGTTTCCAATCAGGAGCTGTGTTCCTCCTTTTTATCGGGCTATGATCACTTGCTGTCAAAACCACTTAAACAATATCCTGGAACCTGAATGAAGTCCCCCCACAATTAAAATGAGCAGGATAATCCTGCAAGAATTATTCAGGCAAATCATTTTTCACACAGTTTAAAGTAATGATAAGGTCATTTACAAAAGAAATCAGCGCCTTTGAAATGCTGACTTGTAGACAGAGGACTGCCTGGAGGAGGGCCATAGATAACAGTGAAGACTGGCCTCCTAACACTACCCTTGCAGTCTTTGGAACTGATTCTGATGAGGAGAAGGCCCAATAAGGTTAATACCCCTACTTTGATCTCTGTCAAAGCGTACCAGCAAGAATTAATTTACATTTCAGATGAAAAAGGTTGACAGCATGAAAAGGCATCTTGTTTCTGGTATGTGAATGTGCTGTAATAGATCGGGAATTCTGAAAGGAAGTTCTGAGGAAGCTAAAGGGATAAGCTGAGCGGCTGCTTTTATTGGGAAAGAGATGAAAGGAAAACAAATTTCAATATGCGCTGTTCTGTAGAAACATGTAAGCCAAATGCTTCCTAAATTCCAAGGCCTGCTTGAGTGGGGCAGTGGGGAGGGAAAGGAGAGGGAAGTACATATAGTTTAATTATATGGTTTTGCTAATGTGGATGACGAATGTAAACAATATATCTCACTGCCTGAAATGGCTTTTAAAAAAAAAATACAAGGGCGACTATACTCCATTATACTAGAAAGCTGCCTTGAACTACCCTCACACTATAAGATAGACAAGGAGGGGAGAGATTTAGAACACCTTTTGTCTCCATGTCACTAAACACTTGGACTGTGTAATGTTATGTAAACAACACAAAAATTGTCAGTGTATTTTAAAACCTAGAAAATGGCCATGATTAGCAAGCATAAGCTTTGATTTGAAACACAGAATAATTAGCATGTCAAGAAGAGAAAACCTGCACAAGAAATATTTTCAAATAAGTCCTAGATACAGGTTTCCAAAGGCAGACAGAAAAGTGTTGAGGATTATTACTGTTTTTGTTATTATTATTCCCATTCTCTAGAGTACCAAAGACAGGAGGAGCAGCCAGTTTAAGTAATCCAAAGGTTCACTGTGTCACTCTTAACCCTGTAGTCCCTAATGTTTATTCACCCAGGCTGATCACTGAAACAGTCAAGTGCCAGGTTACAAAGGAAAACACTCTTGTGTGTTGGAGGAAGAGTACTAACAACATTCCTCCAGCATTAGGTCCAGAGGGTTCAAGAGTGTCCAAATTCACTCCCACTGCCCCTGCTCTGCCATGTTCAACACAGTGTCTAAAAGATCGTGCAAAAGCAACAGAGCTGTGAATCTCTGCCACGTGTGCTAACAGCAGAATACATCAGTATCTTTCTCTGAAGAGCTAAAAATCTGTCTGAATAAAACTCTAAGGCAGAATGTCCCCTGCAGTCTCCAAGTGATAATGCTACAGACAAGCTCCCTATTGCCCCTGAGGTAACTCTCACCTTAAGGAGCTGATAACAGTGAGACAGTCATGGGTTAACAGCTTCACCCTCCTTTTACCAACAAAAGACTGCTGTAATCTAAGTCCAGGTATGTATATACTTGTAAAGCTAGCAAATACTCCAGGAAATAATGGCAGGGGGGTGCTTTAAGATCTACTCTCTGCTATCATGAAAATAACTGAAAATGACAACACAAAGGAGAGGAAGAAGGAGAGAGAGTACTTGTGCAATCCTTCAGTGCTTGTTGCTAATGCAAGAAAAAAAATCCTTCCATATATTAGAATATACTGCATTTAACCCTAGAGCTTCATAATTTTACATAGTAGTACATATGCGAAGATACAAATTATTATTTGATCTTAATGATATTCTGCTCCTTTTGGTAACTAGAATGATATTCTGTTTTCTGCTGAAAGTCACAGTGACACCTAAATTCAGAGTAGCAAACTAGACAATACAAAAATGAATTAATTTACAGGGAATGGTTTGAGAACGAATAAAAGAATATTACAACAAACACTTTTCATATTGATTTCAGACTTTAAGATACAGAACAAGAGGTGACAAAGCTCAAGGAATTGTAGCACAGGAAGCTGGTAGAAGTGGTATTTTGGTTTATCTGTGAACACATTAGCTACGATCATTTTTTATCAGTCACAGTCTTTAACCTGGAGTTGGACAGGGAAGGTGTATTGCACTGCATCATATGGAGGCTGCTTCATATTGGCAGCATCTGAAAACACTGTTGAGTTCACAGCATTCGCAGTGCTGGTTCTTAGATTTCTGTGCCATATGGTACTCTGCTCTGTACTAGAGACCTACACAGCCCTATGGGCCTGTTCCTCCAATAATCTCTTTAAAGTTTATTCAAATTCATATTGATATGGCTGCATAGGAGTCTGGCAGATTGTCAAAAGATTGGTCAAAGCTGGCAAACCCAGCAAGCAGTCAAAACAAAAACCTGGCAACCCGCCAAGATCAGTGCTCCAAACAAAGACAGAGAAATGCATGTCTAGAGTCTCCCATCCACACTTTTAGCCAAGAATTAACTTAACAGCTTTTAATTATTATATTTTGCTTTCAGAGAAGTACTTATAAAAGATCCAAGGTGCTTGATACCAGTCACTGATGTCATTTGATACTGAAGCAAAAATAATCAAAAGTAATGTTTTTTACAGCTTTTGTTTGGACTTTACTTTTTTTTTTTTTTTGGGCTATAAACACTGACACAAAATCACCCACAGAAAAATAGGTGTTGCCAATTGAAATACTGTTTTAATTACCTGCCTGGATGTGTATAGCAGCATCAGTTCTTCTGTTCCTTATTTCCTTGTACTTCCTGCGAGCTTCATATCCTCTCCAGGCTAAAAATACAATACCATGTGCTGGAAATTACATTTATTTAAGGAAGTGCTACAGAGTCTACAGGGTCAGAGATGTGCTGAAATTTTCATTTCTCCTGCCATGACTACTTCAGCCCCCACCCCCAATAGCTCTTCCCCACCCACCCACATGTTGAACTCCGGGTTCATGACTGCAATATTCACATCCTCACAACTTCAAACACCACTTCACTCGTTCAAATTTTAATTGTCGCCATGTGCTCACTGATATCCTAACCTAAAAGACAAAGGCGCGTCATCATTCTTGCTCACACAGTTCCCTGAATCACTACAAGGAAGTCTGCTAAATTACTGATAATCAGCCTCCCAGGCCCATCTTTTGATGTATGTCTGGAATTCTGGTATATGGGCAGGGACATGTGCTACTGCATTTCAGTTATGTGCTGCATGTTATTATAAACATACCTAACAATATTTTAATTTTGTGCACAGGAATCACATTCAAAATACTAAAATATTTAAATAAAAACATTATGAAATGTTAAGATGACACTTTAGAAGTAAATCAGTAATATCTGCATCAATAAGCTGGACAGAAAACACATCCAGTCATTTAGATTTCATAATAAACTGTAATTAATAAATTAACAATGTACATACAATTTAACTGATTGAAATACAAAGACAGTAAAATAGGGAATATGAACATTTACCCGACTGTATAGTAATAGCACTATTTTCTCTTCTATCTTTGACTTTCTTGTACCTCCTTGCTCCGAGCCATCCCTTGATATAAGCTTGCATGACCACTACCCTCCCTATAACTTCTCGCAGGAACAAATTTAACTGCTCTATATGGTAATACTTCAGAAAAACCTGTAATGGAACAACAACAAAAAAATCGGTATTACAATCAGTATTACAATCTCTTGTATTCTGCCTTTTCATTAGTCCTCCAGCAGCCTATTCAAGGGTGTCATTGCTGAGAAAACTAGAAAAATACTGATTGTACATATCATAGCAATCTTGTGAATCAATTATTTGCTCTTGTGTACTTGTGGAACTTCCATATTCCACTGATTGTAATCACACCATCACTAACCCTGAGATTAAGTTAGTTGCTCTTCATTGCTACTCTTAGCTGCTTAGAACATGGTGCTAATAACACCATGGTTGGGGTTCAATCCCTGTATGGGCCATTCACTTTGGAGCTGGACTGGATGATTTTTATGGCCCCTTCCAACTCACAATATTCTGTGATCCTGTGAAAATAAATCCCACATTTACCCCCTTTACAAAGTAGATCTTTTCAGATATGAACAATTTTGAAAGATGATGGTTCCTTCCAGTGGAAGCACAAATCCTGGGTTGAATATTCTCCCCAAGGAGGCAAATCCTATGCATTCTTACATACATTTTATCAAGGTCTTGGGCAATAAAATTCTCACAGTTTTTATTCTGTGTAATGTAAAACAACTCTGAGTCCTGTGTAATATTCTTTTAAAAGAAGTAATTCACTCAATTTTAAACCATCAACAAAGCCTTTTGGCAGAGCAAGAAGGAGCTTACCTGAAACTCCATGAAAGGATAATGGTACCAATCAGGCTCACAGGATAGGTCGAACTGTGATGTTTGAGCCATGTCATTATTAAGAATGTGGGAAATTTCAGGAAGTCACTACAACAGCAGGCACTGACAGAGGTACTGTCCTTATCAAGGTAGCCACGTGCTGAATGCACTTTGGGGAGGTACCCAGTGTACCCTTCCTCTTGCAGCACTAACTCAGCTGGCTTGGGAAGGCACTTCCATAACCTGGGAAGCTAATTGGAGCAAATGCCTTCCTCTTTTGTTGTTGAACCACTATTAGATATGATTTGTAAAAGCATACTATCCTTGAGAAAATGTTAGTACCCTCTACCTTGGTTTTCCCAAGAATCCAGTTGTCTAGTTGAGATTTCTCCAAAATGGCAAGACAGTTTTCTCTGCTACCAAGGGGAGTCTCATGTGCCTTGAACGCAAGGTAGTAATACCTGCAAAGTGACAAAGAAAGAATTGAATCGACAATCAGTATGTACTTCCAATGTTTTTCTCAAGCTCCAAGCTTTACCTCTAGAATTAACAGACCAAATTCTTCCTTATACTCAGTTATCTTCACAGATCATGACACAGCTGTCATGAATAGATATTTGAACATATAAATGATTAGGATAAACAATTAATTGGAATGATTATGGTTAATTTTAGGAATCTGGAGCAGACCAATACTAAACAATATTGCCTTTCTTTTGTCCATGTTCCCTTGCAAAGAACAGCTCCTAACAATTATTTAAATAACATACAGCTAATGAAAAAGGGATGCAGACACGTTTGAACTGAATTAAGAACCAATCCCTTCCTACCTCTAAAGCCATTATGCATTAATGAAGACTGATTTAATAGTATTTAAGTAAACCTACTTGCAAATAATTATGTTAAGTAACAGCAAGAAAATGTGCCAGTTAGTTTACAAATTTAAGCTTACTTTAGCACAAGTGCACTGTTAGATAGTAGCAACTGCCACCTCAGCTTTCACTTATTAACTGCAAAGCATTGTCTTGGTATTAACTTACTCTTCTAAAGGTGCTATGCTATTTACACTGGGATTGAGAGGAACTGGCAGGTTGAGCAAACCATTCTACTAATTATTAGCATGGGGAAGAGCCATCAGATGTTCTTTAAAACATTAAGAGAAGAAAGTGATCACTGAATCTCAAAGACAGATTCCTCTGATGCCATGCAGAGCCAAGAAAATATCCTATCTTATACTGAAGAAAACATGGACAAGCAATTAGAAAATTTAGAATTCCGCAAGACTTTCTTTTTTTTAATCAGAAGAGTATGATTTTCAAACTTTAGTTCCAGTTAATCTCTAGATATTAGCTTCATTTGTCACAAGAAAGAAAAAAGAACCAAAAAAAATTAGTCAATTAAGATCAAACAGGAGCAAAATGACACCTGAAGTGAGAAGTACTGGAATAAGTTCTGGACCAGAGAAATATCCAGACAGATATTCACCAACTGGAGACATTGATGACTCTGAATAATGATAGGAGATTATGTATTACTGAGTTATTTTTAATGCCTAATTTTTAATGACTTTCTCAGCAACATGATATTGCAAATTCTTTAGTCAAGTCCTTCAAAATATCAATGCATGCCTTTTAGTAGGTTTGGAGAAACATGGTGCATTTAAAAGAAAAAAGCACATTTCCTCCACTTTATTACTGAAGTTAATGATGCCAGTTTTACAAAACAAATGGTACTGAGTTGCACTAATAAAACTCAGATTTAAAATATATGTATCACAAGTAATTTTTTGGCAGCATACAATTTTAACAGATAGCTCACAGATGCATAAGGGAAGTTACACTCATAGTAAATTGCTGTTTGCTTCAAAAGCCAGTTCAGAGAGCCATGTGAGGTTACACATATATGGTGAGGGAGGGAAGGAGGGAAGGAGGGAAGGAGGGAAGGAGGGAAGGAGGGAAGGAAGGAAGGAAGGAAGGAAGGAAGGAAGGAAGGAAGGAAGGAAGGAAGGAAGGAAGGAAGGAAGGAAGGAAGGAAGGAAGGAAGGAAGGAAGGGATTCCAGTGAGTGATACTGGTTATTCACTTGTCTTTTAGGGTATGTTATTGATGGAATTTTAAAACTACAGAACAGTTTTTAGATAGCACTGATGCAATAAGATATTAAAGGGGAATCTTACAATTTTTTAATCTTATCATTGACATTCCACTTACTGAAAAGTTGACTTGCGACAAATATCTGAGTAAAAAGCATTTTTGAACTGTGTTATTTGCCTGCCTGACTACATAATTTTGTTTGTGATAAATTTCATTCTCTGTCAAAAGTAGTACTCTCTCCAACAGTTCTCTTTCATGATCTAGAATGCAGTTGCTTTGGTGCTCCAAAAAGACCCATAAATGAAACAATTATTATTTTTCTTATCAAATCCTGTTTTAGCAAATGCTTTTATAAATTTAAATTTATCTATAGTCTAAGAAAGCAAGCTATTCAAAATGACAAGAACTTCACATACCATAGGAGGAACAACATGGGAATAACTCCAGTTTCTGTATGCAAACATATTATCTCCCATTATTTATTAAAAACGTCCTCTAAATGGTGACTTTCCAAACATTTCAATTGATCCAACCACTGTACAGAAGACACCTGTGCCTGGTTAAATACACTTACTGTTGTTGTCCAGTTATGTCATAGAATCACAGGATATTCTGAATTGGAAGGCACACACAAGAATCATAAAATCCAACTCTCGTCCTTGCACAGGACATCTCCAAGAGTCACACCATGTGCCCAAAAGCACTGGCAAATGCTTCTTGAACTCTGTCCAGTTTGGTGTTGTGAGCACTTCCATAGGTAGCCTGTTCTAGTGCCTGGACCACCCTTTGGGTGAAGAACCTTTTCCTGATATCCAACCTAAGCCTTTCCTGGTACAACTTCAGGCCATTCCCTCATCAAAAGTGAGGCAGAAATGACTGTACTCATCAGAAAGAAGGATAACATGAGACTGGCTATTTATTTTTAATTATTTCCCCTCCAGAACTCCTTTTGTAGTGCACTGCATTCTGCACTGTAAATGGTCTCTAGATTTGTATTTCAAAGCTCAAATCCATGTTTTTTGTGGGTATTTTTAAGTAAGCACTTAGGTTTAGTTCCCATTTTCATGACTGAATCACATAACTATAGACACCCCACTAGTTTGACACGTGCTCAGGATAATTGTATGGCAGCACAGCATGTGCCACACTGGGTCATCCAATTGTTTTATCTGATTTAAAATATTTGTACAGCAATGGACCCTATGGAAAATTTTGGAGGAAAGTAAAATGTTTCACCCTTATATATCTGACAAAAGCATGCAAATATTGTACATGGTGAAATGGTAGATAACACGCATGAAAAAATGCTTTGGGGTATATACAACTGCTAATTTTGATTTACTGGTCTAATTTCATCTCTGTCATACTTATGTAAATCTACTGTGCAGAGATCATAGAGTGGCTTCTACTTGCAACGTATCACCAAGAAACAAGAAACTTATTTTTTGAAAAGCAGGGCTAGAAATCACACTTGCTTTCAAATGAGATGAAATTTTCACACCTCTACCTTTTTATTTCCATATTTGCCCTTGTTCTTTCGGCATGAAATATGGTAGCCAGGAATATTTCAGTGTTTTTTTTACATGAAACCAATACTTTCATTGTTATTTTAAAAAATATATTTTATTGTGCTTCATGTGCTATTTCATAAACATGCACATATTTGTACAAAAATATATCCTTCTCCTGGGTTATACATCCTGCTTGAAAATTTCCTACACAGGGCATACACTCATTTACATGTTTCCTAAAAGTAGTTGACTAATCACATTTCCAGTAGCAGTAAGACCAAGTAAGAGGAAAGTAATTTCCCCTCAGAAGAACTGATTTCTCAAACCTGATGAAATTCTGGAATTCTGTATTTCTTAACTAGTGGTTTTTACTCTGAAATACATACTATTATTCATGGATGTAAATACTATTTCAGAAAAAACTTACATTAAAATGGGATTAACTGTACTTACCAGTCATTACAAATAAACCAACAATTTTTCAAAGTTGATTTTAACCTCAGAATGCAAAGCTAGGATGTGCAGAAGTAAAGTTAAATGCTAAAGACACCCACGTACGCTAAGATATGTAAAACTTCAGAAAGATGCTATGCATTAACTATCTGTTTAGGGACCAAACATTTTAGTGTTGGTGGTTTCAAATTAAATAAACCCTCCCTAAAGGCTAAACTGTGGAACTGTTCCATAAAATGCATTTAAACAGCACCATTAACTACTATACCAGTGTCTCTTACTGAAGTTCCCTTCACATTCCAGACTTAAAGGCTGCATCAATTCTACATAATTAACTGAAAACAGTAATGATTAACCCTTTTTCTTTTTAAAACAAATCTTTGTACTAAAATGTAATGGCCTGAGATGGATAATGGATAATGATAAGTGAAAAGCATGAGGCACAAAATTCCTTTCAAGCCAGACCACAAGCAACAGTAGGAAGATTCTCAACATGACAAAACCATTTGTTCTCAGCCCTGGAACCAGAAACTTTTAAAAAATCACTTTTTTTTTAAGAAATAAAAGAGCTGTAAAATAACTTCCAAAAATTTATAACTTGTATTGGTTGTATCTCACCTCTTTCAGAAACTTACAGATCTGAATTCACAAAAATAATTTGACTCTAAAATAAAAGTATAAATAAAAAAAGAGCATAAATAAAAATCATACATCAGAGATACTCTTGAATTTCAGTAACAGATACCTAGCACTTACGCTGTAAATCATCAGACTCATATGGAATCACAGAAATATTCTCAGAAAAGCATAATTTGGTGCAATGTGCATATCCTATTCATAAGTAACTAGGAGACCTTCCACTCCTAATGTTTTCCTATCATCTCCATTCTGCAACCATTTACCAGTGTTCTGGGAATGGGAAATGTCTAGAAAGTGCATATGGAAGGTACAGTAGTTCACCATATTTAAAGTATATGGGAACATTCTATAGATCTGGTGAAATCTTAAAGCCACTGAAACCAAAGAGAACCATTTCCATGGATAATAGTAAAATCAAGATATCAGGCAATGTTAAAATGTTGTTCAAAAAATTTTATGAACTTTGATATAGTACAGGTTTACTATTAAAAGCAGGCTTGCATAAAAATGCATAATTTATAAAGAAAGCATTTTTTCTCTGTAGCAAATCTTCTGACTTAATCCAGTGCTTCCCTGATTTTGTGTAATAAGCAAGTGTATCACCACTGAATTTTTGGTGTTAGAAGAAACCACTTACTGACATTATATGTTTCACAGGATTTTGTAATGTTTGACCAGTTTTTTATTCCTAGCTCCACTTCATGGAAAATGTGACTTATTATGGCCAATGAGGCTTTATGTGGTCATGAGAAATGTAACACTGGTGGTTCAGAAACTGTGTATACCATATGTACTAACAGTGACCTTATGCAAATTTGTCCTGAGAGACTGAAAAAGCAGAACCAGCCTCAGCGGGATCACTGTTACAGCAATAGCACTGGTATTGCCGTGGCTGTTTGATCTGAGTAACATCATCTGACCACTGTGGAAGAGGTAATGTCTATAGTAAAAGCTTATCCTGCATCTTAATGCAGTACAAAAAACTTTAATACCTAGCATAAATAGACAGGGAAGAAAAAAAAAGACAATCCTTACACGAAACTTGTGCAAAAGTCCCCAACACATTCCTATCAGCTGATGAGGCATTACAAATATGACATTTACCTACCTAGGCCCTACCGAGTTCCTTATCGTTTAATCCCCTGCACAGTACATCCAGCTGGAGGATATGTGGTGAGGACACACCTGCACACCACATCACATCATGTGAAGTTCCAGGGCCACTCAGCAAGGAGTGTTCCATCCAAGGGGACCTTCAGCACAACTCCCTTAAACTCCTGTGCAGTGCATGATCACCACATGACCCCACATGTCAGGCACACCTGGTTGACCGATCAAGTTAATAAACTGTACCCAAAATCTGTGATTCTAGCCTGAAAGACAGGCCATGTTGCTTCACAGTGAATATAAGACAGATGCATGATGTCACTGGGTGCAAGACCGGGCCAAGGGAGACAAGGCATCTAAGACTTGACAGGGATACAGTGTTTACAAGGACTGCAGATTACATTTTCCCACTATAAGTAAAAGAATATGTATATTTATATACATAAAACAGATGGTAATATACTTGGCTGAAGAAACATTGTGTGAATAAGTTACAATTAAGCCCCTTCCTCACCATCTGTTTTTTAACCCAATAAACTACATCCAGGTTTGCAAATAACCTGCTCTACATGAAAACAGAAGACAGTAAAGAGTAACATTAGACAGAGCTTTATCTTTTGTTTACCTCCCACCTGATAAACTCTGAATGGGTCTGTTCCCTGCCTTTGATTGTTTTGTCCTCATATTTCCTGCTAAGAGTTTACAAAACAGCATTATTGAATAGGCAGATAAGAAGCACACCTATTTGTTTAATAACATCAAGGGAGAAAAAATGCTGCCTCATCCATTTTGTTGTTCAGTTGCTCAAAAGGATCAAAATACCAATTAACTTGCTGGCTTAAAAAATCTTTGATATCCTTACATTTACTGACATTTTGAAACTCTTCTTCATACTTGCCTAATGTCTTTTTGATTATGAACAAAGAAGTGCCAATCTGTTTAGCATTTGACCTGTTTTCTCAAACATTTTTATGTATTCAACTACTTAGTTCCTAAAAACACTTGACTAGTCATAGCTGTAAGTTGAAGAAAAATGCTTCTTGTTCCACTGATAGCTTTATAAAATATTGTTTGATTTTATTTGCAAGAGCAAAAGAGAATAGAATTTGTTTTAAAATAAAGCATGAGCTGAAAAAAGGAGCAAGAATGTCTCCTCTCCCTCCCCAGCTTATATTCTGAACTCAGAAGTCATCTTTGCTGTTGTGGAAATTGCTAAATCTACTTCCCCCTCATTCCCTTCTTCTGCTGACTTTCTTTTCTTAACAAATTACATCAAATTGAACTAAAAACCTGGGGAGTAATTGACAAGATGCTAACCACAATTTGCTCTTATCTGCAGGAATGGAAAGCTACAGTCAATGCTGTTTTTATTACCATCAGTTTTCAAGACTGTACTCAAACTCAGGTCATTTTTGAATGAAAAGGACCTTCTGATAAGAGAAGGCCTAATTTCCTCTCAATTTACACTAATTTCTGTGGAGTTAATCTTAGTTCACTTACATGTAAATTGAAAAAAGTTGAGGTTAATAATTCTGCTTTCAGCTGCTTCAGGATATTGCAAAGATATACTAATGATCACAAAAATTAATCTGTTAAATGTGCTCTAGAATTGTGTGACCTTATTAAATTAGTCATATAACACACAAAAAAGTTGGTAAAGATCATGTCTGAAAATGAAATTGCCTTAATGGACAAATAAACACATTAGTTATCCTTCCTGGGATATGTGATCTGTAGTGTTTTCCTATTACATATTCATTTGGTGTACTAATATAAGTCAGGAAAACCAGTAATTTTTCAGAATGAATGATTAAGCTTTAGTTTATCATTCAAGACATCTGAACGCACGGACTGCAGAATTCCAAGCCCAAGTGACTGGTTTACAAGCATAAATCCATGCCATCTCTGGATTTTACAAAGGACTGTGGAACAGTTTTCCCTTTAGAATCATATCACAGAATCACAGAATATGCTCAGTTGGAAGGGACCCATAAGAATCATAAAGTCCAACTCTTGGCCCACCAG
>VRYO01002782.1:13290990-13334362 GCA_009812075.1 Sialia sialis
CAAGACCCCTAGGTCCTTCTCTGTGGCACTGCTCTCCAGCACCACATTCCCCAGACTGTCCATACATCCAGGGTTGCCCAATCCCAGATGCAGAACCCAGCACTTTCCCTGGCTGAACTTTATATGGTTGGTGATTGCCCAGCCCTCTGATTTGTCAATGTCTCTCTGCAGGGCCTTCCTGCCTTTGAGGAAAGCAGCAGCTCCTCCCAGTTTTACATCATCTGTGAACTTGCTTAGTATCACTTCCAGCCTGCATCCAAACCATTTATGAGGATGTTGAGGAGCACACAGGTGAGGATGGAATCCTCATGCATGACAGGACGCCAGTCTGATGTCACCCCATTCATTATAATCCTTTTGTGCCCAAACTGTGAGCCAGATGGTCACCCACTGATGTGTTTATCCAGCTGTGTACTGGACATTTTGTCCTGAAGAATCCTGTGAGAGACAGTATCAACAGCTTCACTGAAATCCAAGAAGATTACATCAACTGGCTTCCCTTGATCGGCTAGGTGGGTTACTGTGTCATAAAAGGAATTCAGGTTTGATAAGCAAGACTTTCTTTCCATGAAGCTGTGCTGGCTGTGACCAATGACTGCATTGTCTTTCAGGTGTTTCTCAATACCTCCCAGAATAATCTTCATAACTTTATCAGGCACTGAAGTGAGACTAATGACTCACTTACAGTAGATTCATTAATTCTATATTGTCTGGATAAGCAATCTCCAGTTCAAAAAATATCACACCATGGTTGATTTAGCCATTCACTACTTATTCCAACTACTGTCTAAATGGTTAATGGTAGTGGTACTGCTCACTGTTGAATTGCCAATCCTACACACTGAAAATCAGTAAATACTACACAAACCCACATTTAGAATATAGAGAAAACCATAATTCTCATGAAGCCATATTGACATCATAAAGATAATAGCACTTTCTGAACAAAATTTATGACTTTTTGAGATTGAGAGTATGTATTAAAGCCAGTAATAGCACCCATGAGAAGGTGAACAGAGATAATTCATGATATCTCTAAGATAAATGACTCTGTAAAGCTAAATCTGAAGTTTGTATATCAGCTCATTCTTGAATGTGTATATTCTTCATATGATGGCTGAAGGTCACTAACCTTCCAAAATCCTTGAATTATCTAAGGAGGATGCATAATTTCCACTTGTTGCTTCTACAGAGGGAACTATGGTGATAGGCTTGCAGGCTTGTTCACTGCAGGTTTCATACTGTTCTCCATTAGAGATCAGACATCTCTTGTAGTATTTATCTCTGAAAGCCCCCATTCTCATTAGAGATTAAGACCACACATCTACAAACAACACTTGTAGAACTTTCCATACTTAAACATGTAAGAGTATATCTTACTGAATAGAATATTAGCAAAACAGCCCTATTATATAAGTCTTACCTTTTTACAAACTCTTCAAAGAGGATGCGATGAGAATACCCTTTTTGACGTATTTTGACAGTTTCCAGAATTCCAGTGTATCGTAGCTGCAGCAGAACTCTCTCATGAGAAAACATCAGTGCTTCTCGATCATCGTTAGGTTTAATGCAGCGGATAAAGTGAGGCTGTCCAACAACCATTTTGGATAAAAGATCCATGAGGGAATACTGGTGAGGAAAATAAAGAAGATGCACATACTTGACAAAGAACGGCAACGGAACTATTTAAGCAGGAGATTCATATTTGTAAACAGTTTGTAATGCTTGATTATATTTTAATCTGTAATAATTATCTCCATTGCCTTTTTATTAATTTTTAAGATTTCATCTGAAACATGGAACCTATTAGAAATTTTCAGTTGTAAAAAATTTAAATATTTTGAATCTGATTTCTTACTTCTTACATCTTTCTCTTCTCCTTATATCACATTTCCATAGTTGAAGAATGTCCATTAAAAAAAAAAAAAAATTGAAAATTCTTCTAACTATAATTCTGCTGTAGACACATTTGACTGATCAAATATCCCCAACAGAAACACATGCCTTACCATGAAACAACCACTGAAATTCACAGAAGATCATGGGGAAAGGGTTGCAAGAAGTCATCAGTTCAGTGCTCTGTCCACAGAGAACACTAGATATATCTTTAACATTTCAGGTATATCTCTGTTATACTAATTTTTCAGAATCACTGAGAATATAAACTGCACAGTCTCCTTAGAAATCTGTTGAAACTGCTATATTATCATTACTATTCATAAAGTTCTTAGCATCTAACATAAATCTTGCCACTGAAATGTTGGTCCATTACTTATTTTCCTATCCACCCTAGACACACAAAACAATTTAGAGTAATTTCATGCCTATAAGGCACACCTTTTTGACTGAAGTTTCGATCCAAACCCAGAAATGCGCCTTATAGGCCGGTGCGCCTTATATGCGGACAAAGTTCAGAGATTTGCCAACCCGGAAGTGTGAGCCTGCAGCGGTGCTGAGCCAAGCCGAGCCCATCCAGCCCTGAGCGGGGCCGGGGTTGACCCCTGCAGTTGCCCCGGGCGGGGCCGGGGGCTGAGCAGGGCTGGCCCGGTCCGTGCTGCCGGGAAAGGGGGGTGCATGGGGCTGGCCCGGGCCGGGTCCCCAGGGACAGGGGCTGGGCGGGGCCAGGGTCAGGAGGGAGTGCCGGGCCGTGGCATGGGAAGGGTGCCTGGGGCTGCATTTAAAGGCTACGCTGATCTGTGAAAACTATTTGCAAATTGAGCACCAGACAGTAATCTGTTACTAATTCATTACTTCGTTGCACACGGATTCTCGCTTAAAATACAAAAAACCAACCAAACAAAAAAGTGCACCTTATAGGCCGGTGCGCCTTATCTATGGACAAATTCAGTGGGTGTCCCGGCCACCTGGAAGTATGCCTTATAACCCAGTGCGCCTTATAAGTGTGAGATTACTGTACTCCATTTCATTTTGAACTAAATGAAAATGTTTGATCAGATCATATATATCTTTTTTTCCATTGACTCCTCTGAGTACTGATACTCCTGCTCCATACTCACCTCATTAAGCTGTTGTATGATAAGTATGCGTTGTCAACTATGTTCAATCTCATATACCCATGTGTCTCAAAATCACATACAATTCCAAGCTGATTGCTGTCACCTTGCTGCAGGTTGTATGTGTATTACAGTCTACTTCCACGCTCCCCCATTACACTTTTTTGGCTTTTTACAGTTCCTACAGAGCGGCAGTGCAAGAGCACTCTAAGTGCATACCTGTATCACAAGTCTGAATATGCGTCCTTGCACCCTCCACACTGGGGTGACATCTCAGGATACACCAGACCCTTCCTTACACTATTCTACAAAACAAATTGAATAGGTAGTCTTACACAGCTTGAAGCTTTAACTCACATTGCCTAGCACAACTCTGTGAACTTCTGTATTCTGCATGGTACAAGTGCAGTCCAAGGACCAACTGCTGAAAACTTACCCACTTTGCAATGACTGCCAGAAAAAAATAGTAACCAAGAGTCTTGGACTAGAACTTTCTTGACTCCTAAGCTTCCAGTTCCAACATTCTCAATGCCCTTTTCCTGCCTGTGTATTTAAATACACATGCAGAATATGCATTACCTCAGACAGGATTACTACTGATAAAATGGCAATCTGTATGATTTACAACAGCGCTTCCGAAAGATGGATTGTTTTTCACTTATTAGCATAAATGAAAAATCTTAATCTTTAAAGGTATGTATGCCTCAGCTTGTGAAAAAATATGAAGACTTTACTGATAGCATCTCTTTTATTTGCCTAAAATTGGTGTTCTGTTTATAATGAGAACTGTTCTAGACTTTATCATACTAGACACAAAATAGTCCAGGGTCTAGATTCTGTTATCAACATACTCAATGAAATCATAAAAATACAAGTATGAGGAAATAAAGATTAAAAAAAGCATAAAAAAAGTTTATGAATCTACAGACGCCTTGTAACAGAATAAAAAAAAAAAAATCTCTTATATTTGCCTTTGATCTTACCATCCCACAAATATCTATTGTTCTTATTATCAAAATGCTTGATTTCATTTTAATTTTTGTACCCTAAAATAGGAAGCCATAGTTTGCCGCTTCATATTAGTTGTTTCCTCAGGATGCCGCATAACCTCCATTGTGTCAACCTGGAAGACAAAATTCTGATGTTAGGACTCTTCCAGAAACACTGCAGACCCACCTCACCTTGTCCATGAAAGCTGGGTTCAGTTTTTGTTATAGTCATTCCTTCAGGTGTGAGTACTTCAGGGTACTTTATCAGAGATCACAAGGCCAGCTTATATAACAGATGCAGGACACACACTGATTTCAGAGAGGTCTCTAAGCATTTTGAATTTTTTTTCATAGTGTAAGAGCACTCTAGATTAATGATAGCATAATACTCAGCCAGTGAAATAGCTGTCAAGTTGCAATACCTTAGGAACTGATTTCTAATGCTCTTATCATCACTACGATGAGCTCTAACAGGACTTGAACTATAAGAAGAGTTATCATATTTGTAATACTAGGAGGTAAATTGAACTGCCTCATTTTGCTCATGTATGGAAAAAATACTGTAGGATAATGAGTGGCAAACAAAGCAGGTAGTCTCAGAACATTTCTTTTCCCTTCTCCCACTATGGTTACTATTAATTATTTCATATAGCCATTGTGATCTGAAGAACCTTGGCAATCTTATTCTGCTGAACTGCCATAGCATACCACTTTTTCAGCATTGCTGAAGAGTTATTTCTAGAGGATATACATGGACAGTGAACATACTGCTCCTTGTAGATTTTAGTTATATTGTTAGTACAGCTGTTCTTATCAAAATGAAAGCAGAATTTATGAATGAGTATAACTGTGGTTACCCATAACACGCAGATTGTGTTGCTGCATTACAGCTCAACAAAATTAAAGAAAATTAACCAGCATCCTGTTTGCATGGAGCATTAACAGCATTTTAGCATTCACTTGCTTTGTGGCAGTTTACCATCTGCTCTGACCAGGTGGCATTTGTATAAACCAGATAATGCTGTTGTCAGCACCTGTGCTACACTTCCTGGACTTTGCTCCATACAATCACTGACTTAAGTACACTCTTCTGGTCACTAAAATAATTGCTGAAAGATTACAGTTCTCAATAAAGTAACTGAGACTCTTACCTTCAGGAGGTATTTAGGAGACTGCATGCAAAATATAAAGGAAATGAAGTGCTAAGTAATAATAGATCAAAAAAATGAATTTTGTGTTGGGGAAGAAATCAAAAGAAATCTAGGGAGGTCAAGACTCAGAACACAGTTGGCACAAATGAAGACAGAGTTCAATAGGGGTGACCATAAAACTTTCAATATGTTTTTGTAATCTGTGATGTTCTGGCCCAGAGTGACATACATGAATTGGTACACATCTCTAACACAGGAAGAGAAGAATAAAAAAGAGAGATGCAGTTTGTTAACAGAACACTCTGTAACATATTCCAGGAAAATGCCTTATCAGCACAGGTAACATCAAGCATCTTAAGTGGTTATATGACAAAGCAAATATCAATGACCTAATCAAAACAGCAGGCATGTCCACGAGGAAAGATATGGGAATGTTGCAAGATTATCTTGGCAAGACACCTAGTTTCTGAGGATTGTTATCTAAATCTCTAGTAAATGTCAGGTAGAAGACGAAAGCTGTAACAGTGAGCAGTGACAGTAAGTTCAGAGTTACTGGTAGTATTTAATGTTAAAAGACACACAATTTAATTATAAATAAGATCAAAAAAATAACAAAAACAAATAGTTTGAATACTGATCTGAGCCCAAATGACAATGAATTTGATGTTCTAAATAGGGTTCCTCTCTGTCTAGAAAACCAGAGATGCAGTGATATTGTTGTTGGAGATTGATCACTCATAACCTCTCATATTCATATCTCATATATCTGCTGATAAATAAAGGGCAGTATCATCTTTTCACAGCCAGTTGTTTTCATGAAAACTGGAATCTTACCATCTTGGGATTGCCACTCTATCAAATATGTTTTACAACAGGCTGCTGGTTTCAAAAGAGTTTTGTTTTGTTTTGAGGGTTTTTGGGGCAGCAAAGGGAATGAATGCACAGAAAGACAGATGGTCAGAAACACACACAGAGGAGATGCAAAACACTTTTTCTCAGAAAATTAGGCTGAAAGCAGTATTGTTAGATTTCTTTTCCTATGAATGAAGTTGTAAATTCAGATCTGTGCAATATGTGAAAACTAGAATCAATTCCCAAATCTTTTTGACAAGAAATGTTTGAAGTTTTCATTAGAAAAATTCTGATAGACCCTGAAGCTGAGGGGATTTTCTTGTAAGACTTTTTAGAAAGTTTTGTCTCTTGTTAACGTACAGCGTTGCTTGTCTGCAAAGCCACACAATTTTATGGTAGGGCAACAACCTCATGTACAATAGCCAGTAGGCTTTTTCACAACTGGTTTGCTAGAAAATGACAGAACATAACACTGTAATGACATAAGAATAAGAATGTCGTGACACCTTGTATTTCAAATCACTAGCTACTCTTTCTAAACAAAAATGGAGATATTTCAACTATTAAGTCACATTTTTACATGACAGCTATAGTGACCTACAATAAGAATTTATATAATTACAGCTGTAATGAAAAACAGCCTGACCTACAAAGGCCAAACTGTTTCACCACTAAAAAGATTCCTTCTAATAATTTTGAAACAATATTAAAAGAACAATTTATGACATCACGTCACCTTATGAAGTCACCCGAAATTATGACTTTCCACATATTGACCACACCTGCTGCTGGCATGGTATGAAATACTGTAAAATCAAAAAATCTATTAAGCAAAAAACCTTATTAAATTAAATAATGATAAAAAAATTCCAAACTTCAAACCAAAATTGTTACATTTGGATTTTTTAAAACAAATTCTAAAATAATAATTTAAAATATGTTTCCTGAAGTTGTTTTAATTAGGTGCTTTACAAAATTCTAAGAAATAGTTTTTTATCTGAAAAGTATTTACAGTAATTTCATGATTATAAGCTGCACCTTTTTCATTGAAGAATCCAGCCTACCCCAGTAGTGTGGCTAATCATCAGGTGTGGCTTATTTATGGACAAATCCCAGTGAAATGCCAACCTGGAAGTGAGAGCCGGCCGGGAAGGGTGCCTGGGGCTGCGTTTAAAGGCTTCACTGGTCTATGAAAACTGTTGCAACTCGAGCACCTGACACCAAACCCGTGCTGGCACGATTCTGTTACTAATTCATTACTTTGTTGCACTTGGATCCTTGCTAAAAAAAAAAAAAAAAAAAAAGAGCGGCTTATATTCACGTGCGGCTTATAATTGTGAAATTACTGTAAATTATTTTCTGACTAGTGTTGCACTTCTGTGTGTCTTTTCTTTTAGCTCCTTTTAAAATGTTTGAAGGGCGAGTAAAGCCCACTTAAACAGTACTTATTAACTGATTGTGTTTAGTGAAGCTCTAGAACTGAACTGCTCTATTACAATCCTGCAGTATCAATAAAATGCATGCCTAGAAAGGTTGTGCTGAATATAGCCGGATGTAGAAGATAATGTGTATGTAACACAAGAAAATTGGAAAGGCCATCCTTCAGGACTGAAAGTATTTACACCAGACAGGAAAAAAATAGTCTGAAACCCACATCTGTATTTGCAGGTACAGTGAAGGATATAGACATCTGGATGACATAAATCACCATACTGATGTTTGAGCATGAGTTCCAAATACCAGAAGATAACAAGAAGAAATAGAAACCCCAAAACATAAAATTTTGTACACTTTTGAATAGTTGATGTTACCACACTTGTTTTAAAAATTTATTACTGTCTGCTTCGAAAAAACCCCCAAAGCTTAACTAAGCTAAGTCTAACAAGTACCACTTAGGAAGAAGGGTGGGGGCGTACATACCATCAGTTTCAAGGGACAACAGGTTTCCTCACAAATTAAGTGTACTCAGTTGTAATCCTACTAATTGCCATAAAATTATTCCATCTTTTTGCAGTTATGCCACATACTTTCATGGCAAAAGTGAGCAGCATTTAAATTTTACAGTTCTTTTTACAGAATAGTGGTTTTACTGAGTCATTCTTTTCCAGTTATCCACCAGTCACAAATATCTCCTGGTTTTTCACTTCCAAATTGAATGAATAAGAAATAGATTTTTTAAAAAAATATATTTTGCCTTTCATACTTAAATATGAAATACATAAAATTAAAAGTTAAAGCTAAATACACTATTCAAATTTTATCTGATAACACCTTTTTCTAGGTCAAAATTGTCAGAGGAAAAACTTGAGCCCTTTGAAATAAAGAGGACTATTGATATCAATGTAACAGATTTCACTCCAAAGGTTTAAAGATGAATCAAAAGCAAATTCTACAATAGGTTCACCATTAAAACTAGAAACCATGGTCCAAAACAATGTGCATGTTGCTGATAGTAAAGGCAGACTCTTATTTGGTAAGAATCTCACTCTATACCCACATCAGCTAAGTATTGTGTTCACAGTCTGACTGTAGTATTTTATAAACAACTGCCTGTCCTCAAAGAGAACAATACTGACCTTGATACGCCCAGCACTGAGCTGCGGAGGCAAAGACCGAGATGCTGCTGTCACTCTGGCTCTTGCTTGTGCCAAATTCCCTGTTCAAAAAGAAAGATATTCATACTGCAAAAGCTATTCAAGAAGCTCAGGAGGGAAAATTTTGTATTGTGTAAAATCAGTTTGTACAATAGTACTAAAAATAGCAGACACCACCACACTTCTTCCACACCCCTCTCATTACCAATTGTGCCTGAAGAGCATTCAGCACAGACATGACAGAGTGCAGTGTTGATTTAGAGGGGAGAAAAAAGTCAGTGATAAGGTGGTATGTCACTGACCTTAGCTACTGAGCTGATGAAAACAACGACAGCACAAAGGCATACAGCTCAATCACTAGTAATCAATTTCTCTGTGACTCATTGAGAGATTTCAAAGAGCAAAAACACTACAGAATCAATCTTGCTTCTAAGAAATCACATGGATCCTCAAGTGTTAAGACAGTATCTTAAACTCACAAACTAACAAGAGAGATGAGAAAATGATAAGATGGCACTATTTTTTGACCTTTTGACATATAATTCTCAATCTTATTGTAACTCAGAGTTTTTAAAGATTGACTCAATTTCCCAGGCAAAAACATATTGTGGTGTCAAGCGAAAGATTCCTGCCTTTTTAAAAATGTAACATACAATGTGTCCTAAACTTTTTCTTCTGTACTTGTAGAAAGCCAAAGTCATCACAAAATAGCTTTTTAAAATAAAGCCTAAAAGAGAGAGGAAGTGATATCGCACTTGCATATGCAAGACACTCTGTATATTTCAAAGTTTTAGCAAGTCTAGCACAAGATGTCCAAATGTTTTCTCTGGCTATATCTTCAGAGGCTAAACTGTGATTAATAGCATTGAAAGAACCCTTTGAAGCAGGATTGGTGACATCAAAGCCCTAATCCATGGGTGGCAGGATTTTTATAATGAGTGGGAAGCATTTTAACACATTTCAAAGGATTTACAGCATGAATAAACAATAGGCCTCTGCAGATGTACCACACACCTTTCAGAACCAGAACACATAAATAAGTGTCTATTTTAATTTAAATGTAAATAAAGTGTTAACACTTCTTTCAGATGCTAAATGACTTGTTTGCATCAACTCTGGTGTTTAGCTGTTAGGTTTACAGAAAGGCAGTAACTCAGAGTCCTCAGAGTTTTGCTAAACTGTGTATTACATAACTAGTAAGGAGGTACAAAAATCAAGAACACCAAATCGCTGGTAAGAAAACCCAAACGCTGGTAATAATTCCCTAAGAGAACAGAGCAAATCCAGTGTCCACTGTAACACTGAAAGGAACTTTTGCTCGTACTTTCCTCTAAACAAGAAAAATACCAAAGCCCCGAAAGTAATCTGGGGGCCAGCACTCAAACACAGCGCTCTTCAATCGAACATTCTGAAGTAATTTAAAGAAGTATTTCTTTTTTAAGCTGCTGGCTCTGGTATTGACACAATACTGAAAAACTGGCATGTCATTTCCAGATCTAACATCATTACCTGACAGTTTAAATCATGATCCAGAACATAAGGTATGTCCACTATTTCGGAAACTGGTTTAGGCTATTATACTGTGTATGTTAATGAGAACCACAACCGTTTGTTAAATATCTATGCACATGCTGTAAATACATGTATCACTCCAAAGCTAAAATGAGCATTTTAACGAGCAAGTAGAGGTGAAATAATTTTTCTCGCAGTTGCAATTTTGCTATTTTTGTATGTTAGAAATTACTCTTTTGTGCCTTTTTTGCTAAAATAGCTTGGAAAGGTTGTTTTTGGCTAGGTTTCAGAGTAGCAAGTCTAAAACTTGAAAGCCTTGCACTGAAGAACTGACAATACATGATAAAGGAGGGGAGTTGGGAGAAGAAAAGACTTGGAGTAAGACTCTTTAAAATGACTAAAATTTTGTTGCATTTTGTAACAACTTAAAAAACTCTAATAACAAAATAAAATTTAGAATGGTTCTATAGCTGCTCAAGGTTCACCACACTCACTGCTGGCATTAGGTTTCTAGGGTTCATAATTAATACCCCTGAGGTCTCCCTTCGTTTCTAATGCAAAACTAAAACTAAAACATTTCTGATCTAGTAAGTCAAATAAATAAATAAACATTTTAATTAATCACAAATCTTTAATGATTTCACAAATAAAAAAAAAGCCCAAAGTGATCAGTGCCCACTAAAAAAAGAAATGCTTGACCTATTGTGCCTTTGTTCAGTGGTTACTTCCTTCTAAGAATGGATTCTTACTAGTGCTTATTTAATGTATCAAATGAATTCCTATGTAATTATTTGTAGCATTAGACTGAATCCATGGAAAAAAATATTACTAGGATTTTCTTTTTCAACTGAAACACAAAATGATACTTCAATAAAAGTTTCTGAATTTCTTATCTCATGTAGCTCACGCTCAGAAAAAACATCTACCAATCTTTAACATGTCTAAGCCATTAAAACTAATGAACAGAATAAATGTGGTTTGAAAATTAGCCTACATAGTAAGAAATGTTTCACCCAGGGTTAGCATAGTGTTCAGTCAGTAAAATTTGGTACCTATCCCTGCATTTGATTTTCATTTACAAGGTAATATATACCTTAATACATCAAAAATAATTAAATGTTAATCCACTTCATGAAAAGCATCAATATTTGAAGAACAAAGGTTTATAGATAATAACATAGGCAGCTTGAACTGTCATGGATTCCTTGAAAGGTTAAACTGGTTAAAGGTTAAAAGATTGCAATTTTCAGAAGTCTAGATTCACACCAATTGCATGATCAAAACTTTAGAAAAAATACAAATGACATCCCTGTAGACCAAATGCTACCTACATTAAATCCAAGTCCATAAAATGGACCAACTAAGTAATATAAAACCCTCTCAAAATTGTCAGGTTTGAGAGATTTCGTTTTTGGGGGGTTTTTTTGAGGGAAGGGAAAGAAGTTAATGGTTAAAGTCAGGATTAATCTTTTAAACATGTATATGTTTAATTTTAAATGCACTTCAGTTCAATGGGACTATTCATCTGAACAAATAACGTTCCTATGTATGTACCTGGATCAGAGAAACTAAGTTCTCTGGGATTTATTGTTTCAGTGGAGAAGTCATTCAGACATAATGTTTCTCTTTTTTTCCTGTGTGCAATAAAGTTTAAGAACTGTGTTAAAGCATTCTCTTTAATACTTTGAGAAGTTTCAGTTGTTGAAGTTTGTGAAATGGTCTTAGAGTTTTCAAGGGAAAAAGAAGTAGTAGCACAAAATCTGTGCACTCACTGGCTAAGCTCAGTGTCAATGCTCAGCAAACCTCCCTTTGTCTTGAAGCTGTTTAGAAGATCTCACATTCTCTGCAAAAATGCTCTTCACTGATGCCTCATTTCAGCTAGGTGAGAAAGACCATATTATCAAAGAACTGCATCTCTTCTATTATGCAAAGCCAAGCAAGAGGAGTTTTGAAATATTGACAACACACACACAGAAGAAATGTGGTTTGCCTTTTTTTTCAAGTTGAACTTTGGAAGTGGTCTCCAGATCTCAAAAAGGACTAGTCAGCATTCCCGGATTCTCATTTGCATTGTGTGATCTGTTTGAATTAATGATTTGTCCAGCTGTTGACTTTATGTACTAATTAGGAAAGATTTACACTCTGGCTGGGTATTCTGATGTTACCTATGGTTTTGCTTCATTTATTCTTAGGTGATGGGTTCTGTAAGTAGTACCAAGCAAATATTACCAATATCAGCACCCCTCATTTTGGTTGTGCCTGCAATAGATCACACCGCCCAAAGAGTATGCCAGGTAAGAAATACGTTAAGGTTTGATACAACATTCAGTTTGTGAAGTGCAAATGACTTACTGAGAAAAAGTCTAATGACAATGTCACCATACTGTACATGCTGTACCAGGGATATTACTATTATATAGAGGGCAAGTAAAAGCTCTTTCCTTATCCTCATATGTTTTATTAATTTCTTTCATGCTTCTGGTTCAGATAAAGAGGAGTTACTTCAAACACCATGTAGATACTGTATAATATGGTCAGAAATGCTACAATGCATTCATATTTCATTGACATTACTTCTAATCACAGCTAAGCACTCATATTCCAGAAGAGGTGCAGGGCCAGACAATGTCTCTGACATAGACAGATTCTTCTTTCAGTACATTTTATCTCGCCAAAGGAAGTTGACTGCTTATCTCCATAATGCATTTTCATCTTCTGCTACTGTAAGACTAAGCTTTTAGCTCAACTACAAATGAATACATGTACTTTTGTATAGTACTAATATGAATCTGGTCACTGACTATCAAAACTCTGAGTCATTGAGAGTCATTGAAGTAATTTAAACTACAGTAATTTCACAATTATAAGCTGCACCTGATTATAAGCCGCACATCTGGGTAGCCGGGGAGACAGTGCAAATTGTCCATATATAACCCGAACTCGAATATAAACCGCATTTTTTTTTAAGCGAGGATCCATGTGCAACAAAGTAATGAGTTAGTAACAGAATCGCGTGATCGTGGGGTTTTGCTGTCAAGTTGCTCAATTTGCAAACAGTTTTCACAGACTGGCGAAGCCTTTAAACGCAGCCCCAGGCGCCCTCCCCATGCCATGGGGCCCGGCGCTGGCTGCTGCGGCTCCCTGCCTGCTTGGCAGCAGTGGCAGCTCTCCTCGTCGCATGAAGCCGGCAGCTCGCCCCCTCGCTGCGCGCGCGAATCCGGCCACTCGCCGCCTCCTCGCCGCGGGAAACCGGCTCTGGCTCCCTGCCTGCTCGGCTGCAGCAGAGGCTCCTGGCACTGCGGGCTGGACCCGAGCCGCGGGCACCGCGGGCCGCTCCAAGCCACAGCAGCTCTCTCACCAGCTGGCTCGCATTTCTGGTCCGGCCTTTCACCGGAAATTGTCTGTAAATAAGCTGCACCTGATGATTAGCCGCACTACTGGGGTAGGCTGCATTCTTCAATGAAAAGGTGCAGTTTATAATCGTGAAATTACTGGTAATCTTGTGCAATAAAAAAGCTAGGAATCTGATTTCCTCATATACTACACATTATACAGAATAATGTATTTATAAAAAAAATACAATAATTTCACACCTACAAGGCGCACTGGAGTATAAGGTGCACTTCCGGGTTTCAATCAAAATTTTAGTCAAAGGGGTGCACCTTATAGTTCTGAAATTACTTTACTCTCTTTGGAGCACAACTATCAATACAGCTAGACCTCAACTACTGCTTTTTCTGAAAAGACAATTACTTTACTTTCTATTCAAAGTAAAATCAAGAAATAGTATTTCCAAAATCAGATTCATATTACCAAACAGGATCTAATCAGCATAAAAGACTGATAATAGTAAAGCCCACCTGGGAATAACCAAATTATGAATATTTGCTTCAGGAGCAAAAACATGCATGTTTTTGGCCCGGATTATTTAAAATGAAAAGTCCATGCCATAGTGAACTGAGGAATTCTTATCTCTTAGATTAAGGATTTCTTTAGTCTTTTTAGCATGAAGTAGACACCAATCATATTTACAGACACTTAAAAGCTTTACATTGCTAGACTGGGATTGGAGAACGTGAACATAAGTTCAGTGCTGTTATGCTTTCTATTGCATATGTTGCAGACACTTCAGTGGTCACTTCCCACTTTAGGAAGGAACACACTGGCAAACACACAGCATTGTGTATACAGTAACAAATAAAACTTTGCTTGTAAGCATCATCATTGACATGTTTAAGTATCGTTTTAACACAGTATGTTCGGTTTCTTGCAGAATGGAAGGGAACAGAGACACTGCCAGCAGCTGAGAAGAAATGAAAGTCAAACTTCCTACTGTACTTTGTACATATCTACATACATATTATCTATACATACAACAGCTCTGTGACTATATGATGTCAGTAAGAAAGATCTTAACTTTTATCCTTACCTACTAAAGAAGAATAAATTATGGTACTAATTCAACCCAGTTAATGGTAGTGCCCTAGGATTTTTTCTAACACAACCTTGAGTAATAACTGCTGTTTTAAGCAATATGCCCAATTTTCAAACTAAATTGAACCAAATGTGTATTCATCTACTCAGCTGAAACACAGACCTTCCCTGAAGTATCATGGGCACAGTATGTGGTCATAGGACATACAAGCAAACCTTATGTGATTCTCATAGTTCTGTGACATGACCAAACTTATAGACGGTAGGCAAAACACGTATGGTATAGCCTGATGATAAAGAGGTTCCTGGGCACGGGGCAAGGGATGACCATGTGGTTCTGGAAAACAGAGTGGCAGAGCAGGGAGTAGATTGCTATCTGGCCACAGCCAGGAGGACAATCTCTGTCTAAACACAGGAGTAATGATGGGAGTGGCACACTAAGTACAGTGATTCCTAACTATCTGAAACTGCACCCAGACAAAAATAAAATACACTTTAAAAGTTTGGAAAAAGAAAAGTTCTTGTATAAACAATACTGCAATTTTCTACTCCTTGATGTTCACCATTTTCTTTAATCAGGTCTGTAGCTTGACTAGCTGGAGACCTGACCAACTGCCTGGCTGAAGAGAGGCTGGTCACAGCCTGATCCAGTCAGGCTTCCAGCTGCTGCATTACAGAACAAACTGGATCAGCTTATTATGATTTATATGTTGTCAGAAGACATGGGCCATTTCTTTCAGACATGGTCCTTAGCAATTTCCTTACATATCTCTTGTAGTGTACAATTTGATGCTGTTGTATGTAAATCAGCTCCATACAACAAACCTTGAATTCTCTGGGGAACAGCAGACAGGACATAACATGGCAGCTGTCAGGCCAGTCCCTCACCATCAATACAAGGTTTTCTGCTGCCACAGCAGATTGCCTGCTACTTGTACCACATCTGTAACTGAGATTAGAAGAAACTTACAGGGGTGAATTTTCTGTGAAACTTCATTGTTGAGAAATTCTTCACTGATTTTAAACATTGGTCAAAATAACCTTGTTCTACTTGCATTTACTCAGGCTGGAGAAGGTTGTTTCTTCTACCAGAGGTATGTGGAAGAATAGTTCTAAAACCATATATAGGTTAGAAAAATAGTTACCCTATGTTCTAATTCAGCTCTAGTCTCACTCATTGTTTTATGTAGTTGATATATTTTCTCTTGCACGTTATGTAAGCAATTTTCCCCCCGAACTAAATATGCTTTATCCAGAAAAGTAAAAGTGTAATTATAAAGAACATAGTAGTTACCTCATTGTTCTACCTACTAAGCTTCATAGTTCTCAGTTTAACTTGAGGCCAAAGTAAGTTTCTACAGCAACAGTGAAAAAACCAGGAAGTCCAGAAGAAGTCAAGAACTGTGATTTCTAGCCCTTTGCTTGTATTTCCAGAGTATGTTCATTCTCCATACAATGTTTAAGAATTTTTTTGTGTACATTCCACCACTCAGGATGTGCTGTTAAAGCTGCTCCATACATACACAGTCTGGGCAAAATCTTACTAAAGCAAGTGAAGATTCCCAAAGAATTCTGACAAAAAATCAGGTGTAAAGACGCAACTGAAAGTACAGAGAAAAAAATTATGGAACATTTTCTCTGACCTCATTATGACTATCACTCTCCCCAGTCATCAAGGCTAGACAGGCCAAAAATGGTGTTAAAATCAGGTTTTGAAACTTCAAGGCAAGAACTGTCTTCTAAAAGTATTTAGATGAAACAAGGTTACAGAACTTTTTTTAAGTCCCATACCTTCCTGTTTTTGAAATCTAGGCATTACTGATGTTGATGACTAATTTAATGAAGTCTCAAAGGCTTCTTAGCTGAACCATTGCTCCCCTGGATGTCAGCACGTCTATATGTTATCACAGTTGACACAAAATCAGTTACTTTTGTGATAAAGCAAGACTATAATTATATTTGTATCTCTGCTCTTAATTAAATAAATACCCATTCATACAAATACCCACAAACACATTTTCTTTGTCACACACTGCGTCCTGCTATCCAGGCAGCTCAATTAACCACTCCTGCATCAAGACAAGTCAGTTTGGAAAAGGAAAGAAAAAGTCAAATAATAATAATAGAGAATGATAGTTCAGTAAAGTACTGGCCTTTACAGCTTGTTGTAAGGTGAAGGAATAATATTAAAAAAAAAAAGATAAGAGTACAAAATTATAGTAAGACTGCACAAAACACTCTGAAATGAATAAACAAGATCTAGAGCAGTCTCAGAGATTTATTTTCCATTTATCCTTATCCATTTATTTTGCACTTATCCTTTAGGTATATTAATCCCTTAATGCAATTATTTTGAAGGAGCAGGAAATATAAGCACATTCTTCGTACCAAAAAACATTATGGCTATTCATATGAATAAGATTATCTGAATATTCAACAAAGTTATCTGCTCCCAAAACTCACTAGCTAATTTAAAAATAATGCTCTTCTAGAATTTGATCTTCAGAGCTACTGAATGCTTCCAATGACATACTGAGCATCTTTGCCATAATTTGACCTTACAGCATGCAGTGCCTATCAAAACTGTCATGTAAACTATTCATTAAAACAATGGTATAATGTTTGCTGAATATTTCTCTATTTAAATTCTGTATATGGTGCACAGTGAAATTCCACAGTCTACCAGTGAATATTAACAGTTACTGGTAAAAGTAACATCTTTTATATGATGTATCTTTTGTTTCCTCAATATCAATAGATTTTGAATTCAATCTGTATACAATGCAGTGTTAAGATTAATTACTATCCATTACTGGGAAATCATGTCCATTATAGGATTGAGAAGTTAGGCCAGAAACATGAAAACTGGGAAAGGTATCTCCTCTCTTCTGAAAAAAAGGTAAAGAAAAACTATTCTCAGTATTTGTTCGAGAGAGATTGGCCTATTATAAATCAAATAATTAGATTAATTAGGATCTAGTTCTAGACTTGTCCACTTCTACTTTTATTAGAGTTCAATTTTCAAGCACTTGGAGATTAAAAAAAATCACACTGCCTTGCTCATTTTCAGTACAATATAATCTGTGAAGTCTCAGATTAAAAAACTACAAAATTCTGTTAGCAGAACACCCTTTACCAAACATAATTGTGGCAAATCTAACTTGACAATTCTCAGCTGTTGTGCTCACTGCCATGTGCAATTCTAGAGTTTTACTGACACTATTTATAGGGAGTTATTCTCAACAGTAAATAATTGTTATGCTTTACATAAATCTTTAGCAGGACTGAGACCTTAACTTTGATCTGATAGATGGTTCTGTTTATAGATGAGTTCCATTTTTAGGGCTATTTAAGAGAATTGTTTGGATCCTATTGCTGTTGTGTAGCAACTATTATGAGTATCTGTACTGCATTTGTCCTATGATGCAAAACTTTAGGACATGAAGAATAATAAACACTGAACTGTAAAATGCTCAAATGTGGAACTCAAAAACCTAATCCATCACTCTACCTCCCAAACTCAAGCTACAATTAATTGAGTTTACTGATGTCCCACATCTGCAACCCAGTAAAGTTCATGACTGTTACGCTGCACAGCTGCAGTTTAAAGCCTCTCTTTGCATCCAACTCACTGGCAGCAGAGCAAAAACTGTTTTTGTGTTTTAAATATATGGACCAGTTAGAAGTATGAAAACCTCCATGTCCTAAATGAAATACAAAGCTTCCATTAACTTCACCAAAATTCTTACAAAATATAAATTCTGATTTGTTTTCAAGTAGAGATATTGTAATTACAATGACTTTCTTTCTATTTCATTTGACTTATGAGTGCCTGATCTCTTAAAGGTAAAAATACTAACACAAAAGTACCATTATAAAAATATTGTATTGTGCAATGAATTAGTAAAATTAAAATGTATTTGAGCCTTTGGTTCTATTGTGATGTATGGAATTAGGAGGGAAAAAAATACACTAAAACCAAATGGAAACATGCGATATTTCAGTGAATGACATATACCAAACCAAGAGACCTACCAGTATTTATTGCTAGAGGAAGATCCTGTGCTCAGTAGGAGTGCACAGTGGCAAGCATGACAGCTCAAACCACAGTTGTACTGAAAACAGAGGCAAAGCACCTATGATTTTGACTTGCCAAGATTACACTCCATTTGTGTCCAGTAGTACCTGTTCATGGGACTGAAATGCAAGAAAATAATTTTCCTTAAGTTTCTGACTTTTCATGAGGAATCACAGTTATACACGTATTAATACTGGAGACAGTATTGCCACCAAGAAATGGTGAAAATCCATTCTCTAAAGTGATTTTGAAAAAGGCCATAGTTCTTTTGTTCTTTAGTGGGCATAAAGCTAGCCTGAAATAATTTCTTCACATTCTCTCTTAGCACATGGTCCATTAGTTGTTTGTTTGTTTTAGTGTGGTTTGGTAAACAAACATACACTATTACAGTTACTTTTCACCTGAAGTTTGTAAGCAAGGTTAGAGACACAAAGGCAGAAAGAACAAAGACTGAAAATCAATACTGAGGCAGTGAAACGACCTTTAGACAGGTGAATTAAAATTAAGTTATGTCTGGAAAATAAATTCTACTTTGGGCCAAAAAAATTATCTTGTTAAAACATGACTAACCAAACTCTTCATTCCAGTTGAGAAAACAGATTATGCTTAAAAATATAGGCACCACAAACGAGGAGTCTTTATTAGCAATGATATATTGATACTTCATTACCCTAATGCATGAGCAATATCCAATGCCGCTGAAATTATTCGATATCATGTTGCTGTAGTGATATTCAGCTTTGTATTTCTTCTCTGTAGCCAAGCAAAACTCCTACAGATCCTCAGAGCAAAGACAAGGATGTTTCGCAGCATCTCCACTCTTCTGGTAGGAAGGTTGGAGGATTTTCCTTTCCCTCCCTGCAGAAGACAGGGACCTAAGGCAGAGCAGAGCTACCCTGACAGAAGTTCTAAAGGTCTACAAGTCATAGCAAGGACAAAAGTCAGCATAGACTGTGTTTCAAGTGTAGAAGATCTTGATGTGATGCAGCTTTTCTAAGAAGATAAAACCCTTGCAGTCTCGAAAACACCCAGGGGGGCTTTGCTCAAGCAATCCAACAGTACCACCAACAGTACAGGTGATGCTGCAAAAATTCTCCAATACCAGGATAGTGAGTAAAATGGTCTGACTCCTCAGTGGTGAATGTACCAAGGCTATCCTTAATTTTTCCAACCAAAATCCTCTATTCTTACAAGGGAACTCTACTTTCTAGCTCGTGTGATTCCTTCTCTCTCTGATTCTTCAACAGCAACAATGATAAACTAAAACCAGAGACAATCAGGAATACATTCCATCTAAATGGGAGCATGCACATTCATTTTGCACACTACAGTAGTGGCAGCACAAGAAGCTGTGTCTGCAGAAAAAAAGTGGCAGATATGGAAGCAGTTGGGACAGTTAGGTTAAATCAGAATACATTCATTCACTTTTGAAGTTAAAGGTCCCTAGGAAGAGCAGATTTCAAAACATGGCAAACCTGACTAAGCTTCCACTGAAAGATGACAAAACAAGCTGTATATGCTACAAAATTAGTTCCAGAATGTTTGAGTTCCAATGTGTCATGTGAGTAGTTACTCTATCAATGATAAATTACTATTACAAATGTATATTTAATGCCTTACTGTTAATTTCTGGCCCTTTAAACTGCACAGACCACTACTGTGAAATAGAAGCATTTGTTAAGATGGGATAAATGTACTTGATAAATTACAGGGATTAACATGATCTTAAATTAGTAAAAGAATTTAGCTTTTTAGTATTTATTTTCTTGATGCTGCTCAGTTTTTGACAGTGGAAGATATGACAGTTATATAAATATACTTCAAACAGAGGATCATCTCAGGGCGGGAAAGACATCTTTATGTTCTTTTTGGTGTTTAAAGAACTACATTCTCAGCCCTTGTCAGACCCACGATTCCAGTCTCTCATTCCCTCTCGCCTCTGGGATAGCACCACCCAGTGGCTGCGACAGGTATGGGAGACCGCTGCTTGGCAAAACCCACCTACGCTGCACATTCCAGAGATTGCTGCAAGCAGATGTGAGAATGTGCTGTCACTCATCTTCAAACAAAACACCACACATACTGGCAGAAGGTCCATTTCAAGTCAGGGTTACCTGGAAAGATGGAATATGGCTCTCACGTAAATTACTAACTTTTGCATTAGTCAGTGATTGACCAAAAGCTGGAGAAAACGGTACCAAGATTATGAATCTTAACCTGAATTTCTTCTGGTTTGCTTTAGGAATGAAGCTCATGTTGAGTGGGAGAAAGAGGGCTAAGAGTCAGGGACAGAGTACACACTCACTATTCTTTTGTTTACAAAAGCATCTTTGTA
Organism: Sialia sialis; assembly: GCA_009812075.1. Lineage (NCBI taxonomy): Eukaryota > Metazoa > Chordata > Aves > Passeriformes > Turdidae > Sialia > Sialia sialis. The sequence goes on from VRYO01002782.1 coordinate 13,311,950, forward strand.
GAAAGTATTATCTTTCTTCACCGTGCAGACAAAGCAGCATTGCCAGCTACGCACTCTGTTTTCAGCCAAACCTTTAATTTCTCTTGCAAGCTGCCAAAACTAAACCTGGTAACAATCTGATTTTAGAACACAGAGGCCCCAGTACAGTATGCAAATGTCAATTATATCAGACAGCTGGGAAAAAAAGAGCAAAATCACAAAGGCTCATAAAAAATAAAAATTACATAAGAGTTTTAACTATTCTTATAACACCATGCACAGATGTACATGCACAATATTTTTTTATCAGGATGTCCTGTACTAACTTGACAAATAGAGACAACACTTGCTGTGTGCTCCTCACAGAAAGGTAAATGGAGGGAGAAAGCATTCAATTAATGCAAACAGGAAACAAGGAAGGAATGTAAAAGACGTAAAAAAGAAGGCAAAATACAGCAGCATGGTAACTGTACATTAACCGCAATAGAAGTATCTCCTACTGAACCTTCTATGCATCTTAGGCAAAATACTCAAATTGAGTGCTGGTGCTACTGAAAATAACTCTATAAGGCCAGAAAAACATGAATTTGCATGAAGGCATCATCATTCTGATTTTAAAATAGCAATAAAATAAAAATTATATTCGCAATCATTTGTAGTGATAACTGGGAAAAAGCACCTAATCGGTTTCATTCTGACAATAGCTCCAAGGTATAAAACATCTGGTAAAGAGGGGTGTGGAGGCATATTTGACCATGTGTGAGCTTGCTTCCTTGCTTTGCTTGATCAGAATCTCAGACTCAAATGTAGAGTAGTAGTGGACAGAAAGGTCCTTTGTTCCCCACTTGGGCACAAACCAATCCTCCATCATAAATTACATTCCCTTCCATCTAAACTCATCATAGCTGAAAGGAGAAGTAGATTCCTCACTGGATTCTCACCTTTCAGGGATCGCTAAAAGTGTAATTTGAAGGGGGATAGTTGAAAGCCTTTCAATTACAGGAAAAATTACCCTGTAACAGGAATCTATCTTCTGTAGTATATAAACAGATACGACATCAATTTTAAATGTGCAAAAAAAGCTCCAGTATAATTTTTCTCCAGATGTTCTTTTTCCACACAGAAATGTCAAGAGAGGTTAAATGCATCACCACATGGGTCATGACTGGGTTACAACTGGGTTACTGACAGTCTAGAAATTCAAGGCAGAGAGCTGCTGCACAGACACAGAATTGCCTCTACAGCCCATGTATAATAACCCTACACACCACTATCTAATGCATCTACCAAGTATTTCTACCTAAACATACAACCCCTTCTGTATATGTCAGCTCACAATAATTTTGCACTCTAGTACAATTCACTGTATTTAGAATTAGTATTACATATTTTACTCATCCATTATGAAAAAGATGATTTAAGAGTGTAGAAAGTATTGAAAGATGTATTCATTTGCTGGCTTGTTTGCATGGATACTGCAGAACTATCATTTGCATATGGTACTGGCATTCTGGCATCTATCCATGGAGTAATCAAACTTCATCTTGCTGTTTTATTTAGCTACAGATCTGGCACTTTCATTTAAGTCAAAGTCAACAAGCTTTAAGTCAACGGAATTACTTCTAGCCTACTAGTAAAGGGCCTTCATAATTTGTAAGAAACTAGGTATTATCAGTGCTTCTAAATAGATGGATATTACCTCCAAAAGACCTTGATATACATCACATGATTTATGAACTCTAAGACATGATACACAAGAATCTATCAACTGAGTACTGATCTTAATAAAGGACAAAGACATAGAAACTCCCGTATTTTTATCCTGCTCTGAGAATAAGCTCTTGTCCTACACATCTGACAATCTCCCTTTCTCTGGACTAAGGGAAGAATCTTGCTGCACAAGATTAATGAAAGGAAATTAAATCTTGAAATCAGAGAAGAAAGTGTAACAAATACTCTGGAAAGGAGATATGATAAAATCATTGAAAAAAATTGTCCAGAATCAAGTAAGAGTTTGAGAGGAACAGGTAGTTGAAGAAGTTAAAATGTTAGCAAAGCTGTGCAGAACATACCTGTTTTTGTTAATGGGCTAGAGAACAGCTGCTGGAGAAGTTTGTTCTCTGAAGTTCGCAATACCACCACTACGTCAGCAGGAAGAGTGTCTCTATTCTTCTCAAGGAAGGTAGAGGCATCATATAACACCTAGAGTGGGCAAACAAAATTAAATTCTGATGAAAAGGGATACCCAAAACCTACTATGTTCTTTAAAATGTGAACAGTCAGGATGATCAAGCAGACCAGCTAGCTTGGTCTGACAAGCAAATGAATTATCTGCAAAGGACTTAAAAGAGAACTATAGCAGTGGGCTCAGAACATAAATTTGCTATACAGAGTGCCTATACTCATAGAATATCGTATATCAAATTGGGTTAAATGGCTTAAATCCAGCTGTGCTATGCTCAGCCGTGTCATAAATTCTATGCATGATGCCATACAACAGAGATACGTCATTAAAGCTTAACTTGATGTGTGATGTAAGAAATGGTTCTCAGGTGGTCACTTTCTATTGGTTGTCTGCATCAAACCTGTGATCTATTAGCAGACCTGCTGGAGGAACAGTAACAAGTTGGACACAGTATAGGTATGTTAAAACAGCTTCTCATAGCATTGAAAATAATATCAGGAAAACAAAACATTCCCCTGTTTCAATTATTTTAATCATTTTTATTAGAAATTAATGTTTGGATATTTGTATTAATATAAGAATAAGTTAATTTTTCATTTAGTTTAATTGCAATGATTTTTAGAGCTTTTTTATAATCACTAGAAATATTCCTCTCTAGCCCAATTTCCCTGGAGTCTATTAAATTACACAGAAATTCAGTGCTCTCTGGCAGTAGAAAACTGGCCAGTATTGTTTTTATTATTAGGCCATGTGGGTACAAAGAACTAATCAAAACTGTGTGAATTTTAATAGCTATTCTTAACAAGACAGAAAGCCTGATCGAAGTTACTAGAATATATCTTAAAATTCTGGAATCTTACAATGATCCAGAGATGAGGCTTAATTGGTAACTAGATAAGACACGGCTATTTTGATTTTGTCTATGAACAAATATTTGGGATTGAAATCGCAAGCAAAGCTCATGTTATCATGAAAACTGGACTGTAACTCCATATAAAATAATATGTGAACGTGAATCTTTGAAAACAAAAGAAAGTAGGTATTACAAAGTACAAAAAAATTCTCTACCAGCAAGTCCCAGTCTTTCCAATGCACTCTGTAGGATGTAAAGTTTTGTTACAGATGATGGTTTACATTGCTTTTTATGCATATATACACTCTCAGTAACATGCTGTTACCAAGCACGTAGCCTGCCCTTTGAAACAACTGTAGTACTGGCATTTCTGAGGCCAGATTTCTTGCAGAAAAAAGATGCTTACTGTTTACACAATCTGTGTAAGAGCCCTAAGGACAGGCTCCAAAATGGACTGTTACACATAAAAATTTTGTTGGGAAGCATATGTTTACATGAACTTTATCATTTTTTGCTATTAAATGAGGAGAAAAAAAACCCTAAAGCAGAAACTCTAAAAACAAGTAATGACCATACCACTATTATGTGAACTAAATAAAAATCACATGACCTTACCTTTCCAGCATAGTGCTGAATACCAAATGACAGTTCCACTCCTTTTGGTCTCCAAAAGTATTTGCATCTTAAGTTATCTTCAAATTTATCTAGACATTGGGACATTGAGAAGAGGTGTTGATTTAAGCGACAAAGTGAATAACAACAATCTTCATCCTAATTATTTTGCTAAATTGCTGCTCAAGAAGCCAGAACTGCTATAGACACATAATATTAGATTTCTTAGAAATACCAAGCTGTTGCATCTGAACAGAACTGTTCCTTTTACCTAGCCCAATAAGACTGTCCTTCAAACATCCCTGTTTGTGGATACCTTTGTGCATAGAAAAGTATTAGGAGGAAGACCCAATGAGAAGATGAGATGATTTCTCATTTCTGCAATGAATTTACTTATGTATATGCAGGGTTTGGGGTGAGTTTGTTTCTCATAGAGACGTATATTCAAAACTGTGTATATATCACAGTCACTTAAATGCCTATTGTATTTTCTCTATCTTCCTTTCTGCATTCATTTAGCTTTGTGCATCACATTTTAAGGATATGTTAATATGCCCAGTCTGGAACTGTCTCTCATTGAGACCTCTTCTAAGGTGACTTTGTGTTTCCTGTGAAACACCTAAAGAGCTGACACAAAAAAGAACATCAATTTCTAAGAAAAATGTCTTCTATGCCCTGTGAAATTTTGCAGGCTCTTTAATATTTTGTAGTGAAATTAGTGTTTTCTGTCCAACACTGAGAGCCCAGGTATCAATTCCTGCCTGATGAGCTGAGGAAAAATCCCTGGAAAGAAGGATGCAAAGGAACTCATGTTAATAAGAATTAATATTTATACTGTGAAACTTGCTATTATACTACAGTAATTTCATTATTATAAGCCGCACCTTTTTCATTGAAGAATCCAGCCTATTCCACTAGTGCGGCTAATCATCAGGTGCGGCTCATCTATGGACAAATCCCAGTGAAATGCCAACCCGGAAGTGAGAGCTGGCTGGGGAGGATGCCTGGGGCTGCCTTTAAAGGCTTCGCTGGTCGTGCGGCTTATGTACGGACAAATCCTGTGGTCTTCCCAGCTACCCGGATGTGCAGCTTATAATCAGGTGTGGTTTATAATTGTGAAACTACTGTAATTTACCGAAAGAAGCAACTAGAGACCTGAAACTAAAATCAATTGCTAACATTCACTGTCATGCTGTGTATGTCAGAAAATAGTATCAAAATGTTTTTTCTAGTGCTAGAATCCATTAATATTTTTGTTAGGTTTTCCCTTCTATTACCACTTAATCGAGTTTGCATTTAAAGCAAAAATAACTAAGTTTGGAATTTCTGGGGGCTGGGACAGAGTGGTGGAATTAATGATTCTCTGGCACACTTTGACAGGGCAAAACATCCCACTCTGCTGTCTGCTTTGTGTACAGATCAGCAGTGAGGCCAACCACTATTGGAGCAGCTAAAGCACCTCTGGAAGTAGAAGTTCAATATTCAGAAGTTCAATATTCAATATCAACTGTATTTTACAACCCACATGGAGGCAGAAAACTTCAGTACCCAAAGGAGGAGTGTAGGAGGTCTACCCTGGGGTGTGCCTGCCTTTGCTGTTCCAGCCGCTGCTCCAAGGTTCCTGCTGCAGCCCTCTCTGCCATCCAGCCCTCCTGCCTTTCCCCCGTGAGGGAGACGAGGCTGAGCTCGCGCCACAGCGCCCCCTGCAGGTGGAACCTGGCACCAGCCCTGCCCGGACGGGAGCCGGCAGCGCCCCCTGTGGGCTGTGTCTGCAACTGCACCAAAGGGGAAGTGCCCGTGGCCCAGAGAGGGCGGCCACTGGGTTTCTGGTTTAGTTTGTTTGTCTTGTTATATATACCCAAATGTATATATATTAATAAAAATTGGTATTCCTTTTCCCATATCTTTGCCTGAAAGCCCCTTAATTTCAAGTTATAATAGTACTTCAGAGAGAAAGAGGTCATATTTTCCATTCCAAAGGAGGTTCCTGCCTTCCTTGGCAGACACATGTGTTTCAAATCAAGACAAGGGAGTGGAATAAAACCATAGTACTCATTCTATCTGTGACACGAGTTCCAGTTTCAGCTCAGGCTAGCAGTAGGGAAAAATCTCATACATGTATTGTGCAATTTAACTGGAAACTGTTCTTTAACAGTTTAGGCACTTTCCACTGAAGGAAATGAAACTCTGCTTCATATTGCAGAGAAAAATGCAGCTCTAGTAAATAAATGTAAGACAACAGCTTTAAATGTGGCATGCGCTGCATATTTTAAGGTTGGCACCAAAATTTTTTAAATGTATGTAAAATATGCAGGAAGACAATGAAATATCAAGCCAGGTGGCATAAATAACACACACTTCTTATTTATGATGAGATAATATGGAGCAAAGCAGTATTTTCTAATTGGATAAACATGGGCCTAGGAACCTGGGAGGTCTAAATTTTACTTTGAAGACTATGCTACTCACAGGGTGGTCCTAGATACAAGATTCTACTATGTCTCAGCCCTCCTTTCAGTAAATAGGGAAAAATACTACTTGATGTATCCCTCATACACAGACAAGAGACTGCATAATGCCTTGTAATGTTAGAGAAACAATAGTCCCTTGCCCCCTGATACTTAAGACAACTTTTCCAATTTGAAAAGGATAGAAAGCATGTAAGCAGAAAAAAATCATGAAGCATTATGAAAAATACACTTAGAATGTCAAATGAAATTACACAGCCTCAGGACAAACAGGATAGGAAATCCTGAATAAAGATGACACTGCACTTACAATACATTTGTAATTTCCCAGATCTTTCCCGAAGTTTTACTTGCACATACCAACTAAAGTTAGGTCTGTTGCCTGAGGAAATCGACTTTCTTCATCTAGAAGAGACAAGAGACCCATGGGTTTCTGAAGGAACATATCTAGAAGTGGACGGTTGTCCTCATACTCCACTGTAGTGGCATCAATTCCCTCACTCTGATATTCCATCTACAAAAGTCACCAGCACAGTTTTACAAAACAGTAAAAGCAACATCATCATTAGGGCATTTATGATATACAGCAATGCTCTATAGGCCTCAACAACATTATTTACAAAACTTCAACAGAAAGATGTCATTATATCTCATTTAAATCACATACTCATTTTATAAAGTACTCCCAAATACGATTATGGTATAGGATGCTAGATTCAGCTAGATCTCAACAGAGTTGAATTTACCTGCTCCAGTGCAAAGATATGTTGATTGAAATAAAACTGGATCTGTTCATTAGCAATATTTATGCACAGCTGTTCAAAAGAATTTCTTGTGAAGTTCTCAAATCCAAATATGTCTAGTATCCCAACATTCATCCCATTTTCAGCACTGCTGCATGTGAAAATACAAACAAAATTCATTATGGGCAACACTAAATTAAAATTAAAATAAACTTGGTAACTAACATTGCATAACTCATTCAATCTGGTGCAAAAATAAAGAAAGAAAAGTCTGTCTGAACTAAAAATAAGGAAAGAAAAGTCTGTCTGAACCTAAGATAACTTCTGCATTTGTTCAGCATTGGTAAGACTTCTGTTTTCCACTTGCTTTTTGCAAATTTCCATGAAGAAGGCAGGAAAATTCTAGGTACAAAGTAACAGATACTTAGCAGCCATATTGAAACAAGGGGTCTCAGTAGGCAGATACCAAATAAAATCAACTGTCAGCTCCTCTAGGCAGAGAAAAGGTGTCAAGGTGTAATAGTACATTTTTGCTACACACATTCAGAAGGGAGATTACCAAATCTGCTGCTGCTACAAGCTGGACTGTTAAAAGCCCATGTGCTAACTCAAGTACACTCAGTCACTACCAGAACTGAGAATATATCTATATGACAAAGTGAAGTAGCAAGTAGAGATCTCAGATCAGAGGCATTTTCACATCACCTGAGAGGTTCCTTTGTTTCTAAAATCTCTACAGCTTCTTCAAAAGACCAAATCAGCCAGATCAGTGCCTAGCAATGAAATAATAAGGAGGCAGAATATGTTTCTGCAATTATAAAAAATAAAAAAAAAAAATCGCCTCTCTAGTAGCATTCCAAAATCTGCATTTATTACTTGCTTAGAAAAGCAGAGGGACTATAAGAACTGTGAATACATACTAAAGTTTTCCAGTGTACTTCAATTATTTATCAGCCTTTTGTATGATTTTCATGTTCACTACATAGGAAGCATCTTTCTAAAAAATTGTACAACACTTAAACCACCCAATTTCCATTGACTTCAGTAGCTAAATTTTATTCAGCTCTTTGAAAATGATGGGTTTAATGTCCTGGAAACAGGATTCAGTATCACAGCATGAAAGCCATTTTGAAGCCTTAGCCAAAATAAACACAGCACTCTTTCTGTGAAATCAAAAGTATACAAATGGATGAACCTATCAGATATATGCACAATAAGTACACATGAGTCAGTGATGTGTAACTTGCCATATATTTTTATCCGGCTGAAGCAGCGTATTAATACGATTTACAATCCAGCTGAAGAGCCGGCCATAAAGCGCTTTGGACATGGCATCCCGCACGTCCGCTGCTTTGTCCACCGTGTTCGTTCGGATAATAGTCTCCCCCCGTGTTACAACGCAGTGGGACGTTAGGGCCTCTTGGAGTTCTTCTGACCCAATGCTTAGTAGTGCAGCAGCTAGATGACAGTGGAAGAAGACACACAACTGTGACTATGCAGTAGAAATCACCAGCATTGACCAACAGCTACCACAAGCTAGAGACTATCACAAATAGAGTCAAATTGCAGATACAGAACTGACAGTGTTAAAAAGCATATACCATTATCTAAGGCTTCTGGGTTAGGAACCTCACTTTTATCTGTTTGGTGTTGTGAAGAAATAGCAGCAAACTCAATATTTCCAGTATTTAAGATTCCAGTCAGTATTCTGTACACTGAGTACACTTCCTGTAAAAGATGACAAGAAGCACTTTTAAGGAATTCAATTAGATATACACATCATATTTAGGCTATGAAAGAAGAACTTGGGCACTGGAATGGATGTTAAAGTTTACAGCTTTCTCTGAGACCAAGTTCTACAAGTTCAAGCAACCTATTTACACAAAAAACAGTGCAACATAATTGCCTGAGTACTAACTGGGTCCTCAGGCTGGTCTTGCCTTCTGAGTAGGGTGTTATGCTTTCACAGTTCACTTCTGTCATAATAGAGATTTTGTGGCTCAGAAAATTTTATACATCCACAAAACCAAAGGGAAGCACTGGAGGTAGTTTTCCTAAATAAGGTTAATAATGGTTTAGCAACTAAATCTCTTACCTCATCAGTAAATCCTATAATTCTGAAACAATGCTGAATTGCTTCAAATTGTCTTCCATAGGAATCTTTAGTAACAATATCATGCATTACTCTTCCCGTTTCATTATCAATATATCTAAATAGAGTGGGAAAAGAAAGTATCACACTATCACATAAGTCAATACAAGCTAAAGTGACTTTAATACAAACACCTCAGTAACTGGAAAGAACATCTATCTCAATGACTTTCAATTACATAGTTTGATCCTAATTAATAAGAAGCTTTTGTTTCTGTTGCATTAACATCTTATTCTTTGTTAATGTCTAAAAATGTTACCAACATTTCACAGACATCCCTCAGCCAATACAGATGAGACATACCCAATGTACAAACACCAATTAAAAACCTCCAAAGAATATTCTGGGTTCCTCCTGAACCAGAAGCATTATGGTAAGACATCATACGTAGGGTTGTCTGCATTTGCAAGTATGCCAAAATATCTACATAATGAGCTTGGTTCTTCCTCCTCCTGTTTTAATAGTTCAACTTCTCAAACAAATGCAAATAATTTAATGCCTGAATGTCCATCTTCTTCTCACCTTGGGAGGATTAAAAAAGATGCTTAAAGAATGGAGAAGGATTAAGAGAGATTTTAAAGCACCATACTGAAAGCAAGTGCTGATCAATAGCTAATTATAATGAGCAGTGAAAACAAGTGAGCAATAGTTACCTAGGAGGCTTTTTATCAGGAAGTCTATATTCAGAAAGTTTCTTCTGATGATAAAGGCCAGCATAAATATAATAAAATATATGGAAATTTTTTTCTCCCCTGGAAAAAAAGAGTATCCTTTTAAAGCACCTGTGTTTATTCTTGTGAAATCTTGTATAATGAATGTAAAAGTAGATCTTATAACTAGCTCACTGAAGCAAAGTATCTCCCACTTGTTTTAATAGTGTAGGATCAGCAGCTGTGAAACACAGAAAATCCAGTGAACAACAATTCCCCAAAGAATTAAGTGGCTCTGGCTTCTACTCCAAAAGACCAGGACTATTCTTGCTGTCACAGCGCTGTACAAAGGATTTATTTTTTTAGCAGAAGAAGGAAAAATATCTAAACCACAGAATTTTTGATAATTAAATCAATTCAAACACTACATAAATGCCATAGGACAGACAATTAATATACCTACACAGCCTGTTTTACAACCCTTGATTTTTCAAGTAGATATTCAGAAATCTTTGCTCCCATTACAGCTCCTGTAGGTGTAAACATCATTTCCAGGTATTTTCCAAAGCGACTTGAGTTGTCATTGATGGCAGTGCAGGCATTTCCAAATGCTTCAACCAGAGGATTCACCTGAAGAATTTTCTCACGCAAAGCACGGTTATTGGCCTTGACAGAAGAGATACAAATCAGAATGATAATTAAAAGAATATAATGCTTACCCACAATTAAATTCTTGCTCCAGAAGCAAAGGATCCTTTTCTGATGCTTGTATGGAATTAGATACTGTGCTAAACTTTCTACTTATACCAAAAAAGGTCCAACAAACTGAAAAGAAAATCTCCCACAGGTGGCAAAATACAGATTCTTCTTTCTCTGCAATTGTTCCACCTTTGACTTGTTCTATAATTAGTTAAGAGTACCAAAACCACAGTAGACTAAAGCTGCCTACTTAGGGTTAAGCTGACATGGTTAATTTCCCCATTATTTTGTGCTAATAGCATTACGCATAACACTGAAATGTGTAATAACTTCTAAGATTAGAGACACGGTAATATTTTTCATTATTGTATAAATAAACGATGTTATATGTGATAAACATTGTACATAACTAAGGTACTGAACTCAGAATCTAGCACCTTCTCTTTAAAAAACTATCGACTGGCTTGATGTGAGCTATACTCTTGCATCTTAATTTAATACTCTCACATGCATGATTACTATGTCCCTAAAATCAAGTGTGACAATTCACATGAACAGCTTTAAGTACGAGAGATTAAATAAAGCAAACATTGGGGTAGGGTTGGGAGGATTTCTTCATAATTTTACATAATTGGCTAGGAAATACCTTTCCCAAGAAGGTCAAATGTTGGACGATCAGATGGGCACTTTCTGTCTTTCCAGCACCACTTTCCCCACTGATGATAATGCACTGAACACAGAAAACAAAATACTTAAGTTCATAGTTCACCACGTGGTCAATTCCTGCTATTACTACTCCTACCTGTTATTTCATGTTTAGTACCAAAAGTAATGAATATTTTAAGGGTCAACTCCCTTCTGAATGAAGATATCAGCAAAGGCTCATAGTATCAATTTATTCCCTAATTACTAAAATGCATCCTGCAACACTTGGTCCCAAGGTGGATGTGTGAAGCAGTGACTGAATTTTTAAGGGCTGGAACACATAAACAAATGACCATGTTTGAGCTCACTGCATTGACTTCATATGAATTAAAATGAATCACAGGGTACAGCTGATTTTTACAGACTGACCAAAAGTTTGCTCTGAAAAATAATCTTAAATTATCCTGTGTAAACAGGTTGTTCTGTAGGTGATGTTGATATTCAAGCAAGAACAGCAAACTAGCACCTAAACATTTCAGCAAAATATGCATCTGGGTGATTCTGGGATTACATATCCACCTTCTTCCTGCATCAGCAGTCCTTGGTATTTTTTAGGTATTTTTCAGGCTCTTCAAAAGGCTTCCAGACTCAAGAGACTACCTAGAATGGTTTAAATCACTTTCCTTCTCTCTGCTGCTATGCTTCATGGGCAGAATGGAAGTGGAAAGCCAGTTCTCACTTGAACACTGAAGAATGCAGATCAGATAACAGAAAGTTTGAATTCTAACAGCATTTATTATTTATCCCTTTTTTCCATGTATTCTGCAGACCACCAGGATGGTACAGTATAATTAAAATTATAATTATATAAAATATAGCATCATTTAATTAAGACGCTAACACTGAGCAGTAGCACAGATTCACAGGTTTTTATGCAAACATCTGAAAACTATTTCCATGATACAAGGATTCTTGGCTGGGAAAAGATACAAAGCACTAAAATACTTGATGCAATGCCCCTTCATATAGTACTGAGCTTTGTGAAAAGGTTTGAAAGATGCAGCAGTTATCTGGTGGTACCTTATGGTGCCTGACAGCAGGTCCAGGGACCAATTCTCAATAATGTGTGCAATAGGACATTTGCAGGTCATTTATTTGCTTTCTGTGAGTTATTTTTGCCCTTGGAAATATGTACCACATTGATTACACTACCTAACTTAATTCATTTTGTGTGACTAGGGAAGACATCTACAACAGTTTACACAGTTAAGGCCTATGAGTCCTTGTAGAACTGGTCAGAACTTGACTATTGCTCCAGGAGAAAGCAGGATGAAGTTAATTTTCAAGCTTCACAAGAAACAAACAAAAAAAAAAAGACAAAGTTCAATAGATAAATCAAACAGAATCAATAGATTTTCAGTCTGGCTAGAGTGCTTATCTGGTGTACCTTTATGTTAAGAACCAGCATAACACTGGCCAGGCAGTGGAGATAAACAAGCTCCTGTAATACTTTGCAAACAGAAAACAGGAAACTGATTTAGACCTGAATGAAGATTATTTCCAAAAGAGGTACAAAACATATAATATTAAAGATGCACAAAGCAAATTTAATTACCAATCTTTTTCCTCGGACAAAAAATTCTCACGAGTTACTCTACATGAGTACTTTTCTTTAAATGCCTCCATCAAAGAAAATATTAGTCATTAAAGAAATACTAACCATCTCCCAGGCCAGTGTACTTTCACATCATTAGTAAAACTCCTGTTTTCTTCCTCTTCAACGTCCCTTTTAGTTGTCTCATTTTCTTGGCATTTTCTGATTTTAGGCTTTTTATTATTTATTTTCTGGTTTTGTGACTTTAAGAAAATGGTTTCTATTAATTATTGTGTGAGGTGCAGGGTAAACCAGGAGGATTTTGTAAATTAAAATAATTATCAGCCTTCAATATTCATGTACATACAGCACATCAAATTAGAAAGAGTATGAATTTATAATCTTGAGAATGTAGTAAAATCTTCTACTGCATGGTATTTTATTCTCATTAAAATCATTGCTATATAATTGGATTTATGTCCTTATTACATTTATAATAAATCCATACTTAATTTATTTTACTAAAAAAGTCACTAACAGTTCTTGGTTTTTTGTAACTTAGTGTCTTTTTCCAACAGAAAAGTAGTTCAAACTCTGTTAGCCTGCTGTGGCATTGAGAACCTTCTATTTTACACAAGTGTAAATTATTGAAATACCTAAGTCAAGACAGGCCTAGAATCAGAGTGTGTAGCAATATTTTGCTGCTGGAGCCAACAGCCAGGACTTCATGAGTGTCCAGGAAACTCCACCAGGTCAGTTACTTCTGTCATCTTATCTGACCTTTCTTATCACTGTGTCCTCTTCAGAACTCCCAAATCTGACCAGATTTCTACTCAGGTTTTGCTGATTTTGGAATTAAAGGCTTAATTAAAAAATTCTCCAAAATACAACATAACAGAATATTATTCACAGCCCTGTAGCACAGTGGCAACATGATTAATATAAATCCTAAACCAAAATGAACAGATTCTTACCTGATCCTTGCTGAATGTAACCATGCTTTGGTAGGCAGCATCTGCAGAAGCAAATATGTGGGGGGGATTTGATGAACGCTTCACACCATGGTAAAGCTTGGAGAACTGAATTCAAAGAAATACACACAATAGTCAAAATATGGAACTTAGCTGCATAATTAAGAACTGAAGACATTTACTATCATCAGCCTGTTCAACAGAAAAAAGTTGCCTATTATACCACAGAATTTCCACTAAATCACCTGGAACAGGAGTGGTAATTCTTGGCACTACCCAATTTGCAGAACACATTACAACACAAATTACAACACATGGAATACACTCTGATGTTTCCCACACAAGACAATGAAGAGAACTGTATCACAAGGAATAGAATATCAAATACAAGCCTTCAAAGAAAGAAATAACAAAATTATACAACAGAAACTTAGAGTGAATCTGAATTCTGGCCCCCTATCTGAAGCCCTGATTCAGGCATCCATGGAGACTTGGAGTTATTTCTTCCTCCACCTCTCTTCATATTTATAGGGAATTAAACTGGCCTTTATGTTTACAGCATTTGACTCAAAGCTGATGGCACAGGACGTGCAATAACCCTCAGTCAGAACAATTCTTCGGCAAGAGAAACTCAGCACGAAGAGGTTCACATAACCATCTTCTGTTTCCCAGAAGAAAGCTCTAAATGCTATACAAGAGGCACAGTGGTGCCTGGGGTAATCTCTGTCCCTCTTGTGGAATTTGTGCCTCCAAGAAGTGAACGAAATAAAATGAAAACAAATTTAACAAAGAAACCAAAACAAAAAAAATTTTTAGCCACACTGTTCTGTGAAACAAAAGGCTGAGGTTTAGTCTGTGCTCCTAAATTCCAGCATAATTTAAGTATTTTAGGTAGTGCTGTTAATATAAGAAGCAAAGCAACTTCCATCTTCAGCTTGAAATCTCTCTTACCTGGGGAGAATAAATGCTGAGATTCTGGAAGGGGTTCAAGGCTATTAAAATGTCTCCAACATAAGTATAAATCTGTAAGTCAGCATAACGTTTTTGCAGCTGTTGGATAATTGTATCCTGAGAAGATTACAAAAAGTTTGATAGTTATACACTATTTTCCCATTTAGGAAGATTTTTGTAAATACACTGAGAATACTGTTTAAGAAATACTTATTGTATTCTAATTATATTTTAAATGCCAAATGCACAAAATAAAATATTTTCCAAATTCTTGCTAATGTCATAAAACTAAGTTAAATAGCAACTCCTAACTGCAAATTAGAGTATTTTTTATATCAGCCTGAGAAGTAAATCTATGGAAGAGAAAATAGTGATATATATTATTGCTTCACTTCATAGTACCTTGTCCATTTAATTTTTTTTTAATTTGGCCATGAAGCAAAGATAATAATTTTTCAAGGATTAAATTTTAAGTAGTGGTAAAAGATGGTTTAAACACGACACTAGCACGATTTGGTACTATATCTTTTTTTTTGCTGGCTTGTAATTTAAAGATTATCAACACAAAAATTTACAGATACTCTGCCAATAGGTAATACAGTAAGATATGAAACTAATACTTTTATTACTTTTTATCCAGAAGCAGTAGATAATACATTATCCTATATAAATCAATTATTTTAGAAAAAAATTCACTTAAATCTAGATCTTTGCATTTTAGGAAACCCACAAAAATAACTTAAACTAGTATAATTCATAATTAAGTTTTTCCACATAACAGTATTCACTGCTACTACTTTTATGCCATTATATAGATTAATGAAGTGAGGGCAGCAGTTTAGTCATGTGAGAACTCCTTTGCCTTTGTGAGACAAAAGATTGCAAGAAGGAAACATTTTCATTCTGCCAAGAGATGCCTGAAAAGCAGAAATAGGTGAGAATGTGAGGTACAATCGTCAAAAGCTGTTACTCAGACAGCACAGTACCTCATTGAGAACTTCTAGATTTACCAGATCGTCATCTAGAGAGTACTTGTCAGCTCTGTCCACATGGTAAGGTCTTCTAGTATGTATTCGTTCATGCCTGGAAGTTGTTAGTAGAGCACCAGTGTTATAAAAGTGTATTAGAGACAGCAAACATTAAGATGCAAAGGGAAGTCACGGGTGAATGTTTTTTGTCATGCAGAAATACAGACACGCTCTCTGAAATATGTAATTATGCTTGTGACATCCTTTTATAAAAACAATAGATCAGCTTGCTGTCCAGTGTACTACCTGTTTTCTCTTTCACAATACATAACCCTATTTATCAGTGTTCAGCAAAGATTTACTACTTACAGATTTACTGCTCCTCACTCACACTCAGTAAACTAAAAGAAATTCTTCCTCTTTTCCCTTCCCTCCTTGCTCTAAGCTAATAAACGACCACTCAGTTTAATTAAATGCTACCCCCACGTGCCCAGCCATAGTGCCATCATCTAAAAAAGTTATAAGAAGCAGTGAGTAGTATAAAATCCTACTGTTACCTTGATGTATGCCAAAGTGCCTCCTCAGATGACCCTAGATGTGGCCAAAAACAATGCTTTTGAACCACAGCTGCCATCAGACTCTAAACTGTATGAATGTTCAGTCAGCTTGTCTCCAGAGATTTAAGCCACACAACAAGCAGCAGAGACAAACTGTCACATAACCCCTTTATAATCAGATTATCCTGAAGGAATCTTTGAAAATGCGGTGTATATGTTTTTAAACAACACATCATGTTGAAAAGAGAACAAATTAAGAGGCTGTAACATGACTTCCACAGAGGGTGTGAAATATGAAGGCTGTAAGCACAACTAGGCTTTTCTTTGCAACAAACACAATCAAAGCATAGTAGAAGGACACCCACCGAGATACAGTCTGCATCCTGCTGAGTAACATTTAGCATTGATCCTCAGTGACAGTCCTTGACAGATTGTTTTTGCATTGGTTGCCATGTAGAAAGTAAGAGTCACATGATCAAGCATCCCAAAACAAAGCTAAATATTATAGCAAGCACTAACAGAGCAGCACTGTAACCTGGTAAGAAACACTTGTTTATCTGTAAAGTTCAAGGTTTTAATAAGTAGATACAGCAGGTTTTGTTAATCATGTCTTCATATGCTCCCGGAATCCTTTTTCAAAAATTAACATTGAGGTATTTGCATTTCCCCCTTGATGTACACTTCTATATTTCAAGCTAATCAGCTTTCATTCAGTAAAGAGAATGTTTTCATATCCAAGAGCTATTACATCATCAGAAGAATTATTGCAAGGAAAGCTCCTAATAAAAAGGAAGGAGAAGTGTTAGCCATGCATACAGCTTCCCTGATAATTGTGAATCACACTAAATTATAATATTTTTCTTATGTCTATTTTTATTCATTTTCCTTATTACCTTTTGGCTACTCAGTGAGTTCTAGAACACTATTCTTTAATGGTTTATTTGAATTTTGACTAAATAAAACCGTGCAAACTGTTTTGTCAGCTAGGAAATAAAACAGTGGGAAGACAGGAGGTTTTGCTGACAGCCCCAGTACATCCCCATAGATGGTAGTTTGCTTCATATTGCACACGTGATGCAATAAAAGAAGGATACAAGGAGACAAATAATGAAAGAAAGAATTTTCTATGAAAGAAAAATTGTTATAGTGGGTATTATTTCCCACAGGCAGCATGGTTATCATTTGAATTTGTTCAAAATTCCATTCAATTAAATCTTCTACTTCCTGGTCTTCGATTAGGTATTGAGCTGCGGCTTCTTTTTTTTTTGAGTCACTTTATGCAAAACCATTACACTTTGATGACAAACCAGATCCTCAAAGGAATAAGAATGGACGATATACTACTAGGGTTTTTAAGTGTTGTTCCCCTTTCACACCAGAATTCAACCTCTTATTTTACTACATAGAAAAATCATGTTGTTAGAGATGGGAGCACCTCTCCATCTACAAATGAAGGAAATATTTTAACAGTTGCTGTACTTAGTGAAGATGTAACTAACTAAGCAATGGCTAGACATTTAGCTGACATAACTCATCTGTGAAGATTTTTCTTCTTGGAGCAAAACATCATAGCCAGAATATTGAACTGCAATAAACTGCAAATACACATCTACCAGAGGTGCAAGGAGGAGGGGGAAGAGGACACATTCAAACCTAAGCATCTCTAATTGCAGAATGGCTTTGTAAACTAATCTGTTATCTGATTGTGTATTAAACTCCTGCTGTTTGTTCCCCTTAAGTGATAAACAAATCAATTTTTTTTATTGGAAGGGGTTCCTTTTAAGCCTGTGTAAATAAATAAGGAAACTTGTCTTAGCTAAATATAAGTAAAACACATATACCTTTGTGCACATATTTTCCAGTACTTAACTCATTTTCCTAAGTACATGATTAAGAAGAGGATATTAGGAGCATAACATCACATTAGCTTCAAATCTCCTGCTGGCCTCATCAGTTTTCTACTGACCCTATGTCCTCCAGTGCATTGACATAGCAGGAAGGAAAAATACAGACATTAACCTTTAATTACTTCCACAATTTTACATCAGAAATACAACCTGCTTTTAAAACATGTATTAAAAATTTTTTAAAAGTAGCAGGAAACACTCTTAATTGGGCAAATAGCTGCCAGTGTATTTTTTGCATAAAGAGTAGAATTATCAGCCTACCCTTCCTTTCTGGCAACATATAAAAAGTACAAACTCCAAGCAAAGGGAAAATCAAAGATGCTATCTTTCTTAAGTTTCCAGTAATTTTCTGAAGTTTCTAAATTTTTTTTTCCCTGCAAAATGTAGTCTCTTCACAAAATGAAAGAACTGCCATAAAGGGTGTAAAAGGCCAGTCACTCAAGATACCTAACTTTATTATAGAATCACAGAATGCTTTGGGTTAGAAGAGACATGAAGAGCACCATTAGATTGATTCCAAAAGTCTAGTGATGAGCACTGTCTGTTGAAAAAGGCTCTATGCTCTGAAGCACCCTCTTGTTACCATTTTACCAGGCAGGAATACCTGGAAGGATCAGTTTTCTTGGGTTTTTGTAGGAGGAGTAAAAAGCAAGAAGTATTTCTCCCTCGAGAGAACAATTTCATGAAAATGCAGGAAGCATTCATTTGTTCTACTGGTGGTAAAGACACAGTTTGAAAGAGAGTAACCAGTTAGAGTAACAGAAGTACACCATAAATAGCTGTACACTCTTACATCCTGCTATCATGGGATGGGGAAAGAAAAGCTAGATGGACCACACAGACTTCTAGATCAAATAGTCATTTTGCTGGCAGGTTCATCCTGAGCAACAAAGTAAAAGACTAAGAATTTTTTGCTTTCATTGGGAAGCTTCTTCTTTAATCTCTCGCTCCTTCAGCCCTAACATCTTTAGGGCCTACTAAGAGGCCTTTACTTTGGCCTCTTGGTGCAGTTAGGCATTTATGTTTCCTGTTTGTTTGTTTCTAGGATTCACAAAAATACAATGGTTTCTGTGTTTGTTCTTCTTTACGTTATTGCCAATTTAAAAATTAATCCCTGAGATTTACAAGAAAAATACTCAGCACAATGAGAAAAAGGGGACAGTGTGATACTGCCGCACAGAGATACACAGTCTATTTGCCATGCATTGCAAAGACTTAATTTTGCTCCTTTACATCAAGTTTCAGCCTGAAGTAATTTGTTGAAGCAAGGTCATAATAGAGACACTGACACAGCCTTAATTACAATATAAATATTACAGCTATATTTTACAACCTCCAGTAAAAACACATGCACTATACTCAGAACAGGATCAATTTGGGGGCCACAGTAGCTTTGAGATTAAAAAAGTATATAATAAAAGGGGGAGGAAAAGGAGTTGTAAACTCGTTTGCCTAATATTCATATAGAAGAAGGATGGAAGAACTGCCTGAAATTACATTGTGTACAGCATCACAGAACTATTTCTGTTTCTGTTTCTGTTATTATCTCTGAGTCCAAAGAAAATTACTGTCTGGATGCAATCAAGCTCCTTGCAGTTAATTGCTTTCAAATCTAAATGTGAGTTGGCACAGAAGCTTGATATCTGCTAGTAAGAATTACTTCCTTGGATGGACTGCCACTGTAATCCAGCTGGTTCATGAGAAGGGGGAAGCTGCCAAGACATGGTACTGTCATTCTAATATCTGATAAGGTAGCTTGAATATTCCTGCCCTTCTCAAATTATTAAATGCTCTTTTCTTTTTTTTCCCCCGTTTCTATTTTTTCCCCAGGCTTCTTCAAGTTTGATTCTTCCTGATGTATAGACTTAAACTTCTTATCCTTCAAAAATGCAAGATTTCACAAGTGTCTGTTCCTCATTATAGAAACAAACTTCCAAATGGTGAGCAGCAGTAGCAGACTGACCCCACATCACCCAAACCTGTAAAGTCTGAACTCTTTATTAATAGTCTACCTTAAACTTGTTTAAAACCATATTCATGTAAGTGCTGAAGTTTTTTAATTCTTTTTTTTAAAAACTGAAACCAGAGGTTAGGAGATTCCTCTGATTCCTCTGAAGAAGCCTATTTTGAGACAGGAGCATAAGATAGCTATTCTGTAGGAAAACATCCAAGAGAAGAATTAAGCTGGAGCAGGCCTTTGCAAACATGCTGATAATTTGGAAGCTGCCACTTTGAACCATAAAATCAAACTATTCAGTGCTTGATCAATATTAACTTTCAAACACCAAATCATAACTTTTACATTGGGAGCTATTAGGTTATTGAGGAAATACAGAAGACCTTGGTTTTTCTCAACTTCACCTCCAGTGACATTTGATAGACAGAGTTAATGAAATAAATTTAGATGTCAACTGGTGATTATTAAGTATTTTTGTTACTTTAAAATTAATATAGATTTATCTATGGCAATTCATAAAGGTGCTCCACATTATCTCCTCTGAAGGAACAGCCAAATGCTACACAGAAACCTACAATAACTAAAATTTTGAAAGGCAACTGCAAAGAATATCACCAAGGGCAAAATTTTTACAATACATTCTGTAAAGACTCTTCTTCCCTGTCTCCAGGTCTAAGCTTTAAATCAGGTATTTTCCTCCTTGATGTTCTGCTTCTCCACCACAGTAAAAAGGCAGACAATTGATCTGTTATTACATTTGAATTTCTCCATCCCATGTGCTGTTATGACAATTCCTTTTTAGATTTTCTCCTACATGCAATTCTGGACAGAGCAATCTGTTATTTTAATTCTGAGCACAAGTAGATAATGTCTTAATTGTTGTACATTCAAATGGGAAAAGAAAAACGAGAACATTTTAATTTTATTCCCTTTTGCTGATGGTCAGTACTTTTCAAGGCCTTCAGTTAAAGATGTAAAATTCTAGAGTTTTCCATTAGTTCATGCTCACAAGCCATGAAATTTTTTTGTTTTGTTTTTATTGAATAAAAAGAAATATTTACCTTTTTTTTTGAGAACGTCTTCTTAAAGAGTGCAAAATTTTAACATCATAATTTATGCAAGGAAGGGCTGGGACAATAGACAGAATACTGGGGTTCCAAATGAGTTTTCCTTTTAAATGTCTCCATGACAAGCACCGTTGTATTTTTAAACATTATTTATGGAACTTGGTATAATTCCTAGTTTAAAAGGCTTTGAGAGCTTTTACATCTGTTTTTCAACTTTTTCAACACTGAAGCAGTTGCTGGCTTTGCCAGCTTGAGATGAAGTCCTGACAAGGACAAAAATACAGGGATAATATTTGATGTTTATAAACAAACACCAGAGAATATACCCACTTTTTGCAGTGGATTTTGCCAGTGTAGAGAGCTCAAAGAGGAATTTAAAATTTAGCTTTTATTTCCTAAAATATTTTCTATTTCATCTTATTTAGTGTGTTTCCTTTTATATTAGGAAACACACTAAATCTCTTCTGACCTTCTCCTTAAGCAGTCTGGTTGGTTATCAGCCAATATGTTGGAATCTCTGGTACTATGAATCAAAAAAGCAACCAACCACATGAATAAGCTCAAGAGATCAAAAGGTGTATTTGGAAGGTGAGCAGCTCTCTCATAACCTCCCTTAATATCAATATCAAACACACTCAAACATTATTTAACAAAAATATAATCTCCACAAAGAAAATGTTTACTTCTAATAAGAATATTAATAATAGCCATAATTTGTAACATATCTTTGCCTAGAGCCTCCCCAAAGTGTTCCCCAGGCCCTAAGGCAGGAAGAATGAAAATAAGAATGGCTAGAGCTCCAGGCATTATCCATGTTTCTCTTCATTAGGGTTCACAACGACCTAACACAGATGCTGTAGTGTAGTACAGTACAGTACAGTTTTATAGAACAAGTCAAAGTTCTTGCCTCAGCAAACTACTATCCCTTTTTCATAGGTATAATGTGTTAAGTAAAGCCATTAATAGCCACTTTATAACTGAAAGGAACAGAGAAATATGGAGGGCAAGTGATAGAACAGAGATTACAAAGCAAATCGAAGTGAGAATGAGGACAAGAACACAAACCTGTTTGCATTAAATTCAGGGAGTGCCTAAACATTCTTGGTATTTTACTGACAATCATATGAATCTTCATCTTGAGGAACCTATCCCTTAAATACAGCAAGTTTATGGTAAGCTTGACTGGTGTATCCTGTTTTTACTAAGAGAATACAGAATTAGTGTGATTGTGTGATTAATATCAACACTCAGTTATTATTTTTGCAGCAAAAACATTTTTATAGTTCTGCTTGTCATTCCTGACCAATGCTTACTGTTGGCACACCTTGCTGTAACTTAGATTCCTTCTTTTGTCTTTCGTTCTGTATTTGACTTTAGAACAGATGGGGAAGAAAAATTCAGCATGGCTGGAATGAATGCATGTGAAGCAATGTTCTGATGTACTACAGTAATTTC
>VRYO01002782.1:13335362-13356777 GCA_009812075.1 Sialia sialis
CTGGATTCTTCAATGAAAAAGGTGCAGCTTATATTCATGAAATTACTGTAACCTTTATTTTTCAAGGATTGAAGAACTTTTAAACAAATAGAACTGGTGGACTACTTAACACTGAATATATTTCTTAGAATTAAACTTCATATAATTGTTACTATGTCAAAGCTGTTTATGGAAAGAGTATTGATGCTAATTAGCAATTATGCTTTGGTATTGTTAGAAACACACAAGTTAAGTGATAGATTATAAAAGGGATATGGATAAGAAAGATAATACCCAGAGCTCATCCTTACACAGTGTGACATTACTTTCTCACCAAGTTTTTCCTCATGAGAGTATAAGACAAGAATGGAGTGCTAATGCTGAAATGCCAAAACACAAAAATTTCAGTGTAAAAGATGCAAACAGATGAAAAAAATAATCTTCTTCCTCTTAACAAGTGTGGAAAGAGGGGTGTTCTGGTTGGGTTTGCTGAAAACACCTACTTGCATAAGGACAGAAGATATCTGCATCTCCCCAGTGAAAATAATTTAGGGAATAACAGAACTAGTGGAAAAGTTTCAAAGAGTATCTTCTTCAGTGAATAAGCAGAATTAATTGTTAATGTTATTTTTAATTTTAAAAGTGGTCTTTTACTAGCATAAACATTTGCTTTTTATTATTAATTTTTAACCTAAAGGAAATAAGAATATAAAATTCTCTAGTAAGTTGCTTCATGGAAAAGTAACAACAATATGTTCATCTGCAACAAACTGATGATAGCAACAAATGTGTGTTAACAGACTTCTTTGAGCTCATGGTCAGTTAAGAGCCCCTTGAGTTCAGAGGTCTGCAGAAATGTCCTGAAGTTGAACCTAGCTGTACTGCAGACAAAGAAGCTGACAAAAGAAGAATGAAAGAAACTAAAATAAGGTGATGTTACAGTCTGTGATTCCAGAGGCCAACCCACACAACCCCACCAAAAGGGGCCAGCCTGTTTCTTCCTATCACTCTCCTGCTTATTCCTGGTCACGTGAAACACTCCCTCCTTCACTTCAGCTATATCACCTGAGGCTCCTCTCTGGAATCACTAACAGACAGAAAGTTATCTGTGTTTCTGCTGGCTCCATTTTTTTCTCCTCACTGTAGAAGTTAAAGTTCAGGAGGTTTTTGACAATCCGTGAAGCTGCAATAAAAACAGCTTCCTGAGTGTGTTCCTGGGAGTTGAGGGAGAATTAGAGAAAGAAACTATCTCTCTCCTTTTCAGTAGCAATGCACTGCTAGATCAGCTCTCCGTGTCTCTCCTTCACACGCTCCAAGGCATTAGTACTGACTTTCAAGTCTACAGGCTTGTTCTCAGGCACAATGACCTGAAGTGAGGTACAAAAACAGGCAAAACCGGCATGGCTCCACTGGAAAGAGAATCCTATTTAAAACCCCACAGGTGCTCAGTCAGTACAGAATCAAAAGACACAAATCCAAAGCACCATCCTGGAAGACACATATGAGACAAAAGACAGATACTTCCTGATGAGCTGTCATCACCAGTGACTCCCTGGGCTCCTTCAAAGAATTGCTGTTAACACAAGCATACTGATGATTTACCAGTTTCTGGAAATTTCCAGTCTGTGCTCTAAGAACATTTTCTCTTACTTATCTTTTAATTGATTAATTTGTGGTGTTGCTCTACTCCTAGAAATGGATGCCTATTTTTGTTTATTTCTGAACACCATGAAATTAATGCATATTTCATTGTGCCTGTCATGGGCATATCAATAAACAGCAAAGTATGCACTGTATCCAATGTTGTAATAGAAAGGTTTTACCTAATATGGATTCAAATTGACCTTATTTTCTTTGAAGTGGTGACTATACATTCCGATGACTTCTACAGATCATTACAAACGAATGTCAGTAAATTTTTTACAGTACCATCTGGTCATATGTTCTTCTGTATGTCAAATTTTGTATTTAAAATCATGTTGTAGATGCATTACAGAGGTTTTAAAGGCTTTTAATTGGTAATAATTTTTCTAGAGGGTGCAATATCCCTATTACAGAACCAAGTGTTTTACTGTTATGAGTCTATGTCAATCCTCTGGGGAAAATTATAATTAGATGCTCTTGATGGTTGGTTCTTTTGCAATAATCTTATGTTTCTAGTCCAGTATTAACTTTCTGGCCCACAGACTTAATATTTTGCAGGGATGTATTTTTGCTATCTCATTAGAGTTTGGACCAATTTGATCAAGTTTGAAATCTTTAGAATATCATTCTGAACAATTTATTATAGATTTCAGAGGTAAATAATAAGTAGATTTTTGTCCCCACTGAGCATGCTCTCAACCCTGATCACAGTGGGCTGGCGCTTCACGGAAGAAGTAAGGATACCATAGTATAATGCTAAAACAATCAGAAAGATTTTTGTTTGAAAATAATATATTTAAGCTGGGTTAGGTTGAGACAGGACAGACAAGGAGTTAAAACTCCCTTAGATGAGCATTGATTCATACTAGGGTGCTGGAAAGCAAAATCCTCCTTACAGTCCAGTCATGTCTAAGGTGCAGAAACCTGTCTGTCACAGCACACCCAGCTAATACATGAAAAGGCTTGAGGAGAGAAATGCTATTGTGGTCTTGGTTCCTTGTCACTCCATATCATGGAGCTCAATCCCAGAAGAAAGTATTGGAATACCATAAAAAATCCATTTCAGAGCTCCTCTTAGCACAAGGATCATTTCCCTCTGCCTGTATGTGCAATCAGGTCAACAGCTGAAAAAATTCTTATACCTCTTGAGCCAGCTATGCCATAGCTGTAGGCAATGTGAGTTGTGAGATGCTACATGGGAAAGGAATATTAGGAAACTAGATAAAGCAATAGCTTCTACTATAATGCTGGCATAATTCCCACCCACAGTGGGCATTTCCAGGTATGTTTTCCCAGAAAACAAAGAAAGAAAACAGCAAGAACAAATACACACACCCCACAAAAACAAACAAAAACCACCCACAGAAGTCAACTTCACCTTGAAACTGTACTTAGGAACCATTTCTTTACTTCAACTTGTACATTTTTGTTTGGGCCTTTAGCAATTAAGCCACAGAATTTTATGGCATGCAAGTATATACATGTTTATGACTTATGAATCATAACATTTAATTTACTTAATCAACATTAGAAGGTGGTTATTTACAATAATGGGCCAGAGCTTATCTAACTCTAGAATTTCATATTACAGAATGATTGCTGAGCTTGGGACAGTGTGTTCATTTGCATTTAATTCTCTTTTGAAACAGTGAAATTCTGCCACCCTCTGGACAACAACTAAACTAAGACGTATTTACAATCAGCCTCAAAACATGCCACTTCTGCCAATAAATCTGCACTGCTTTTTAAGCACATTTTAAAATTAATTATGGGGCTGAATGAAAAACATATGTTATTAGTAAACTATAGACAGAACAACTACTTTCAGTACTGAACAGCCTTTTTACTAATAAAATTTAATCAAACAGTAAACTTCACCATTTTCTGTTCTTAACTTTTTCTAGTAGTCACTTGAATGCTCACAGTTGTATTTTTAAAGATCTGTTACCAAAGTATGATGTTATGTTTTATGCCACCATTTATCTCCACAAATCAGAACCTTCTGGAATTATCAACATCTTTCTGACTGAGCTAAATGAGAACAAGTATAGAACAGAGTTCAGTGGGAGAAAGAAAGGCAAAGAAGTTTGCATTATGGCTGATCAAACTGTATTTAAAAAGTACCAAAGGGAAAACACGACTCTTACATTTATTCACATGGCAAGCAGCACTTGTTGCTAATAATATTGCCAGTCAACATATTATTATGATCATTTGAAACAGTAAAATTCACATTCAAAGTTTCAATTTGTGCTTCCAGTGTAAGTGGGAAAGGAGGGCTGTAGCATAGAGGTTGCTACACACAGAACCTTGTACAGTACCTTGTTTTGGCTATGGAGCCTAGCTGCTGCTGTTCTTGAATGAGCTCAGCCAGCTGTTTTTGCAAAGACATATCTTTACCATGCACTTGTTTAATAAACGGATGCTCCAACAGATGGGTGACTGAAGGACGTTTTTCAAAATCTTTGATTAGACACCTGTGACAAAGAAATAGGGGTCTCAGACAATGATATTTTATCATTAGAGTATGAATGGAGTCAGCTTACTGTATGGCTGTTACTCTGTTTTCCACAAATCTGAGTTCCTCAATATGTTACAAGACTCTTCCATACTGCAATAAATCTGGCAAAAAATACTTAGCTAAGTGAATGCACTCTACAAGTACACTAGTATAAAGGCTACAAATTCTGGTTTTTAATCTCTCTTTTTAACTGTAACTAGATAAAAGGAAAAAATGACATTTTATCCTGTAAAAGCTGTACAGTTAATATACATAAAAGTTAAGATGAGGAGACAATTCTTCATTCACTTTAATTTTCTACCGATTCTCCAAAAAGAGTTTGACTATGAACTGTAGGATACAGCCTATTGAAAATCATAACTGAAACCTGTGGTACAACACTAGTCAGAACAATTTGATACAGAACTTTGTTTTTAAAATGAATGTTATGGGTATCTACCCATATTCTATATCCCAATGATGAGTGTTAGCATGAGAATTATAGAAAATTCTGCAAATAATTCAGTCTGGAAGAGAAAGGAATCAGTCAGAATTAAATGCTAGCCAGGGTACCAAGGTTCTTTCCCTGATAGGAACGGGTGAACTAGTAATGAGTAAAGAAATATATCCTATTAAATCAGCATAAAATAAAGTACCATGCTAATTTATAAAGTTGAGATTTAACTTTTGACAAGTCATCGCTCAAGTTAATTATTTTCTGCATATTAAAGCTGAAATAATACCCTTCCAACAGAAGAATGATCCACCACGATTAGACTACTTTCAAGTATCCTCTAATTAATAATATTAAATAATTCTAATAATCTTGCTGAAATAATAGATATTGACATTATTTGAGAATGTGAAAAAGAAGTGCTGCAATTCAGTATATACCTCCTTTCCAGTATCCATAATTTTATCAAATTATAGCTCAAGATTAATTTACTTGATGAGATGATTCATATTACATACTGCACAATTTTCTTTCATATTTGCTGAATAAGTACCTAAAGTACTTCCTCTGCAGGGCTAAATATCAGAAATAAAGACTATCATTATAGCCAAAAGTTCAATGAAACTTTAATACCTTTTAAAATTTATATTCCAGTAATAAAAGTAACAATGTACAAAATCTAAACTACATTACAAAAAATCATACACATTAATTAATTTCAAATACTACCAAACACATTAGCAAGTTATTAAAGTTTAGCCTCACCTCAAAGACTTTACTGAAGACTAAAGTCTGGTCATAAAATGATCCGGAGATATCTTTGAACATAACTTTAATACTTTAGGCTCCTGAAAACCATTTTGTTAACCTCTTCTGTACATCTCATCCAGAAAAGGAAGTCTGTAAAATGTGTTACCAGTTTTGGAACTATTTTGCTATAGGCTAGAACTATAACCTCCTGACAGAAACACTAAAGCAACACAAGCTGCTTTATCTCCATCCTTCTGAGCACAAGGCTATAAATACCAGTCCTTGCCCTCCATGAAAAGATCCATCATTAGCCCTGAATAGGTTCTGACAATCCCCCCTACCCCTTTTCTTTTTTATAATCTGTGAGTTTTAAAAGTCAGTACACCCACACAGACAATATGGTCCATGCCAATCCTGTTTAAATTCATGTTTCCTGAGAAAAAGGAAAAAAGCATTTGAAAAGAAAGACAACATTAATCAGGAAGACAGAGGAAAGGAGAACAAAACAAGTGCTATGCATTATACAAATTCACAGATTGATGGCACGTATCTGAAGTGGAGATTTCAGTCTGAAAAGCTCATGCACTCATGATTTTTACCATTCTATCAATAATTCCAACTTCACAGTATTTATGTTTTATTGTTAATATATAAATGCTCTTAAATTTGATTTCATCTGGAGTTTAAATGGATTCTCTTAAAAAAATTGCACAGTTCCAGACAGGATATCTTGTGTTGATCAAAAGTGTGAAGAACGTGCAAACCTTTGACTTGGTGGCAGTTATTCATACAAATTCTCTGAGCTCTGAGCAATGCACCCACAGATACACTCACTCTACAGACAGGATACAGAAGTTGCATGAGAGTTTTCTATATACATGGCCCCTAGATTAAACATCCAAATGTCCAGGATATTGCACTCATTGTGGATGCTCAACAAGAAGAGACATTTTGGAGAAGAAAGTTCTTAGATTCTCTCTTGCATGCCTGAAATATGGGAATTTTAGGTCTGGCAATGTTTAAATGAGCACAGGTAAGTTCTGTGAAGGCAGTGATCTTGGAGATCTTTGGAGATTCTTTGCTTATGTTGCATAATCCCACCAATCCTCCACTGACTATTCACTTTGTGTGTGTGCTTCACTTTTGCAACAATCGATGTTTATCTATTGTTTCATCTAAATGCAGCCTTCATTCTCTGGTAGTAGGATATTGCTGCAGTCTGTGCTCATGTAAGATTTCACTTGAAACACAACCAAAACTTTGTTAAATTGCAGGATGACTAAGTTAATGACACCAAAGACATCAACATGATTCTGTGATCAAACCCTCTATTCCAAGCTCAGACTGAGTACACCTCCTGTTGTGCCAAGCTTGTGCCTGCATGGGAAGAACAGAGCCCTCTCAGATGGTCAGTGAGATGACACAATAAAGCAGAGAGCTAGTAACTAACAGCCGTGCAAGGGTGAGGGAGAACTGCTTAAGTTCTTGTCTGTAACTTCATGTGTGAGTACTTCAGCTTCAGGGAAGAGACTGACAGGAGAATGAACATTTCCACTGGAGCTGGTTTAAGACATTAAGTCAAATGATAAGTTCGTAGCACTTTAAAAACACAGCCGCAGAAAGACCAGGTACGCCATAGGGAACTGAAGTGTGTAAGGCACACACTCTCCTTTGCCTCTAAACAGCAGAAGTTTTGACACAGTCACTTCTAGAAATTAGTCCTTACTGTGTTTCAAATGCAGTGAACTGCTTGCAGCTTAGTCACTGCTTAAGTACTGAGGGCTCAGCCTGTACTCAAATATTCAGTGCCAATCTGATGTCTCACCAGGCATGTTGTGATGGAATGTAGGATGGAAAGCCATCATGTGACACACTGTAAACATAGCCCTTATGTTTCTCAGTGCATATTCCTTTGTCTCTATTCTTCTCTATGTAGAAAAGGTCTATTAATATTCTGGTTCTCTACATACTGTCAGTCCAACTGTGGTGCTTTTAGTGCAACATGAATGCCTGCTGCTGCTGCTGCTGCTCTTAGCCAATGTCATCTGTAAAATAAAAATTCTTGGGCCACCACCTAAGTGCTAATGAAAAATGATGCATCAGACTGCTGGTGTCACTGCAGGTGTTCAATAAAGTGTCATTGACATCCTACTGGAAGCAGTATTGACATTATAATACTCTTCAGAAAAAAAAATAGAATAGCAGCTCTTACAATGCTAAAGCCTGCACAAAGGTGAGAATTATCACAAAGTTTTCTACTGATCTGCACTCTGACATAGAATTATAATGTGTGGAAAAGTTAATTACATGAGTGTCTGAGTTCAAAGTTGCCAGTAAATTCGAAAATGTATCTAACATATGCCATAAAAAAGAAGTCAAGAAGCAATAAACAAAAATGCAGTAATGTTAACATTTTAAAGAGTACAGCAACAGAACAGTTTAACAATTTCACTCGTCACAAAATATTCTGAAATAACTGTGTGCATTGCACATGTGAAAAACAAAGTTCAAAAGCCCTAATAACGAACGATTTGTTTCTGAGGAATAAAGAAAACTAAAATATCTTCAGCTTCTCATTTGAGCATTCATTTAAGACCAGTTTGGACAGTTAGCTTAGGCAAACATCAATCATACTGCAATTATTCATAATTCAATGTGCTGCACCTGCAAATTCAGCCAAAATATTTGCCTCATGGAAATTAAAAAAAAAAAAAAAAAAAAAAAAAAAAAAAAAAAAAAAAAAAAAAAAAAGAAAAAAAAGAAAGAAAAACGTAGTGCATTAGTTTGAACTGAGCAAATTGACTAGCAAATCTACTACAAGATGGGTTTCAAATAAGGTATGATGAGAATATCACATTTAGTCTGCTATTTTTTGGATATAAAATAATAGAAAGGCTAAGTGAGTAGAGATTGAAAAAGAAATAAAAACAGTATGTTTGCCTTGAAAAAAAGTCAATCCATTATCTAATTGGAAATTCTAGTATCTTCCATCATGCTTTCTTAGCTGAAAATTAATTCTCAGAATTCATTAGCGTCACTACATTAAACATAGGTTGCAGCCATTTGCTGCAATCTCACAGACAGGCTCCTAAGCACCATTTCCATTCTGCCACAATTACAAGCAAAGATGAAGCATTTATTAGCAGAGGATAAGAGCAGCCTCCCATCCACACAGGCTCATCTGAGACAGCCTCTAAAAATTCACTGGCTGCTTGCACTCGGATGATAACATTGTTGGAATTGCTGGGTCTAGACAGTGTAAACAGCCATTTCGAAAGTAGTGAATCAGATGGCTGAAAAGGAGAGATATTTATCAGCATTCATGAGCTAATATTTACTAATGAATAAATGGAAAGAAACGGATTTCATAAGAACTGCAGTGGTGGTCTAAGTCTCCTGTGTGTTCAGAAATAGAAAAATAATTACTAACGTCACTCACTACTGCTGTCAAACATAAGTAGAGCAGCAGCAGCTCCTTCTTTCAGAAATTCTTTTTCATTAGATCTATTATGATCTATTTGACCCCAAGTACTTTCTTTAAAAAGAAAGAAATCAAGCGGCTGCAACTCTCATAGCTTAGATACATTATGATTTATTGCTAGTATTTTGGTTTTTTCCAATTATTACATTTGTGAACGCTATATTTTCTATTATTTCATATCTGCTAGAAGTATATTGCTGGAACTCATTTTGTCTCATAACCCAAATATCCAATCAGACATTAAGCAACTATTTAATACCTACATGAACAGAAGATGCATAGGTTAATATTTGGAAGAAATTATGACTGTGTATCAGACAGTATTAGAGCTGAGGAATTCACACAACAGCCTCTGGGTGACAGTGACGTAAAGTCTCTGTGCTGTTTAATTGTTATCTGTTAGCTAAAGTCCTCACTGCCACTCCTCTGGTCCCTCTCTCCCTGCCTCATCAGGGCTCTTTCCCCATCACCTGCTCCTCTCACAGCTCTGAATCATTCTCCCCTGCCCTCCACATAATCGCTCCTTGCATAAGTACCTGCTGTCCAGCAGTGAGGAATCATTCCAGGACTCTGCTACTAGGATAGCTTTCCAGGGTCTTCAACCAGACCCCAGGTCATCCTGAGGTGCTAAGATCCTCTTGTCCCAGCTTCAGAAAATAGTTACCAGACTGACCCCAAAGATAGAGATGTTTTAGAGTGGCTGAGCTGAGGTTCTAGAGTGGAAATTTCCAAGAGGAAGAAGAAGAGTAAGGTCATATCCTCTTGAAAGGAGGGAGCATTCTCTCCTAAGCTGGGAGAAAGACGTCTCTAGGTTCTGAGACTTTATTTTACTCCACATACTTATCTGACTACTTACATCACAAGGCTGCTTCATGATGCAAGATTAATGAAATCAAGACTATGACCTCATGATTCCCCTACTTAGAGAAATGGAAGGACAGACACTGACCAGCAGGATCGTTTAGGTCAGATACATTAGAAACCTTCCAGTCAAGGTAGGAAAAATAACAATCTCTGAATTCTTTTTAGCTAGTTAAAATGCTCAGTAACGGAGTGTTCCTTCTACCTCTGTACCACATGTAGCTGTGGCAGGCAGTGGTCAGGTTACATGCAGCAAAGATGTGGAGAAGACATTTCATGAACTACATCTGTAATGAGATGTAGGAATGTGCCTGCTCTCTGACACTTCCCTGCTTTCCACTTGCAGGCCTGCCCAACCCCCACTGCTGCAGGTCACTAATTTACAAAAGTGAACTAAAAAACTGTGACAGCTTTGCCAACAGCATTTCTGCTTTTGGTCCTAATTCAGCAGGACTCAAAGGATAGAAATAACCTTATCTTCAGGACTATATATAGCTGTCCCTTTGCAAAAAGCAAATGCTGGGCACTAGGGATATATGTGTTAAATAGGTTAAATAGGTCTCCTGCCTTGCACAGCATCCCACAATAAATAATAAGGATTTTACTGTTCATTCTGCTACAATCAGATACCAGAATGAAAGACTGAATTTATGACAAAGAACTCAATCATCACATATATGGTATAAATTCTGATGGTCAGAACACACTTATAACATTATTGATCTGCCTTTTGGTAGCAAAGGCTGTAAATTACTAATCCTCTCTAAAAATGAGACAAATACTCAAAACACTGAAATGTCATCATCACCAGTTTTCTTAATAAATCTTCTTTTGGTTTAATGTTCAACATCAAGCACCATATAGTAAAATTTAGAGCACACATCTGAAATATAACAAAGATTCTATTGCACTGGAATTGTAAACTTAGGTGTAATAAATACCTTTACCTCTTCTAAATCTTCAAAACTTACCACAGATTTCCCAGCCTTATTTGCGCTGAGTAAGCAATACAATTTATTTTGGCTCATTTATATGGTTTAGAGAAACTCTACGGAGTAGCACCTCTTGCAGCTCTTTAGCACAGGTCTGACAATTGCTCATGTTGAAATCTTTGAAATTTTACCAGTGACAACATAAATACAATCAGAACAACTCTAGAGAGCCTCTCAAAATCACCAAATACATTTATTAATTCTATGATGAATCTGAATAGCCTTTCACTGGGAATTGGTCTGCTCTGTTTCTTTGGTCTGTCTGGAAAGCCCAGAAAAACAAAAACGTTTCAGAACCTTGTACAACTGAAGCTTTTTATCAGAAATAGTATGTTCTGCATGTGTACCAGATTTCCCCCCTTAGTTACCTATCTCAGTTTGACACCACAGCACGCAGCTGATTTGAGGCAGGATTTTTACTACAACAATTCATTAGAAAGTTGAAGATAACTGTATTCATTGTATATGTCCATTCCTCTGTATAAATACAGTAATTTTATGTGTATAAGGCACACCCTTTTGACTGAAATTTTGATTGAAATCTGGAAGTGCTCCTTATACACTGGTGCACCTTTCTATACGGACAAAGTTCGGAAATTTGCCAACCCAGAAGTGCGAGCCGGGCCAAGCCGAGGTGGGGCAGGGCTGCCGGAAGCCAGATCCTCACTGCAAAAAAAAGCACGCTTTATATGCTGGTGTGCCTTATATATGGACAAAGTACGGAAAATTGCTGACAACCCGGAAGTGCGCCTTATATGCTGGTGCACCTTATATGTGTGAAATTACTGTACATATGTTTCATGCAAGGTTCAAAAGTAGCGGAGATCTTTTGTCAGGTCCTAAAATTTAGTATTTCAAGGTCATCTGTAGACAGATCCTGAGACTCTACATCAATGAATGAAATGCAGAAATGTACAGATTTGGTGATAACCTTACACATTGCAATCTGTATCTTTCTGACATTTGCAAACCTCTGCCTTTCTATACTTTGTGAAGTTAATAAGTTATGTCAAATGCATATCATGTTCTCAGTGAAAGAAATGGTAAAATGTTCTTTATGTAACATGAACAGAATGTCACTAAACAATTGCTTAGAATGTGAAAAAACTTTATCTGTATTCAGAGAAGTTAAATATAAATGGACCACTTAAAACCTATATAATTTAGATGATCTATTAACTGAATAACTCTGAACGTAGACTCATCAATATGAAATTCAACTTGCTAAACCGTATTTAGGGTGCAAAAAAGTGAGTTTATCAGAACAAAAAATTATCTTTGTACTCTATTTGCAATGTCATTGCTAAAAGTTGCATTCTGATGATAAATGTGACCATAAATCCTTAAGTTCAGATTTTGACTTTATTACTTCCTGAATTTCTTAATTCATTAATTCCCTCCATCTCAAAAATGACTAATTAATTTAAAGAACCATAATAACTAATCTAACCGATTCTATTTTATTTAACCAATGATTATCAGTTAAATAAATTTTAAAGAAGAATGTCTGTCTCTGGACATACCACTTCTAATCTTAATTGAAATTACCATTTTGTGATGTAATGTAAATAAAAGTTATTGCATTCTTCTGCTACAAGAACATATTAGCTCTCCTATTTATGCCTTGAGATCAGTCAAGCTTTCGAGTGTTAAGAAAATTATTTGTCACTGCTCTGGTAGTTTACATGATCTTAAAGAAATTGTAAAAATCCTACTGATATGTAGATAAAATAAATATAATTACTTATTTCTCACATTATGACTGGAGAGAAAAAAATTTCATACACAATCACAGTAGTACAGATAAATACACATACACAGAACTTTATTGATCTTATGTCAATGAAGTATGTATGTGCTGTCTGTATCCTAGTAGATACCAAATACAAAATTAGGTTGCTGCCAGAGATGAGAGCTGAAATTGTGTCTTCCCTGTATTTTTAAAAAACAAAATATCTAACTCAACTTTACTATCTTCATTGTAAAAATTCTTATAAGAAAAACACATTATAGCCTTCATCTCAACTCAAGGTCAACAGAGCTGGGAATAGAAACATAGATTCACCAAGATAAAACCATCTTGACACCCTTCGTTCAGATTTTATAAACATTGCAGCTGACTAAAATGCTGCTGCAAAATCTTCATCTCTTGGGGCAATAGTATCATAGTCAAAAATACAGACTTCATTCCGGAAAAATATATGATCACTATTTTAGGAGCTTACAGATTTACCAGCAATGAAACTTCCAGCTCAGGCATGTTGTAAATCATGTAATATGTTAGAGACCGCTTATAAAAAATGCCTATTGGGACACTGGTGTCTCAAGGCATAGCAAAATGGGGTGAAAGAAAGCTACAGTGGCCAGGTTTGGCAATCTTGGTATAAACAAAATTACTGCATGAACCAAACTGAAATTAAAAGCTTAGCCAAATGTACATGCTCAGTTTTGGTCAGTACATAGGCCTGGCCTGCAACTTGAATAGATAAGCTTGTTATGCAAATGATGTTAGCATCAAGAAGGAGGTAGATAATGAAATTATTCAAAAGCTAACCACTCATCACAAGGGTGACAGAAACATCAGACAAGGTCCTAACATATGGATAAAAGGCAGTATGGAATTTATACAATCACTGCTTTTAATTTATCATAACTAGGCTGTCAAAAGGTGAGCATCAACAAATGCATAACTAATGCATATAAATGAGCCAATTATCAGTAACGGCTAAAGGGTTTGCAGTTGTATGAGCCAATGTTTCATTATCTAAATTTTTCCAGAAAAACCACTATTGTAAATCTAAGCCTCCATAAAATCATCTTGTAACCTCTGTATCATGACAACTTTACTAACACATAACCAAGAACACCATGTCACACAAAATGTCAGTATTCTCTTAAAAGCAGCTATAACATAGGGTATTTATTACAACTATTGTATTTCTCCATGTTAAGAGAATTGTGTATGAGCGTATTTCCTTACTTCATTGGGCACACCACTGTAAAAATGAAAAGCAAGATTTGAGAACCTGCAGAGGTTGATGATGAGGGAGTAATTAAGCAAAAGTAAATAATAATCCATATGATTAAAAAGATTCAATTTCAATATACAAAAAACTCAAAGGACAAGACTAAAACCAAGTTTAGCCATAAAGTATTAACATCTGACTTATTTTATGAACAATGCACGCTGAACTAAAGGACCGAATAAATGCTAAGAAATGTTTAATTGAGTTTTTGTATTGTTCCCAAGCCCAGCAGGGATTTCTAAAAAGGAAGATATCATGAAAGAAAAACTTATATAACAATGCTGAAGGTTAATGCACAGTGTTCCTGAGACAGGAATGCAGTATTATTTACCAGGTACAGTGACTTTCTAAAGCACAAGTGGAATACCATCCACTAGTGCTGGTCCCCTAGAATACAGACTACAGACTCTAAATACAATGCAACCAATGTTTTTTCATAACAGAATGTAGTTCATCCATGACTTGGTGACCCTTGTACTTAAATACCGAACTTGCTATAGGTCCCAAGGTACCCTACTGTGTAAACAGGGACATGTATTAAAGAGAACCAGAACCTGGATAATCTGCTCTAGAGCAATGTATTTCTGCTACTGACACTGGAGAGATTCTGAGTTATATTGCAGCAATAGTAATAATGTCCTTTCTCTGTAGGTCAAACACTACCACTGGATCTCACCTTTCTGTATGCTTAAAGATCAGCATAGTAAATAACAGTGTTTTTCACAGATTACTAATAAAATTTGCATTAGTGTTTATATTTTTAACTTCTTCTAAAATGGAAAGATTTTACTACACAAATTGTTGAAAAAAGTATCAGGTAGGGATATTGTACTCTGCAAGTAATTGGCTACACAAGGAACACAAGATTCAAAATACAGATGTGCACATTTACAAACCTATCTTGAAAAGTCAGTACTGAGAAGTGGTGTTCCCCACATTACACAATTTGGGTTGTAAATGGTTCCAATGAAATATGGAAGAATACTAAAAATCACTCCAAATTTGCAGAAAGGTTTTTGAATACAATGCTAGCAGCTACTTAACTGTGATTTCCTAGTATCACTGTAAAAAGAAAAAAGTAAAGCAAAAGCATATTTTAGTTTGGTGACAGCTGCATTCATCACGCTCTCAGTACTATTGGTCCTCAATTAAATATATATAGTGCCTATACATATATATACACAACCCACTGAACCTTATAAAGTCAAAAAAAGGCAATTATTTTCTTTCTTACCTTTCAAATTCTCATTTTAAATTGACCAGCAGTCATTTTCACTAATCCTTTTTTCTCCTCAACAAAAAATTTAAATGGAAAACCATCAAGGAAATCAGTTGTATTTTATAAATCTGTTCCAGGTCCACCAAAATTAAGAAACACTCAAATGAATAAAATTACATAAGATCAAACTGTGCTATGAAGCTTTCAAAAATTGAGGCATGGTCTACAATCTATGAAAGCTGTAGTCAAAAACCTGAAAAAGCAATAACTCCATAAGAAAATTCTGTTTTCATATTGGCACAAATAGGTCTTGCTGAATAAGCTATTTGTAAAAGGAAAAAAAACTCACTGTGAAATGAAATGGTTGAATCCTCTGCACCATTTTTCAGGATGTAGCAAAGTAGGTGGAGGGTTTCTGAAAAACAAAGATTTGAGTTTTAAAATGTTAATGTTATCTCACAGATAGTCATCAAAGCTGCTCCTGGTTCCACCGGGGAGAAAATGATAATTGTGAAAATAATAGTCAAATTTTTTGTGTGACACCTTAAGATACCTGTTGGTTTTTTATTGCCATTGCTTATTCACTGACAGCTCTCTTTTCATGTCCTTCTCCTTTTATGTCAATACCTTTGAAGCTGGTGGTCAGTATAGTTCACAGTGTACTCCCCAACATTTCCCTTTCAATTCAGCCTGACTGAAAATGCAATATTAACCTAGCCATCAAACCATTTAACCCTTTACCCAGGATCACTTATTCTGATCAAAACTTTTCAAGTACGGATAAGAAAAACCTGTAGGATTTTCACTCATCAGTTTGGATGACACTGTAAATTATAAAACTGTTAAAAATAGATGATATTTTTAAACTGACATCTAGTAGACAGTATTTTTATGTTAAATAGTAAGATAGCCTTTGTAAAAATAATTTTTCAGGTCTGATAAGTTCCATGGTAGTTGACATAAAATTCCTTTCCTTCCTGATTTATACAGTTACAATTTAATTACACAAACATACAAAGCAAAATCTATAGGTCATATTAAGTGAACCAAATTCTAAGAGGCTTGAATTTAGAAGGACCAACTTCCAGCAGGAATTGTTTATAAAATCATATACTATACCATGTTATCCTCCAGAGGTTTCCTCTGTAGTTTAAGATTTGCTAAGTACTGAAGCTTAATTTAACTTTTTGAGATTGAATTTATAGAGGTATTTTATGAAACCTTAATGATTTATCTTTTGCTGCATTTGAGGGTTCCATATTACTGAATTGGCAGGGAAAAACAATCACAGTAAGACTTATTCTACAACAGAAACACACAATAATATTCTGGATTGTAGCACAAATCATGCCATTTATACTGTGGCCACACTCCACAGAATAACACTGCTTGGAAATATCTCACAAAACAAAAAGGAAAACAGCATAAGCAACATAAATTAGCTCTGATTTGCTCAATAGTCATGAGTTTTTCATGCACATTCACTGAAAAATGAGTTCCATTGAACAATTACTCTAAAAAATGCAAGCAAATTGGTTTGAAAAAAATTGCAATGTGGCTTTGTAATAGATGGACCATGTTGTTCATCTGCATCTTTTCAAAACAAATGTAGCCATCAAATTACACTGCAGGATGAGAAGTTTGCTGAAATTACTATCTCATTACCTTTCTCTTTTGCTTCAGAAGACTAAGGGAATACACTTTTCTTCATGAAGTGAAGAAATCCAGAATGTTTGAAATGTGTATTACTTAGTAAATAAATTATTAAGCAAAAAATATATGATTGGTGATTATTCAATGAATAACATTTCATGGTTGTCTCCGCTTTACCAGACTCAAATGTTCATGCACATCACAGAATCTGATCTTTTTAAAAAGCCTTAAAAAAAAGAAAAAGAAGGCGACTATTTCTAGGTACACTTAAAGGAAAAAAAAATTTATATCAAAGACAGGTAAACTTTAAAAATATATTTTTCTATAACAAAAATTGTTATCAGTCCAGACATTCCACATATGTGACCACTGCAAACAGCTTTAAGAATCAGCCAGCTGGGGTTAGTGTATGTTTCAGTCTTTGTATTGCAGGAATGGTACTCTATCTGACATTTTGGCTTCTGATGAACAACCAGCTTGTACTGTACTGTGAAGTACAGTGTATTTCCTTTTAGAATTATACTAGCACTGTTTACTGAATATTTACAGGGAAGTTTTGAATTTCATTGCAATGTAATTTGCTTTTTCAAAAGCTCAGTTACTATTAATGAAATATGCAATTTTGTCTTTTCTTTTCACGGTGTTCCAAAAGGCTTTCCAGATGGTAACAATGGTGCTGACAAAAACCATATGGTTTGGAGGCTTTGTTAATAATCTCACAAAGAATCTTCTGAGGAAAGACAGAGAAATATTTTACACTCGTTGCAGATGTTATGATGGACATAATGGAAGAACAGATCAGCAGAGTACATGTCATTCAGGAAATATAGTTTGTCATTTGCAGATTAATGATTAATGATTAATAGAGAGGGCTATCTTTTTAGCCATGAAGAACATGTTTTGCCTAACAAATTACTAAACTACTAAGTTCTCACTGATAGGTATCTCTCTTTGGCTGACTCAAATCACAACAACCAAGGAAGTAGTAACTCTACAGATGTTAGACTGAGCTTGATACTTTTGTATTTGTTGATAGAAGATACTATGCTGTTCTCAGTACTTTTGCAGCAAAACCATTTAATTCTGTACTTTGACCACTATAAACTGATGTTTCAGGTACCCCATCTGCAAAATTGAGCTGATAAACAAAACCAGAACCTTAATTCATTAGCATCTATAAATGACATTGGTTCCCTTTGGTGAAGATAATTACTTTAACTGCAAAGTGAAAAATCAGTTCATCCTTTTCTGGCATCATGTGAAAAAATTATTTCCAGAAAGAGGTATAAGAGCATCAGCTTCCTATCTTCACTTTGCGTAAGACACCAGAAACTGTTTCATGCTGATAGCAGAAAACACCATTGCTTCCATGGCATGTCCAGAGGGGAACTTCTACAGTAAAGACTCTAATTTCTAGGGTAACAGGAAAACACAGATATACAAAGGTAATGCTAAACTGTTTTCATAAGCACACCTGGTCTTCTGCAGTTTGAAACTAATAATCCATTTAGATACCTGTAATTCATATCCTGAATCATATCTCATTAAAGGGAAAAGGTAAAACAACTCATATGCATCATCAGATGCTAAACCACAGAGAAACAACACTGGCCTGACCACTTCACCTCAAAGATCAAAGTAGGGCCATTTTGGATTCCAGACTGTGTTAATTCCATTATATGGACTTCTGTGGTTTTTGTGTACTTGCACCAGCCAACACCATTGCATTTTGCCAACACTCAGCTAT
Organism: Sialia sialis; assembly: GCA_009812075.1. Taxonomy (NCBI): domain Eukaryota; kingdom Metazoa; phylum Chordata; class Aves; order Passeriformes; family Turdidae; genus Sialia; species Sialia sialis. Next base: position 13,353,669 of record VRYO01002782.1, read on the forward strand.
TTCTGCAGCACTCACAAAACACATTAATAAAAAAATTAAAAAGCTACCTCTTGTTAACTTGCTGACATAACTTATTCAACTTTTTTCATATAAAATTATAACACCCTGCATGCAATCTTTCTATCATCTTTGTCATATGTGCAAGAAACTGAAGCACAATATAGTCTTACTTCCTATTATATTTGATGGTAATTCTGAGAAGTAGATAGTGATATTATTGGGAAAAGCAGCTATAATTGGGTTTGCCTTTTGAAAATGTCCTCTTTTGATGAAAGATGAGTAATCAACCATTTTTTTCCCAACTTTGGCTTTTTTCTTTTAGTTCTTTCTGTAATTCATAATTAGTCACAGAACTACATGCTCTATTTCCTTAGGCAAATGCATTGTCCTTGTGAGTAGTTTTTCTATTCTTGTATCCAGTGCTTTCCATGGTCATACTAATACTGTTTTTCACTGTGAGTTTTGCTTCAGCAATGAATGTAGGGTTAAGATGTACAAGACACCCATACAGGGAAACAATGTTCCTTCTGAGGACAAGAAGACATTAGCAAGCTTATCAAGCAAGAACTGCTGCTGAATTCTGACCGATACACAAACAGCTGTATGCTGGAAATATTTTAATCTGTAGAGCTTTATGTGTTCCCATCATTCAAACTGCCTTCAAAGTCACTGCCTTCAAAGTCACAGCTGGTGAGGCAAAATTGGTCATTTTACCACAGTAAGGCCAATGATGCAGTCCAGTAAGCACCACTCATCCTTTACATTAAACTGTGAACCTAATTACAGATCATGGATAATAGATATTTGTTGGTAATGAGAAAACAAATATTTTCATTTATGAAAAAATTTTAAAAACTGAAAACATTTTTTAAACTACTTCAGTAAACATCATCATACATTTTACCAACAGAAATCACGACAGTGCCTCCAATTACCAAACTGCAACTGATCAACCTCCCACATTGTTTGTAATGAGGAATTAGCAGATGAAGAGCCAACACCCGTCACCATGTACAGACTCTGAGAATCACCACTCCCCACAAGAATGTAGTGAACTACTCTTTTAGCAGACTGAAGAGACTATAGTTCTGGTGACAGTTTCCTAGGTACATACACAGCTAGTTTTAACATGAAAATAGACTTTCCAGGCATATTTCAAAACACTAAGTGAAACAGCCAAAGAAAAAGGACGAATTCAACCACACATAATAATAATATTTCCTTACAAAAGGTTACAGGAATAATTATTTTTATTAAAATACTGTAGTAATTGACAATAATTAACACCTCATAAATTCTCATACAAGCTTAAGGTCCTGCCGCTCCAAAGTGTAATCCTCCAAAAAATAACTGGATATTTCTCAAAAGGGCTCAGAAGATTTCCTGATACACTTGGTTTGTGTCCCATTCAACTCAATAAGAGATGTTCACTGATCTGAAAGAAAAATTCAGACCCTAAACACTCACCCATTCATCTGTCTTCTACTCAAGTCCACTGAAGTTCAACTGACTTTCATTAATATATTTCATCAAAGTACACTTAGCAGGAAGCAGTGTACTGTTATCAGACTGTGAAGTTAGGATAGAAACTGCAGAAACTCACAGAAGGGGAGAATCAGTACAAAATCACCTGTGTATACAGAGGCAGGCCTTTGAAGTTGCTTTTCAGGTCAGTGGAAAGATATCACCAATCTGAATGCTGTTACGTGGAGCCTCCATGGCTGGGAACCACAGCAGCAATTGGCTCACAGGACCAGGAAATCAGAATGAACACAGGATTTACAGCAAAACTGGAAGCTATACCGGAAGGATTGCATTGGGGCAAAATAACTCCAGGCCTAATGAAACTGCTCAATAACCCTCTGAATGAAAAACCTTTTTCTGATATGCAACTTAAACCTCACCTGCCTCAGCTTCATATCGTTTCTCTGGTCCTGTCACTGGTCATGAGAGTGAAGAGATCAGTACTTGCACCTCCCCAATCCCTTGCACCTATGTTGAAGGCTGCTGTGAGGTCTCCCCTCAGCTTGTAGACCTCTGTCCAGTCTGGTCTGTAGGAGGTCTACAACAGACTCCCATGGCAGCATCTGCATTATTTGTTTGTCCTTTGATTCTTATTTAGAGGCTCTCAACTGAATGCCAACTCTGAGCTCCATACATTCTAGCCCATTCCATTACATACAATGCCACCTCATTCCCCATCTCTTCCAACTTGCTTTTTCCTCCTTAAGAGCCTGTAACCATGCAACAGGGCACTCCAGTCAGAGGATTCATCCCATCAAGTTTCAATTACGCAAGTGACATCAAATATCTAGGACTGGGCCAAAGCTTCAAGCTCCTGTTTGTTCCTTCTGCTGTGTACACTAGTCTAGAAATGTATCAGGTTGTACTTTGTAGCCAACATCTCATGAAGCAGATTGAGGGAACCCATGATTATTCATTTTCTCAAGATTTGGAACACCGTCCCATTATTCATCACTATTATTTTCCTTTTCCCCCTCTCAAGCTGAAGTTCAGTCAATGAGTCCTTGCTACTCCTGTGCTAGAGTTTTCCCCTTTGAGAAAGGCGTATCCCCTCAGGCGACAGTAGACCAGGTATTGAAAAAATCATCCCATGGTCAAAAAACTCACATTTTTTTCAATTATACCAGCCTCAGAGCCATGCATTGACCTGATGGATCTGTCTATTCCTTGGTACTGGAAGAATTGACAAAATCACACTACCTGTGCTCCTGATCCTTCAACCAATTGTTTCAAGGCCCTGAAGTCTCTTTTGACTGCTCTCAGATTTCTATTTGTTATTTCATCACTGCCAGCTTGAAAAACCATTAACAGACAGCAATTGGAGGTCCTTAATAGACTGGAAAGTTTTCCAGTAATGTCTCTTTCCTGACCCCCTAGGAAACACTGGTAAAATGAACTTTATTCTGTGAAAATTAAAGATACAGTCAATCCGAGGGAAAGATTGGAGGAACAGAGGAAGTAGGAATATGCTCCTGCCAAGTTTGGTCTCCAGATACCTTTTCACTAGTGTTGGGGATTGGGGGGGGCTGAATCTACTCTTTCCCTTGGTAAAGAAGCTGAGAATTTTCCCCATTATCATGTTAAA
>VRYO01002782.1:13357748-13367756 GCA_009812075.1 Sialia sialis
ATTTTACGGAAAGCTCCTGCCTTTTTTCTGGCAATACCTGTCCTCTAAACCAGGACAACTAGTAACTGATTCGCTTCTAAATTTCGAAGTGTCATCTCCTTTTCCACACCCCCTCTCCCTTTTCTCTGAGGACTCTTTTTCTTCTGTAAATATCTAACTTTAAAGTTAATTTCTAAACACTAGAAGTGTTAACATACAATTTCAACAACTTCCTAATTCAAATTATCAAAGGCATGTGTCTATTCAAATAATTTATAAGCACCTTAATTCTAACAAGGCTATGCTGCTTTAAACGAAGACCAAAATCTGAGGGAAAGAACTGGTTAAGAGCAAGCAGAGCACAAGACATTGCTGCCTCATTACTGAAACAAAAATATTCTTCTTGCTTAAGTATTTTACTATCTTTTAATTACAGAAACAGAGTTATCTGATATTCCCTCTTGACTGGAATTTTCCACTGTTACAGAAGTCTGGACTCAAACCAATAGCATATGATGAATTTATATTGAACTGAAACTTAAACAGACTGCAGGATTCTAATTACCTGGAAAGGTCAATGGCAGTAATTCACCTTTCTGGCTTTGGGATTTTTTTTTTTTGTAATACAGGCTCCTGATCTAGTAAAAACCAAATTGGATATCTGTTTCCCCTCTGAGAAGAGAATGATGGCTACATAATCTATAACACACAAATGCACATATCCCTCTTTTTTCTCATGTTTGTACATGACTATTAACTTTCCTGCCATTAAGTAGGTGACGTAGCAGATTAACAATGAAATATGGGCTCAGCTGCAAAACACACCAATGAAAAAAAGTCAAATAGTTCTTTAAAGCACAATTGTATCAAGATTTATTCACAGTCTCCTGCCTATAATAGTTCATCAGGCAGAAAAATAATGAGTAAAAATAAACAGCAAAAGGTAGCCAGTTCCAGAACTATGCACAATCTCCTTTTGATTGCCAAGATTCACTTTATGGATTGCCAAAAAAGACGTGCTTCAGAACTATAAACACACTGTCAAAAGCAGCTTTCTAAGAAACCTCCATCACGTGATGATATGTATCTGATAAATGCCACCTTTAAAGTAATCAGTATGGACAGAAATAATGTGCTAAGCACACTAAATTATCTTGAAGGTCAAATAATAACCTTCAGAAAATGTATTAAAGCAAATCTCAGTTATGTAATTTTTTAGTCCATACAAACAGAAAGAAAAATGGATGAACAAGTGTTGCAAAGTGTTCTGCTTGGGAACAACTGGATTATCTTTGACTTTTTCCCTTGAACATTGCAATTCACAGGTCACTGGTTTCAGTCAGATTTGGTAGTAGCAAGGTTCCATTAGCCTTTTTCAGAACCTGACAAGGCATCATTTATTTCTGTCATTTATTCTTCAGTTTCCAGTGTAAGTTTCTGGCTTTACTAAGACAGAAACAACTGTTTCATTTTAGAAATATTTTTGGATGAAGGTGAAAACATGCAGTCTTGCATTCCAATGGTCAAGTTTCCAACCAAAAATTTAACTTACTTGACTTATAATTATGCTTTGTTATTGCATTTATTCACAGAAGTTTCAGAGAGTTGAAGAGGCATAAGCAAATTAAGAGCAATTGAAACAGGGGAAGTAATAGTAACAATTTTTATTTATAAGTAGTTCTCATCTTAGTGCAACGCAGTATTTTGCTTTTCTATTAAAATCATTGTTCTGTGAATTTGCAAAGCAGTACAATGTCAGTTGCCAAAGAAATGAAAATAGGACAGCAATACTTCTGTGCCTGACTGAAATACATATGGTAGTGTCTAGACACAACACTTCTGTAGCTGGAATATTAAAATACTGCAATTACAAAGCATATTTGTAGAAATTTATGGGGAAGTAAAGTATCTTTTTATATCTGAAACCCCCCAGAGAAATTTCTAAGGACAATTCCTAAATTCCTGAATACTCCCACTGTACATTAGCCAGTGTAAGAGGCCTGATTAGGATATCTGCCTGAAAGCATTGCCCAGTGAAGCAGATCCACTCTTGGAATGCTAAAAGTTGGCTCAAGAAAGACACAGAGGGATGTTACAAACTGTTTCTTTTAAGCACAGGAAGATTGCCAAGGGAAGAACTAGACCATTTGGAGTCTGACATGGAACAGTGTACCACAGTCCTGTGCTCCTGCTGAGATCTCTGCCCAGGCAGGCAAAGCAGAGCAAAGGCCCTGTCATGCCATGGTGACTCTGCCATTAGGCACCATATTGCCCTGAACTCAAGGCATTACAGGATATCTGTGATTTTTCAACTCACTGGAGGCCTGCTTTTTGGGGTCTTCTTTCCATCAAAAACAAAATATTTTCACTACATTGCTCCTATGAAAAGGAGAACTTGCTTCACAAAATCACACAAGTGGTTTTTCCACTTATGCTTCTTTACCTTAACTTCTTTGTCTAATTTAGCTCTTATTTTCAAAGAGGAAGACGCTTTCTTATCCTTCCATTTCACAAAGGCAAGCATTTTCATAGTTAAGGCTCTACAGAAATACAAGCAAACCTTACAGTAATCCCATAAAAGAAGTTCATTACCACATGTTTGATGTGGCTGGCACTGAACATGCAATTCAGTCATTACACTCAGCAAAAGCAAGCACTTAAATCCTGCACTTTCAAAGGAAGTAAGGATTCACCTTCTTTGTATGTAATCACTCAAACTTTACTGATGTTTTTCAGCTTAGTATTGTATGAACTGGTATTATTCTGATAGCTCTGCCGGTCTAGTTCAGAAATAAACACTTGTAGAGGGAATACATTAGTTAATGGTAGCATATTTCCAATGGACCATTAGGAGGATCATTATAAATATTCTGAAGCAATAGACTGAATAAATGCTGAAACCTAAAGAAATGTACAAGATGTGTAAGAGTACCATTTTTTAAAAAAGGAATTATTATTTAAGGTAATACACCTTCTGAGCAGGAGGGCTGTATGTGGAATAAAATTAATTTGTTCCCCTTCCGATTCCATCCAACAAGCTTTATTCTAAAGTAGTTAAATTTTTGCCTGTTTTTTCTAAAAAAAAAAAAACCAAACCATATGGCTTATGAATACCCATAGATTATAACTGGGGTGAATAATAAAAATAGTATGAGAAACATGAAAAATTTCTGCATTACCAAAAAAGGTCCCATGACTGCAATTCAAATAAACCCTCTCTAATGCAGAACTAAATGACAATAATACAGTAAGACTGTATCCCAATAAACCTAGAAAGACACTAACGTAAAACTCTTATGTTTCTTGAAACCGTTGGAAGACCATGGAAAATATTTTGGGAAAAATATTGACTCACATAAGCTAGGGAATCTAGGAAAGGACAAAGGTAGTTAAAACACTTTTAAGGTAAGAACCGCTAATGATGGACATAATGTGCAGCACAACAATTAGTGATGCAATAAGAGACCAAAAAATACCACTACAGAGCTACATGAAGATCAAGAGGAATGATTTTTTTCTTGTAATGCAAGGTTTAACCCACACCTCATGCTGAATATTCTGTGGTAAGCTCTGAAAAGAACAATATCCTGGATCAGTTCAAAAATTCAGAGAAAATGAAGAACTGAAAGAAGCAGTGGTAAATGATGGACATAGAACAAGGGACATTTTGAGAATGGGAAGCAGCATCTTGGCAAAGGGAAAGACAATGCCAAAACTGGGAATAATATCAAAGTACTAAGAAAGTGAGAAAAACAAAAAGTAAAAATGAGAGCAAAAAAGATGATGAAAGCAAACCAAAATCCCCAAAGGCAAAACTAGGATAGAGAAGTAAAAATACACCTACAATAAAAATAGAGGGTATAATATGGAACAAAATTATTCCTTCCTTCCTGAATTTCCTCTCAGTAATTAATTATAAGTAACTAAGGTGATTACATACTTGTTAACATGACATGAGCACTCAACTTTAAATAATACACAGAATGGCTAAACAAAGAAGAAAATTATACTTTCATCAAGTCAGATCTCTGTTTGTTGCAATATATAGATGTTTTCTCTTATTTTTGTTTCCCCGGGCAGTTCAAGCAGATGCTGCCTGCTCTAAAAGTCTGACATGTTTGTGAGCTGGCAACAGATCATTGATTATCAACTTGCCCAATGAATCTACCTTATTGTAATTCAAAACATCTTTATCTGGCACTTGTACTAATATGTGAACAGTCTGATAAGAGGAAGTCTGATATAACTATGCTTAGAATGAAGAAACCTAGCAGTTATATTTTAGCTAATTTAACCAATCACTTTAGTCAACCAGGTAGCAAGATGAAAGATGTTACTATGATTTTTTTCCTAATACTCTCAGAGACTGTGGTGCTGGATGCCAAAGCAGAGATACCAGCTCACTCAAAAGTAGAAATGATCTTTTCCCCTGTCACTCTCCAAGCTTCTTAAGAAAGGTTTGTTCAGAAAGAAAACTGAGTGCTCCCTTTCCAAGAGCAACAAGGGTTGCTTCCTCTCGTTCCACAGACATATTCTTTTTTTTTTTTTTTGTAAATACAGCTTTCATTCATGTGATCTCAACATTTATTTGCCAAGTAGATTAAAATGCCAGTCTCTAAGATCTTAGAGATCTTATATTTTAGAGATAAGCAAGGCCATGTTCAAGTTGCTTTTAACTTTTCTTTCGATACACATAAAATTCTTTACACTTTTACAATAAAGCAACTATGGACCTTTGTAAAAGTAATTACACCTGCCTTGGAAAATTCGTTGGTTTTGATAAGCTTTACCAGGTTTTTTTCAGTCTTCAAAACTTTCATACCTTTACACCTGTATGCTTTCAATACAATTTTTTAAGGGTTCCTAACAACACTAGACAAATTAATCCGGTAACTGTTTATTCAGATTGGGTAGCTAAGTAAACTATCCTGTTTACTATTTAAGTTCCTCCTAAAACCCCAATATGGGTGAACACTTTTTTTCCCCCATAGCACAGATAAGCACAGGCTGGAAAGGACCTCAGAAGGCCTTAACTTCAACCTCCTGCTCTAAGCAGGATAATCTATGAGTTCAGCTCAGGTTTCTCAAGGCTTTATTTTTTTCAGGTCTTCACACTTCAAATTTATTTTCAGTCAATTTTCAGTAAGGACTCTCTAGTTATCATTAAAGTCAGCACTATGAAACCCAGCCCTTGAACATGGCCATTGCTTTGTATCCCTACACTCCCAAGAGCTCATTTAGCAATATATAAATATTGAACCTTTGCACAGAACCAACTTACAGGCCATTTCACCAGGCCTTCATCATCATTTACCACTTTTCCTCTCTTCTTTTTCCTTTCTCTATTCCCTGCTTGCTATTTCTTCAAACAGCACTGTAACATTTGTGAACCTGGTACTGCGAAGTCATTTAATCTGAATACATTCCAGTTTGTTCATATGTGGCCTCTCTGCAGAGAATGTGCTAGAGTCTTGCTGGGATTTTTTCCTTGGCCTCAGGACAATTGTGAAAACTTGCACCTCCTGTAGGAACTCTTGGGAGAAGTTGCAGTACAACAGAAATCTAGACAGTGTTTCATGATCATGAAATAAACCTACTGAAATAATTATTAACTCCCTGAATACTGCAGTTATAAAGATTTATAACCAATGCCTACTCCAATAAATATTTCTTTTAAAATTTTATGAGTTCTAACTTATGACTATATCACTGATAGGAAAGAAACATAAGCTACTAATTGTTAATTGCAAATGTGCAGATGTGTAATGCATTATTACTGCACTAATCACGAGTAATGATTAAATATACTGTATAAAATCTTAACATTAATCAAACTGGTAACTGCAACAAGGAAATCAATATCTTTCAAAGCACAGCTCCTTTTCACCAAATACGTTTGCAAATAGTGTGATTACTTTCTGTTGCATATTTCTGAAAATCACTTTAGAGAGCGAAGCACATAGGCATTTGGTGACTTCTTATTACAAAAAAGTAACCTCCATTACGATCCTAAGGATAATTACAATCTTGCTAGAATGTGGCTAGTACATAAAAAGTCCACTTTCTTTTTCTTCTGCTTCTATCAGCCAGTGAATTAATTCCTTCATAAACATGAACATCAATAATCTATTTTGAATAGAAAAAAAGCGTCTGTTTTCCAATTACATCCCAGGAAAGTCTCTGGAAGTGTGAAATGTACAAGTTGTCTTATTCACTCTGCAATACCAAACTATGTGATTATATTTTTTCTTATGCAAAAATCCAATTCAACCTACTTGGCTCAATTCATTATAAATGATGTGGGCTACTGAACTCCAATATTAACCACAGGCTATAAAGTTTATTTTGGAACCCCTTCCTTAGGACTCCACTACAAACCAGAACAGAATTTTATTACTTTCCTTCAAACATTAAGTTCTAATTTGTATTTCCAAGGCACAAGTATGGCAAGGTACATCTACATCAACAGCCCTGCAAAACCACATTAAATGCACAGTAACTCAACAGAACACAAGTGTTTATTCTGCATGAGCAGCAATCTAGGGACAAAGACACATGCAAAAAAAAGGAAATGTTTGACAAGGTAAGACATTGCAGGCAAAATATTAAATTCTTATGAATGAAAACTTACAACACTGATATGGCTTTCACCCAAGACAGTGTTCCAGGTATCAAAAAAGCAACTTTTTTGCAGTCTTCTCTTTTTCCTCCATGACTGACAGATAAGCTTTATTGCCATTTCATATAAAAGACCTCTCACTAAAATTCAGTCACACACATGAGAGACTGTATGGTCTGAGTAACCTGCCTATCAGCATTATGGCTCTGACACTACATAACTTCCCAATCAGAAAGCAATTAAAAAGGGGAGTACAGGTTTTTCTACCATGCAATAAAACTTTAATTCAAACATCATCTTTTCCAAATCCACAGCAAAAAACCAAACATCTCTCTGGACTAAGCATGAAGATGGTTATCATGTGGCACAAGCACAAGGTAAGGTAGGCTGACTACAGATGTTTTGATAGCCAGAAAGTCTAAGGGAATTAATCATCCAGCATTTTCCTCTGACAGCACTGAATACAAGGCTCTTCTGAAACTAGACTTTAATGCAGAGCTCCCCTCAAGGAAGCTCGGTATGGAAACATCATGTGTCCTCTGTGGGTAAATCAAATGCCCAAATGCTCAAAATGCCATTTGCAGCCTTTACATGCAGTTTCAATACTTGGTATCTTGGTATTTGGAGCCCACAAAAAGGAATTGATAAGAAAATAAATTTTCCTTCTTTCCAGTATTTAGAGAATTTAGCACAGTAACTAAGGGGTCATTTGCCTGTAGCTGTTTCATAGGAAAAAGGAGGGGGGAAAAGGAAAAAACCCAAACAAACACAGGGGTTTACACAATTTAAATCCAGAAGGATCATTTTAAAAGGGAAGCAGAATGCAATTTTAACAGATGCTAAATAGTCTGTTTCATGAATGTTCACTTAATACCAGACCACGACATTCTTAAAATTTCAAGCAGGGAAACCTGCTCTGGTTACCTTGGTGATAAACTGAAGACAAAATAGCACATAATTGTTGCTGATGTCACTGCTCCCAATTGTTTCCAAGGTTACAGAGTACCTCAAATAATTGTGATGTTTCATTTTAGACTGCATTGGAAGCCCATTTTCTGTTCCCAGTAAATTGTTTAGTACTGCAGGTAATCTATCTAAACTTTATCTATTAAGGCATCAGCAGCCTCTCAGCAACCTCTGGCAATGATGCAGGCTTATAAGTTGAAAAAAAAGCTACCTAGTTCTTTACTGAGCAACTTGACTCCTAGATTATCTTAATTATTTTTATCCTAAGCATCTATCTCTATAACAAAGTATATTAATCAATAATATAATAATATCCAAACATTAAATGTCTTAGGACAAAGTAATATTACATCAGCTATCTATATGAAAGGAAGCTATTCTCTGGAGCAAATTGTGGAAAATTGGTTGTTAACCATTGTGAGATTTTCTCACAATCTTCAAACTCATTTTAAATGCAGATCACAAGTATTTTGCTGCACCAGAAATAAAGAGCAGCCAGCCTACATCTTCTCCATTGCAACCTCCAGTTTCCTGTGCACCATAGCATGAATTTCCTTAAAAATCAGTATGCATTTTGTGTAAGGATTATGCTGATAGTATTACTGCCAAAAGACAACTAACAATGCTGTTAATTATTGTAGTCCTGTCAAGAAACAGGGAGCAGTTTTGAAAGCTCTCTAAAACCAACATCACTTTAGTCTACAATAATAAAAGCAAGACTTGGTAGGTCAGCTATTCCCTAAATCTAACTAAGTCATACTTCAAATTCTCACTTCTGAAGGAGACAACAGTAGATGTCCATCTCACACCTCTCCTCCAGCTGCATATGCCTCTCATCACATGACTGCTCTCAGATTGCAAGGCTTGACCTTGTCAGCAAGAAATTTTCCACTAGAGCAAAACAAAATGGCATTCACAGTATCTTAACAGTCTGTTATTACTTATGCAATGGATTTTGAAAAGTAATAATTTACTTTAGAAACTGGATTACTAAAACAGTTTATGTACATTTAATGCACAAAATTAACTGCATAAGGAGTCACTAAAAACATCTGTGAGGCATCTCAGCTTCTATCTAGGGTTCAGAGGCAGTTGAGTGCAGCAAGGAGACTAACACAGAGCACCAGAAGTGATTCTTTTTTATTTGCTCAGAAAATGGTTGAGAGCTGAGCATGTTTATTCTCACAATTATTCAAGTTTCTTGATGAATTCATTTCAGCTGCAGAGATTTAGCTCTTCTGTGTTCTAGAAACAACTATACTGGCAGGAAATGTTTGGTCAAACAGTCTTTTAAATAAGCACCAAATAATATACCTAAAAACCAGTTTAAATAAGCACCAAAGGATATACCTATAAAACAGTACCCTTCTATTAATGAGAAAGCCTGTTGGAGGAGACTCTTAATGAATCAAAAATCAGAAACATACTGTGCAGGTGAAGTCCTCCTTAACAGCTGAAACAGTAAAGGCTTACAACAGACTATTCAGCAGCAAGCCACAGAGCACAAATTACAATTACTTGCTGAAATTACATATGAACAAAGAGTACATTTGCAAAATCAAATTCTATCTGTAAATGACTTATAAAAAGGAAGAGAAACAAAACTCAATGAGAAGCAGGCAGTTGTAGATAAGTTATGTGATAACCGAACAGTTAAAGGAAGCAAATGAGAGAAATTGCACCAAGATAATTTAATTTTAGGGCTGATTCCCTATTGTCTTATGTAATATATAAAAACACTTATAATATTCTACCAGTTTCTCAAATATATTAAAATGTCATAAGGTAAATGGAAAACAGACCCCATTTTGCTATGATATTGCTGCTAACTGCATACACTTCAATTTCTAGATCTACTGCCAGACTTAAAAGCTGCATATAGATGCATACTTGGAACAGCCTTAGAAATAGCTCTCTGCTTTTTAAATAAAGATGATATAATGAAAGTAACAGTGCTACAAGCTACTCATTACTCTGTTAAGCCCTGGCACAAATCTATTTGAATCTGATATTCAAACCCAAGGATGCTTCTGATTTTTCATCAATTCATATACCTGTTAAGAATTAATTAGTTATAAGTCCTATACATCCTTATAAAGGGCAGAGCACTTGCCCTGAAGCCTTTTGGCACTGCTGCACACTCTGAGACCAAGTGACAGTAACAATACTAAAATACCTAGTCCTCATAGCACGAAACTGTTTGCTCATGGACTTAACACATGTACTGCCAAATCAGACTAACACCTACATCCATCACCAGAGGTGTAGTGCAGGGATAAAAATGGTCCAGTCCCATTCAACATCTTCATTAAGGATGAGGAGAGTGCACCCTCAGCAAGTTTGTTCATGTTTCCTACCTGTGAGGAATGGCTGATACACCACATGTGCTGCCATCCAAAGGGAAGGAACCTCAATAGGCTGGAGATACAGCCAACAGGAACCTC
>VRYO01002782.1:13368756-13380523 GCA_009812075.1 Sialia sialis
GGAGAGTGTAAAGAAAACTGAGCCAGGCTTTTTCCAGGGGTGCCCAGTGACAGCACACAGAAGATTCAGCCTGAATATCAGGAAACATTTTTTCATTGTGAGGATGACTGACAACTGGCACAGGTTGCCCAGACAAGTTGCGGAGTCTCCATCCTTGCAGGTACTCAAAGCTATATGGACACTGTCCTGGGCGATCTGCTACAGAAACTCAGGTTGAGCAGAATGGTTGGACAAAATGACCTCCAGACATCTCTTCGAATCTCAACCACTCCATGATTCTATGGAAGGAAATACAGCCAATACACACACTGACATTTTCAAAAACACATCAATGCTTCACTTGCTGTGAAACCAGTGATCTTCAGCTTTTTGGAAAAAAATCAATACAGAATGGAGATTTAAAGCATTATAACAAAAATAAAACATAAAGCACTTCTTGGAAATTCCAAGCTAGCCAACAACACTTTTGGGGACTTAAACTGAAAAACTAGTCATATTTCACTGTTTCAAGATTATATGACAAGTCTGTAATCTCCTGGAGAATTAACAGTGGTCTTTCCAATGCCGAGTCACAGACCCATCTCTTTTTTTCATCTAGAGATAGACTATTCTTGAATTGCTTTGCTATTCGTACACCAACTAAAGAGAATCCCAAGACATTTAGCTCTGCTCACTAAATGTAACATGTCACCTTACAGTTTTAGTAGTTGGAATTTTCTGTAAAAATACAATCACAAAATATTGGAGAACCAAGGTATCAGACAATAAAATATTGTATAAAAGCTCATTCTTGAGACAATACAATATTGTGTAAAATTCAGCATATTCCTCAGACAATTAAACATAGCTTTTACACACACCACAATACCCTACCTGCAACCATAGGCAGAATCTGCTCTTCTGAAGTACTTTAGTCACATTGCTGTAACTGCACTTCACATTTCTATTAAGAAATAAGCAACATTATGCTCTGAAACTTCTATTCCTAATGTCAAATTATTTACCATATGACTATTTTCAGTATATTCCTTTAATTACTTTAAACTCTTCATATTAAGTAACTAAAATTGTATTAATTCTTTTAGATGTTGTTTTACAAAAGCAATTAATTCTCAGCTTTATTGTCCTACAACACATACATGTGTTTCTTTACCATTCCAAGCAACAGCAGTAAAAGTGTATGCTACATGATATATCAGGATCATGCCAACAGCAATGCAGAAGGCAAAATTACAGAAAAGTTGGAATATGAGAAGCTGCAATGTGAAAGGCTGTGTTAGAAAATGTTAGTATTTAAAATGTCCTTGCAATGGATCTTACCTGTTCAGATGGATGAAACTACCTGCAGTACACCAGATGCCTCATATGTATACAACAACGCAAGGTGAAGGTGCAATGGCTGTCCCACAGTCACTCTATCTACTGAAGTTATATTCTACTGTCTATTCTCTCTCTTGACATGATCACACCTTTAAAATGACTGTAATTGAGTACTCTTGAAGAACTTCTTCAGCGTTTATTTACCAACATAAAAGGTGAGTGTGGCACAGAAAGTATGAAGATATTATCTGTGTAAAAACTACCATAAAGCTCAAGTTGTGATGGGGTAAGGAGGTGGTTTGATCCTGCTGAAGCAGTCAAGCATCAGTAAATTCAAACTAAGAAGTACTCCCAAGAGCTGTAAGTCTCAACACAGTACAACACAGGTGGAGAACTGTACCATACAATGACTACACACAAGCTCAATTCCATTTCACTCCTGGCTATTTAACATGAATTAATGAAGCATAATAATTTTAAATGAAATTTCTATTAATTCTCAGATTTTGTTACTTAGAAAATCAAATAGCCATTTCTTATCACCACTAAATTTTAAAACAGGTGCCTTCCACTGCTCTCAGAAGAACACTTGAGTAATAGACATGAGTGGAGAATTTGGTATAATTTCTGTCAGTGTCAGCTGCCAGTGTAACCTAGAAAAATTACTCTTTACCACCTCTCTGTAAAAAAAACTATATATCAAGAGACAAATCCTGAAAAGCAGGATCTTTGCAGTGTGATCAGAAATCCTCTTTACACTGGTACGTACACCTCTACCACCCTTTCCAGACTACAATACACCATTTTTATCTGTTCTTTGCCACATCATTTTTTTATAGCCATCACTTTTCAAAATTTCAAATAATTGCCAGCGATTTGTCATGATACCTTAAGGGACAATACTGATATGATATAACATTTCTCACAAGACAACATAGTTCAAAGAATTTATGGACCTATTTTACTTTAAAAAAGCTTAGGTACAATGGTATTTGAGAATCTTTCATTTTGTAATATTTTTGCCAAAACTGACACACCTAAGTAGTGACAGCAGATGGAAGAGGTTAAAAGTATCAACTCCCAAATCACTAACTTCGCTAGGCCACCTTCCTTTCATAATTTAGACCCTTCTGTTGGAATTTTGAAAAGATATTCTAGGCAGATGACATGTTCACAGAATAATTTCATGGTTCAGTGTCTTCTCAGTATGATTTATCTCTTATCTCTAGGCACTGGAGGTCCCTTTTCAGGAGATTTATTAGTTAGATCCAAGAATCCATTTTGATGAGAGAGAATACGTGTGTTATTGCAAAACAGAAAATTAACATTTGCTCTAAGACAATGCCTCTTTCTTATTAGCAGTTTTAAGAAAAGTCCCATGCACATACTATCACAACTGCTTCCAAGATAATGCACCTTCATGCAACAAAATGTTAATTAAAGAGGTTTTTAAAATGTGCATTAGTCCAGGAACTTGTATCCTCCTTCTCCTCTAAATCTACGTGATATAAACAGAAATAAGGTCCAGAGTCTAATGAAACATCTGACTTAGAAATTCACTAGCATTTTCTTTTTCACTCCATTTTTGCTATCAGACGTTTGCTACAGATGCTACATTTTTTTGTCGGACAAGAAAAGTGTTTAACCACAGGAAGATGCTTAAACATCTGGCTCACAGCTCAGGCCACACTATCAAAAGTATGAAGCTAATACTTAGACAACTTAAAAAATCCATTGTGTTTCCAAAACCACTTAGCATCTGGCATCTCCTGCTGTGAAACACTAGTCAGGCTTTAAGAGAAGTGCAGCACAGTGGGATCACCTTTTTTCTCATACCCAAGTTGAAGCACTTGGTGATTTCTGAGATTTCATCTGTCCTCTACAAATAAGCTATTTTATTGAGAAAAAATCAGTCTCCAATCACATTTTATGTTGCTTGACACAACATAGAAAAATCTGAATTTAAAAGGGCATAAGAGGCCTCCTCTTCCCACAATGCCATGTAACACACTCCATGGTATATCTATATATGTCCTGCTTTGCTGACCTCCAAGCTGTTCAATCTGGAGATTAGTCCATCCCTGGTCCAAGTTACATAATGCAGATGTGAATTTGGAGGCAGTAAGTTTAACAGAAGTCCTTGACTTTAGCTTTACACAAGAAGATACCTCCAAAGATCTTAGGAGTACGCAACTGCTCTGACTGCCAGTACAAAATTATTCACCTAATGATTGATTCAAATTCTAGAAAGTCAAAGTAAAGACTCACTGACTTACATTATACTCATCTAAGACTAATGTCTAGCTCTGCTGCTCACTATATTGAAACTCAATGCCAAGGCTAAAAGCACAATTGGCTCTTACTAGAAAAAAAGCCAACTGACTAAACTGACATAGCAACTTAACTATTTGAGAATGGAAGAAGTCTACAGAAACACACAGAGAGACTTCTGTATATAGTTTTGACAATTTTGCCATTACTAACATTTGAAAATAATCATTAGAACAAATTATTAAACAGTGCTTGATAAGATAACTTGAAAACCACTGCAGTTATCTGCTAATGTAAAGAAACTAGCAGCACAGAAAACGGACCAGCCTGGTACAGTATAAATAGAAAGATACAGATCAACTGGAGTCAAGAATGTAAGCAAAGAAGGAACTAATTCTTGACAACTCCCTGAGTGATGTCTAAGTGTCTTTTATTGTAAATAGCAATGTCATCTCCTCTCCAAACTACAGTCAAATCAGCCCAGTCAACAAAAAATTATCCTGGGAGAACACATACAAAAATCACATATAAAAATCAATTAATAAGTAGCCCATTATGTTTACTGCTTGTTATTACCCATTACATTTATTGTTTGTTATTTGCAGAAATGTTTTGCCCTTCTAGATAAAATGGAGCTTGACTGTAGGGAACCACAGTCACACCACAACTGCGCTCAGAGGATCTTGGACTGAACAGTCTCAGAAGGTAAACTCCAATGCTTATATATGTCACTGCTGGACTCTCAACATCCAGTGCTCAGAAGAACCACTTTCAGTCTGAGAAGAGCCTCAATGCTTATGTAGAAAGGTCTGTTAAAAATGTGTGCATTTCAGCATCAGGAACTGCTCTGAGAATACTTCTCAACTGTCAAGGTACTCTAAGAGAAGAATGCACCTTTTTGGCATATTTGCTATACCTCTGAATTGATTTCAAACAAGTACCAGAAGAGAAGCTCTGTCTCCTATATCCCAGGTGCTTATGCCATCCAGCACTTATCATAATTCACTTCATCTAATTAGAATGCATAGTTAGAAGCACAGGGCTGTAGCTCATATGCACAGCAGAGGAAAATATCTCAACTTAAAAATTGGTACTGTTCTATTTGGTAAATGTACACATTATTTGATTAATCAGATAGATAATTCACCTTTGTTTTGCTAAATCATACAGAGATGCAACAGCACATAGAAAGCAATCAAAGACTCTGTAGACAGCAATCAAAGACTCTACATGCCCTACTTTATGTATCTTTCTATTGCTTGCTCTTACTTTTGGTATAATTTCTGTCCTTTTAAACTGTTTTGAGCACTGATAAAATATTTAGATATTGTTTTAGTAAGCTGAAGCATCCTTTGCCTTAACTGCCCAGACCCGTTTTACACTCATGAAAAGGCAACAAAATCAACTGCTGCTTCAGTATGAATAATTTTGCAAAGAGTGGTGATGGCTCATGTCTGAGCTGGGGAGGAGATAACTGTATGAGCCAGACCCAGCACAACTGCATCTGCATATAAATAGACTTAATCAGAAATGCAAATTGCAATCAGATGAAATTTTATAAGCCTATGATAACTGTGGAGATAACAAAAGGTCAAATGCTTGTATTGCTGAAGGTTTTAAACTGTTAAGTCAGTGGTGATTCTTCATTAGCCAAAATGTGGAAAAGACTAGTAGGTGTCAGTGTAGTCCGTGATGGACAATTTCTATATTTCTTCAATTATTACAACTGTTCTGTTCTAAACTCTATCTTACACTGTCAATCTCAACCTATTCAGGAAGGCTCAATTAAATGAACACAAATGAAATCAAATATAGAGAGTATGAAATAATACAGCTAATTTACATTACTATATCTAGAAATAAATTTATATCCCTTTTTCATATCCAATCTAATATAATTCATATTGGATTTTCCATGGATGAAAATCCAAATCTTCATATTTTAACATCCTCAGGTAAATGAAAAAAATAAATTATGACTACAGTTTGCTGCAACTGCCAGAATGGCTTCATAGCACTGTCAAAATTGTATGCTTTTCTTTTACAGTAAAACAAGCCTAAGACTCTAGGGGAATAATACTTGAAAACATTATTTAACAGTTACAAATGTTGGCTTCTCCATTTGAAATAAACATTTTCATCAGTAGTAGCTAAGAAAAGTTCTATTGGAAGGAAGGTATCTGGATATTATATTATTTTATATTCTAAGGTAAGAATAAAATAAATAAGTCCTTATAATTGCAAGGAGCTCTAAATAAAAATTATTGTAGAAGCCAGACTGGGAAAAAAATCTTAACATTACAGCTTTTTACTGTCTTTTTGTAGAAGAGATTATTAGGATTTGAAGCACAAACATTTGCCAAATATTTCTTGTTTGACTAGACTGCCTTTGAACAAACTAGTGAGTGAAGAGAGCCATCTAGTGCCATACCTTGGAATTTTAAAAAGGGTTTTCACCGGATGCATGTCAAATAAAGGAGGGTCTCCATCCCCCAGTTCAATCGCTGTTATTCCCAAGGACCATACGTCACATCGAGCATCATAGGAGTAGTCATACTGCTGCTCACAAGCAATAACCTATCAGAAGAGAAGCAGAGAAACAAATGCTTTAATCTAATTTACAATTCATATCATCCAATATAACATGAAAGTACTTTTTTGAGTCATGTCTAAAATGTTATGTAGCTATCAAATCCATATAATTTTTGCCTGTATTTACCAAACAGACAAAACACCACAAAAAAGGTAACAGTAAATTAGAACTACTCTTAGGTTTGTTTTCTTTAAAAACCATCTATTTTTTTAAATACATCAAGCTCCATGGGATGCCTCAAATATCTATACAAAGAACATCAATACTGAATTCTTCTTTTGAAAGAATGACTTACAGAAACTTATTTTAATAGCAGAGAACCCTATTGATGGCATTCTATTAACTTCTATGACTATTCATGAGGATAGACCGATTTGCACAGCTGGTTTTCAGATAAGACTATTCCATCAGTAATGTCTGTCCTTTTTTTGTTGTTATTTTTCTTTTGATTTGTATTTACTGCATTTGAGTTTAAAAAATCTTAGCTAACATAACACGTACCTTGTCTAAGAAAAATGCAAGTGAGCAGGAATCTCTCCTTGGATATCAGAGCTATTTTACATCACAGACTTAATGCACACCTCCAGCCAACTCACCAATCACATTCTAATACACTAACTATTCATGCTAGCTAAATCTAAATGTGAGATTGAAACCTAAGTTTAAATTTAGCCCTTATCTTTACAAAAGGATGAGACAAAAATTGCAGCTTCACCGCATTTTATTATGATTTAGAATTGTGTCTCAAGTTTGTCCTCCCAAATCTCATCAATTAAACAATTACTTTGAAAATCTGTTGGATCCCCACACATTGCTAGTATAAACTTACATGTTTTTTTCTCATAGTTTTAAAAGTATCTTTAATAATTTGTACTTAAGATAAAAATAACATGTCCTAGTGTGGCTGTACCTATGTTCTAGAAGAGATTTTATATTTTTTTAACTTCTGTATTACTTCTGAATTCCTGTGCTAGGGTTTCAGTTTGGAACAACACTTTGCACAGATTGCCACATGCAAGTCTGCATTGCAAGTAGCTGCTGGCAGTGTGTCAGCTGTTACAAAAAAACTTTCCTGGAGAAGCTGCTGATTCCACCTCAGCCTCCAGGTTACTTTCTCCATTAACTGTACCTAACAAAGGCATTCTTGACTCTGGTAGTGATTCTACCCAACAGGCCCATAGAAACTGTGTGTCTCTTACCTGGGACTCATGATCCCACTGTCGTGCACTCATCATTTATTTTATCAGAAATCAGGGGTGTTGAAAACAGTTAAAATAATACTGAAATGTTCAGGGGAGAGGTTTGCATTGAAGTTGCACATCAGTTAATTCCTTTTCTTTTCCTAGAGCAAATCAGTCAAGAAAAATGAAGACTTCCAAATTTTTTATCAGTATTTTGACAAGTGTTGAGATCACTCTTTCTCTGCAATTTTTCCAGTTAGTATGCCAGAGAAAGAGGAAAAATGAAAGCAAGCACTGAAAAAGAGGATTCTGAGATTTTTTTCCTTCAACTTGATGAGGCAGAGCTTTGTTAGTTAATCCGGTGTTTTTCAAAGTTTTCACACAAAGATCATTTCTCCATCTCCCTTCTCTTCAACAGACTGTATTAAATAAAAGCTCTGGAATAATTTTTAGTTCTTCAAAATGTTCACTATAGCCTTGATCTCATCACAGAGATCACCCGATTTCATGAAATATGGGCAGTAGATAGTTTCCACACAGCTCAAGCAGAGTGCTTTAAAAAGACATCCCTGTTTCAGAGGCCTTTATGATAATTTCATTTTCTTATATCATTCGTGAGAGAGAAAAAATCAGATGTAAAAATTTGGAAAGTCAATATAGACATCCATCAGAGATACTAAAATAATATTTTCTGAAGAGGCTATCATTGAAATTTTGCTGAAAGATTGAAGAGGAAGCTAGTATTTCTTGTTTATTTTGGGGATTTTCTATACAGTTTCCCAAATTATCTGTATATTCAAATACGTGTCCTAAAAATATTCAAGTTGACTTCCAAGACCATGACTTCGAAGCTTATCCATATGTGTCTAACTTTATGCACTGTGCTCTCCTTCCTTTTTTAACACATGAAAAACATTTATCTGCTTAGTATGAAATCTGTTTGAGTGCATTTCCCGGAGGATAATACCTTGGAAGTTGCCTGTGTCCTCTGCATCAGTGTGCTGTGTCCTTTGCAAACAATTGTCTATTTGCTCTCCATCTTTATGATGCAGAGGAATACATTTTCATTTTCAAAAGAAGGAAAAGAAGAACCTGCTCAGGGTCACACTGGACTTCATCAGCAATGCCACACACATAGCTGGTCTCCCACATTCAAACACCATGATTTTTCCCTACAAGCACATCACAGCTGCTTCTAACTACAGGATAATGACAAACTGTTGTGCATCTTGGTCTTACAAAGTATAAGGAACTACACTAATAGGTCTAAGAGCATTTTACACTTTCACAGAGTATTACCTATGAAAGAGAAAGGAATGTATAACACATCTCTGTGTCTTCTGCTCCACACCTAACAGATACACCTCCAGTACATGGCAGTATAATGACAGTAAGGCAAAATACTGCCATTCTAACCAAGGGGAATTAGACACCATTAGATTCTCCTCTATGCTATTATAGAGTCTATGGTGATTATTTTAGAAAAAATATTCTCCTTAATAGATATTCTTTTTTAAAAAGAAATTCAGCCACTGGATCATATAAACCAGTATGTTTTAGACCATTAGCTTGACAATAGTGAGATTAGCCTCACAGAAAAGACACAAAATGAACTACTCTCTTCACTCACTATGCACGATGTACATGGATTTAACAATCACTTTGGTTTGAAACAAGTATTCAGTTTCTGTGGAGCTTATTATTAGAATCTTAGCAACTTACGTACTCCTTGGAGAAATGCAGATGCCACTAATTTTAATTTTAAAGCAAGAATTTATAGGTTTTTTTCCTTGATGAAAGGTGTGCATCAGCAGTTTGCTTATGCGATGCCTAGCAAAAAACACTCTTGCAATGTGAAGAAGAGAGTATTGTCTAAGTCACAACTTACAAGCCAGCCAAGCCCTTGGAAATGTCCCAGTCCTGTTTTGCATTGACAACTATTGCCACTCCCTGCAGAGCCAAAATCTCTAAAAGCCAAACACAAAAGGGGAATAGGCTGTTGACTCATCTTTCTTTATATTCCTGTCTCTATCAGGAACTCAGAGACACTGGTTTTTTTGAAACATCTCTACTTTTCATTGGAGTTTTGGAGCTGAGAGTACCACTCAGCACTGGTGAGCCCCGCTCTTCCCAGTAGAGCGTGAAAGAGAGCCTAGAAGATATGAAGATATGATCTGAAACTGAAGAACATGCTACTCCCTTTCTCTTCCTTGTGCTAAACCAGCACATTTGTACCAATTTCATATCCAGCAAAATCATCCCCTGCTTGTAAAAGTGAAACAGAGGACACAGTTTGCTTTGCTGCAAACATTATGTTCATGACAAAGCTTCAGGGGGTGATGTAGCTAATCTTGAGATTTGCTGGTAACCATGGGAATAAACACCAAGTTTTTCACTTGAGCATGGGCTGGCTGCATGCATACAGCGGGCTGGGTTGCTATGGATACAGGTTGTCATCTTTTGTTTTAGTTGTAATTTCATCATTATTTCATGCCCAGTCAAACTGCTATAGGTTGAAAAACACTCGAATACCAGACAGAGAAACAGAAAGTGTGATACTGTCAACACTAATTGTGCTGAGGGTCACAGTGGTACAGAATGAGGAGACAGGAATTCACAGGTTTGGAAAAAGAGTACACAAACAAATCAGTCACACTAAGTTGAGGGAATTTAGAGAAGTCAGTGCCTAGGTATTCTGTACAAGTTATAACTTCTACAGAAACACAAAAATTCACGGAGATACACAAGATGACTTACATCCTGACAGGAAAATTTTATAGTCAAGGGTATAATTCTGCTTCTGAAATCAATACAAATATTTCTCTGAACTTGCTGAGCAAGAGCAGCAGCAGATCAAAGGTGGATTCAAAAGAAGGAAAACAGTTAATACAGAGAACTACCTATCATTTGTACAGTGGTCATACTGACTTGTGCAGAGAGAGGAAGCTATACACGTGTTTAGGTGAAGCAAAATACATCAAACCCTTTTAAGTTTACCCAGAATTATTAGACGTGAACTTACTTTCACTTTGCCTCAGTACACAGTGTCTGTACAAAGCAGAGCTGCAAGCACATGCTAACAACATCAGTGCAGATGTGCTACCTGGAGACCATTGCTGCACAACCAGCGCTACTGGCCCTGCGCAGGAAGGAGCTGGAGGTAGCAAGGCGGCTGCTGCTGCTGGAGTGAGGCAGTGCTGGGCTCAGCTGACAGAGCCAACTAAGCAGCTTATGTGGTGTGTGAGCACTGCTGAGAAGCACCAGGCATGGAAAATGAATGCGGCACTAAGTTGTTACCCTTGGTGCAAGGAAAGCAAGATTGCCAGCTGTGCCAGTCACATGAAATAAAGCAGCTGAACTTCTGCGCTCCATCCAACACCATACAACCCAATTTCATTGGATACACTGGAAATACAATATTAAATATTTTTCTAATTGCTATGTACCAAAACCAAAAAAGCCTTTCGTGATAGCACATAGAAAAACTGGGGATATTGAATTAGACAAATCAAAATGATATTTATCTATCTCTATCTCTCCATCACTTCCTCTTTCCCTCTTTTCCTTCCACTCTTCAAGCACATTCATATATTAAAAAGAAAAAAAGTGATTGAAATTGGCTCCATATTCCTGCATCCTTATTTGGATTTCAGTTCCTTATTTTGTACCATCATACAAATGTCTCCATGATATATTAGAAAATAATTACATTATTATAAATGTTTATTAATTAATCAGTCAATATTGATTCATTGCAAATTAATTATATGTCAAGTAGTCAAATATTACCAGCTGTGAGTAATAAATTTTTATTTTTATTTTTAACTCACCCAAGGGAAATATTCCTGAGACCATTAGACTGCTCTGGCAACAGGCTGTATTTGTGGGGAAATGTAATACCTTTCATTTGATATAGTAAGGAAAAACAGACAGGCTTTCAAGAGCACAAATCTTGCTTTGATACCATGAGACTATCACAAACTCATAATAATATAATTGACAGATTTTGCTTCCAATCCACAGATTTACTTCTGATTAGTAAGTATATATACTACACATCTCACACAGATTTTCAAATGCTCCTTGACAAAGAAAGCTAAAACCAGGAGACAACTTCACCCTCTTAAGTAAACACATTTCATGGAGTCAACTCAGCGCAGATCCACATGGTATTGAACTGGTTTTCTCTGATGTTTTGGGCTTGTTGATTTATCTTTTAAATCTTTAATCACCATACATGAAAGCTTTATAACCCCTCCATAGCTGTTAAAACAAAATAGAAACAACTCCTCCACATCCCTTCACAAGACTACCACTATGTCATCAATGTCACTGGCAATGTTCCCTGAGGTTTACAGTAGTTTCACGAATATAAGCCGCACCTTTTTCATTGAAGAATCCA
>VRYO01002782.1:13385947-13414956 GCA_009812075.1 Sialia sialis
GGCTGGCGGGGGAGCAGTGCCGGTCGGGGCCGCCGCACTTCCGCTTGATGGGGCTGTGCTGTCCCGCTGTGCCGCTGCTCAGGGCCGTCCCGCTGTGCCGCCACTCAGGGCCGCCGCGCGGTGCCGCCGCACGAGGTCGTCCTGCTGTGCCGCCACTCGGGCCCGCCGCGGCGTGCCGCTGGGAGCAGGGGGACTGCCTGCAACGGGGACTGCAAAAGGGTGGGCCAGCCCCTGCCACCGGGAGCCATTAGGAGCGGGGGACTGCCGGGAACAGGGGGTGCACAAGGGCGGGCTGGCCCCTGCCACTGGGAAGCTGGGCTGTGTGGGGCCGGGCCGGAGCGCCCCGGCCCCTCTGCCATGCGGAGTTAAAAAAAACAAACAAAAAAAAAACCCCAAAAAAAGAAAGCATGGCTTATATTTGGGTGCAGCTTATATGTGGACAAATCCCGTGGTCTTCCCAGCTACCCGGAAGTGTGGCTTATATTCAGGTGCAGCTTATAATCGTGAAATTACTGTACTTGATTCTGTTGTTTTGTGCTATTTTAACTGAGATTATTTCAAGTTTTCAGCTAGATCATGATAATCTAATCATATGTGTGGAAAAAGAACTCTGTAATTCTATTTAAACCAGATTTTGTTCAGTTGTGCACTGGAAGTTGAAAACTAGACATGTTAATGCTTAGAATCACAAATGTAAAGGCAGTTCGTACAAAAGCTTCAAATCGGATTCATCCTGCTAGCACCTAACAATTTATTTCAGCACAATAGAAGTAGATTTTAGTTAACTTAAGTGTTTGGTAACAGGTAGCTTTAAATATACTAACCCTATCCTGCCTTATTTATCTTTTATTGGTATGCTTGTATTCAAGCGTTTCAGTTTCTGATAGTCTAATTTTGTAAATATAAAACAATATGAATTAGGTTAAACAAAAATTACTCATTTCCAGTGAGTCTACTTTTAAAGCTGCTCTCAAACTGACTTATCACTTTTCTCTGTTGCTTCCTCATAGCCTAATTTTTACCGTTATTTTCATTCTTCAGCAACATTTTTGTGAATATCAGAAGTTCTGCTCAAAACAAATGCTCAAGTACAGATCTTTTTTGTCCTGCTAAGAAAGCCTCAGAATCCTCAGGGAAAAAAAAGAGCCAAGATGCCTGAGTCACCCAAAAATTAAGCAGTTAAACTGCTACTTTGCTGCCAGTAAGGACACTGAGTTGAACACCTTCCCTACACCACCCTCAGTCCTTGCTATTTTCCTATGAACTTTTGCTATTTCAAGTACCATGCCATATAATTCCTTTGAAATATTTTTCAAACTTCAACTTCATTAAACTTCATTTTACAGACAATTCATGACCCAGGCCAATTTAATTATTCCAGTTCCCACTGTATTTGTCTCCTGCTTATATCTAGTTATTCCTATCCTATTCCTGCAGCTTGGAACATCCTGCATTATTCTTCTCTGGGTTTTATTCTGGAAATTATTTCCTGTCAACTTTATTCTACTCTGAAACAGTAAAACACTACTGTAGTCTCTTCCTCCAAGGCAAGCTTTCTCATCTCCTCTCTTCGCTCCTCCTTCAGATTAAATCCATCTTTCTCACTGCCAGATGAGATCCCATGATTACCTTATGTATTGACCAAGGTACCTATGTTACACATGTACATAAGTTAAATTCCAGTTTTAAAAAAAAGCTCTCATACTTGCTATTTCTCTGATTAGTACCATCTCATTCCTGTTTTATTTTTATGATATTCTGGAGTTTGAAATAAATTCCATCTTATGTCAAATCCTCCAGGCCGGAAGATTTTGTGCAAATGAGTGCAAAAAAACTGAGTAAAGTGACTTTCTAGTTTACTGATCTCATCACAATTTCATCTAGAAAACATTCTTCCTAATAAACTGTTACCCAAGCACCTTTTCATCTTATTGCAGTCCTAATCTTCCATCTTTCACATAAAAATTGGAGTGCATATTTTAAAAATGCCAGAAAGATCTCCCCAGAAATAAACTGTATCCTGCACATCACTTGAAACCTGTCATTTATATGAGCAACTACAGTGACTTGAGCAGGCATGTTATGCAACCTGTCATTTAAAGCCATTTCAACAACAGCATAATGGATATCTAAGCACCTTACAGCTGTTTTGCACATTGGCACACCTCTGAAGCCTGGCATGTCTCACACAAGCATATAAATGTGATATGGGCTACTATGGAATTGGGTTGGTTCTTTCAACAGATCTTTTCAAAACAGGAAGCATTGAATGCTACACCTGTTCCTGCTTGATATGCCATGTACACAACATACCTTGGCTACATGGGTGCTGTATTTTCAGGTCAAAATTTTTCAGATCAAAATATCTGCTTATCTCTCTGGCTTTCTGCCATGAGACTGAATACCTTCAACATGGCAGGGAAAATAAATTTGGTATGATTACTGCCCTTGATGGCAATTATTCAAGCAAAACAGTACCATAAAAATAACCTATAATAATACATGTTCAATAAAATCTTTCATAATATGTCCATTATTATCTAGAGAAGTATTTTATAGAGGTCTCATATTAGAAATGTCTCCAACCAAGGTGATTCCATAAATAATGTTTGCACATTGGTTTCTAAGGTATCTTGTGTCTCCTTTGTGACGTAAACTGGTTGTTATGGAGACAGTGAAATATCAACCATTCTTTGTGAGACTGTGCAAGATCAATTTTAGACTCCTTACAGCAGTGTCTTTGCTCAGCTATAATCAGCCTTCCTTAGCAACAAAAATAGATGCATTAAAATTATGAAATGCTTTAAAACTAATGTTTTTCCAATACTTCTACCTCTTCAACATACAGAAACAGACGTGTGCATTTGTAATAGATAAATTCCATCCCAAATTCCTCAAACTTCATATGGCCTTTAAAATAGAAAAGAGGCATGTACTGTTACAAAGGCTGAACAATTTACAAATAAACAGACCACTCCTGTTTCAATCCTTGTTTTTAAATTTCATAATCCGTATCTTTCAGATTTGTGTTCCTTAAGGCAGGGGGGGCAAAGACTGATATGTTTCACCCCAAAGTTTGGTAAAGCACAGAATTTTGTTCAACAATGTGTTAAAACTTTTTGGAGCTTCATGAAATAGAAAGGCAAAGGGTCACGTCTGGGTAGTAGTATGCAAAATTATGTAAGCAAGAGACAAGAACACGGGCTAAGTTACCTGTATATTATTTTTCTCCATTTTTTAATCTATGCTAGCCCATCTAAGTTTAAAGGTTCCAGTCAATGATTAAGGTTAAAGAACACATAGGTCAGTCAGGATTTTGCAGTGTGCAAGACTATAGCAAGACTGGAAAGAAGGAATTCCTCCTTCTCCCCCTGGTCTGTATTTATATCACAGATGAGCACCCCAAAACATACAATATTTGACTGGAAAGTCATAACATTCTTAGGACCCTCAGTTATTTGTAGATTTGCTGTTGTTTCATGGAAACACTACAGAGAAGAAAATAATGATTGTTAGCAATCCATTTTTTCAACTCTAATAGTATATTATTTTTACTGAACAGAGGACAAGATGCAAAGCAGAAACACAGCCATAAGGAGGGGGAAGAAAATATGCCCTCCTACTACGGGGAAGTGGCAACATAGTCTGTGTTGGCAATGAACGGAGTCAAGCCAAACAGGCACATCTGCCTACCTCAGGAGCCATCCAAAACGGTGTTCCCACTGAGGTGTTTCTACGCAGCCTTGTGCTCGTGAGCTGGGCTGAAACACCTGCAACAAAACAGGTCAAAGAAACTTGGCTTCAAATTCATAGTCATTTCAGTAAGTTTATTTCAAGCATCTGGAAAACAAAACCCAAACCTGTGAGTACAGCTGAAGGATGCCTGGCCAAAGTAGGTGCAAATTATTTGTTTGATTGATTTCAGCTTGCTGGTTGTTTCAGAGTTTCTGAGAAATTTATTTTTTGTGAATGACTTTCAGTTTGAAACTTTTATTCAAACTCAAAAATTCCATTGTAACAAAGATCCCAGATGTCTTTCTGCTGTTTTCATAATTATAAATGGAAACTATTAAAATTACAACTTGATTTTAAAACTTCTGTTTCAGAAATGTACTGCCCGAACATCAGAGGCTGGAAATTTGTTCACTAGCTACTTGCAGAGGTTCCTGCTCCACAAAACACTTATGCACTTGCTTAAATCTTTCCCTAATGAGAAAAGCTCAAAAGCTCAAGCTCATACTGCAGCTTGTACTTAAGGAATTAAGCACATACTTAAAACAAAGCATTAGCTTCAGAGCTTGGCTGACTGGGGCTGGACTGCTGAAGCACAACTGAAAAATACCAAAAGAATGAACTGGAGTGCAATCAAACAATGTTAACAAATCAAAATGAACCTTGACAGCAAATCTTCTGTGCTCTGGTCAACATATAATTGAATGAGTTCAGTTCAGCAGCAATACAGTGAGGTGACACAAAGCCAATATTGACTCAGAAATATATTTTACTTTAACATTTTTTGGAAACAAAAGCCACAGTGGTTTGCTCTTTTGGCATTACCCAGGGACAAAAATGAGCAGAAATACATATAATACACATTGACTGCTGCCAATAAATGAAAAAAATTAGATTCATAAATTAAATTGCTTGATTTCTGATTCAAATATTCAATTTTATATTTGTTTTTAATGTTTCAGTGTAATGGCAAGTCTTCAGTGATTTCAGGAGTGCCGCTGGGAAACAGTTAATGGCTAGGGCATACAAGACTGTTCATTTCACTGTGATCTCTCTTCAGCCAGCTTAATTCATAGCTGCTATCTAGGGATATTTCAAAACAGTGCAGAATACCAAAGAGCTGGGAGAGGGAGGAGCATGAGCATAAATGAATGGTAAGTTGCAGACATTTTGGGTCAATTTACTGTGACCATCATTTATTCAAATATACTATGCTGTTGACAGCAGTTGAGGGAAGAAATGTGTGTTACATTGAAAAAACAAGCTGCAAAGTCATGCAGTAAAGCCTCAATTAAAGATATCTGTGTAACCTCTTTGTGTCCTAATATCCATATATACAGCCTTGAAAATGAAGTATCTTTTTTTAAATTAAGATTCTGTCTCATTCTCTGGACTAAACATATAGCATTCACTGAATAGGTAATAATCTAATTTTTTTTAACTCCATTGATTTGAATTCTTACTTCTTATTTAATACATGCAATACTATACTAAATTTAAAATTTTTATTTTCTTTTGGCATATTTCCTTCCCCACTCACCAAGCAACAAATCTACTTAACATTCCCACAAAATGGCAGAGGATTATTAGTTTCAGGGATTAACCTAAAAATATCCAAAGTGTTTGGATACTTAATCTGAGATCTTTCAGTTTTCAGGCACTTCAAATAGAGCTATAATAGATCTCAGCTGCAGATTCAAGAACACACAGTTCTGCAAAGCAGGACAAAATGTTTCAAACTGGCCATTAGGAAAATGATGAACTGAGTTTGGTGTTAAGTGACCCTCCAGCATCACAGAGAAACACTGGCAGAAGCAAGAATAATCTCCAATTTGATGTCATTCAACTGTCTCAACTGCAAGTCCCTTCTCTTCCTTAATTCCTTGCAATTTCACTATTTAACTTCTACTTTCTGCAAAAAATGAGATAAAACAGTTCTGTAACTCAGTCCTAAATCATTCCCAGAGACAGTCTGGGGCTACAGCAGTGGACAAGACAGGAAAAACAGCAACTTATTAAAAGCTTGGTGCCTGATACTCCTTTAATCAGAAAGCCCATAGATACATGGACATTTCTTGGCATTTCCTAACTGCTAAGCAGTAGGGAACACTTGAGATTTAAGTCTCTTTTTTTCTGAGCCTGTTATATTTGTCGTGATTTTCTAGTGCTACTGTCCTAACTTAAAAAGAAGGCGAAACCCCCTGAAACTTAAATGTGGAATCAGAGAGACCCATGGGACACCAGAAAGACTGGGAGCCTCAGCCTCCTTGAATGTGCCACTTGGGGTTGCAGTACACTGGTTTGCCTTTAAGGCCTTTAATACAGCTGATAAAAACATTTTGCTCTGGGGAGAAAAGCCAACTTTTCCCATAATGTAGTAAAAACAAAGACTGCCAAAATTCCCCTAAATGAGAAGGGATCTTCCTCCCTTCTATTAGGTCAGGGACTCACTCCAAGTTTTGCTTCAGGTCATATGTTTTTCCTAACACAATTTTAATTGCTGCCTTTACAACTCAAAATAATGAAATTTTGTCCTTAGAAGATACTAAGGAATGTCGTATGTGCCAGCTTACTTTAGCATCTCCAATATATATGTGTGCTAAATTTATAATACCATGACATCGCCAGTATACAATTTTCTTTTCACTGCATAAATTTAATATTTTAGGAATTTTTAAAAATATTATCTGCAGATTTTTTTTGACAAATCATTCTACCCTACTCTCATTTTGTGAACATTTTTCTTTACTTTCATGCACTGCTAAACAAACACATTATTTGCACACTATTTTCACTAGTGATTACCTTATGTATTATATAGTTTAATTAATAAATCATATTACTAATAATCTGCTCATGTTACCTTTAATAAATTTGTCCACTCCCTTGCATACATATCTGAGGGACTAAAGCATTTTTTTTTTCTCCCGAAGTGCATGTTAAAAGGAATAAAAATTCAATTGACTTTAAATCTATTGCCAGGTACCTTTCTATCACCCTCTCCCCCTTTCTCCCTCTTGTTTCTTATGAGTATCCAGACTGGGAACGCTCAAATCTAAGAGTGATAATCACAAATTAAATGGATATTGGGTTTTGGACCCAAGGGACTATTTTACCTTCTGTTCAGAGGGGAAAAAATATGCCTAAGGCTATCAAAAGCCATTTCAGAAAGAATGTTTCCTTTTCATATGCAAAAGAGAGAATATCTAAATTTAAATTAGGAGGACAACAGCCCTGAAACTGACATTTCTTCTGAAAGGCAAAGAGCTTTATAAACAAAATGCTAGCTTCAGAACTTTTTAAAATTTTTAAATAATGTTTCAGCTTTTAAAAATTAAAACTCTATTACTGAATTTTATTTAAAATTTTTATTCTTGCTGTAACCAGGTTCCTTTTGCATTTTTCTTTCTTAAAATAATTCTGAGTCTGCTTCTGAAAGTCTCACTCTGACATTCTGCCTTCCCAGGAGAAAGTAAACAGAGCCTTTGGCTAAACTGCATGTATCAAGAAAACAAAAGGGAAGTGGTCATTACCAAAGTCAACGAGCTTGACTCCACCTTCTGTTGTCAGGAGAATGTTGTTCCCTTTCACATCACGATGAATGATCCGGTTATTGTGTAAATGCTGAAGGCCCTATATACCAGCATTAATAAAAATAAGTTTATTCCCTTATTTAAAAAACAATTACCCTGCTAACAGGGAATTTAATGAAGAAAATCTGCACATACTCTACAGAAACAGCTGTCCACCAGCTTACATGCCTTTATACAACCCCTGCTGTTATAACAGCCCGTGTACTATTGTTCACATTACCATACTTTATCTATGGGAAATGTATGTATGCAATAAGTGAATTGCACCCTCTGCTGTCATTACAAGCCCAATGAACATCCTTACCAGGAGAGCACCATATAAGATGTATGAGATGACAGCTTCATCCAACCTTCGGCCACACTTCAGCAGGCCTTTGACAAGCTCTGTGACAGAACCTCCGTTGCACAGCTGGAAAGAGGGGAGTTATGAGGAGGGAAAAAAAGCAAGACAAGCCCTCAGTTACTCAATATATTTGTTTAGGCTATAAACATCTATCATGCAAAACTGTGCTACAAAACAAGTCTGGGAACAACAGAACTCATTTCATTCATGATGTTAATATAAATCACAGCAACTTGAGTGAGGGGATGGAAGAGAAAACTGAAAATTATAAAGTGTAACTTATACAATGCAACAAAAAAGATAAAAATAATATGAACAGGACTGTATTTCAGTGTTAAAAGAGGATTAATAAATCAAATTTACATTATTTGAGAGTATCTTCACAATACATGCATTGTCTTTTTGAAAAAATCCTTTTGTGCAAAGGCCAGACAGAAAAGATTGATGCTCTTGATAACTGGAAAGCAACGAATTAGTCATTTTAAACTTTCACTCCATCAATGCTCCTGATGGCAGGCAATATAAAATAGACAGAAGACATATCTCTATACTAAGATTTGATGCCATGTGCTGTCAACAACAGAGGAACATTCTAATCCAGAAAAGCAGATTCTTGCAAGCATTTTTTACTAATGGGCTGCTAAACATCAAAAAAGAGAGAGAAAGAGTAAAATCAATCTTTGTAAGTATGTTCTCATCCACACCTTAAATTTACTGTCCATACCATTCTAAGCAAGTATTGATATCCATACTTTCTCCTCTTTCCTTTTATTGCTTTGATAGTCACAATTGTTTGACCAAAAAAGAAAAAAAGATGGGAGAATTGACTGCCTTTCTTCCACTGAATTTTCTCCTCTATTCCATTTTTTGTTGCCAGCACCCTTACTAATGTTTCTGCCAGAGAATCACACAGATTTCAACACAAGTTCATTTAGCATAATCAGTTTAATATACCACAGCATAAATCAGGAGAATACTACGCAGTTATACGAACTCTCAAGATTTGCATATTTTAAACAGCTTTTATGAAAAACTGTGTATCACTTCAACCACTAATTTCTGTTATATAATACTTTTCTTAACTTACTACTAACTTCCCCTTGCATCAGAACAATTTCAGTAGACTAGAACCTTGAGTTCATGGAAAAGGACCATGAAGCACAATTTCATCACTTAAAACATTTGTAAGTTCTGTAGGAATTTTGACTTTATTTTTTAATTTACTAGTAGGGAACATTTTTCTTAGAATCCGTAAATTTGTGGGAGCATTCAGGCCAATATCAACCATCAAATGTGTCTATATGGAACTGTATGTTTTCCCTCCTATGGTTAACCATTTGCTGACAAGTCATTAAGCTAAAGTTTTCTTCGCATTGCTTTCATTGCAGTAAATATTCTGTTTAGACAGACTATACTAAATTTATCTCTAGCCCTCAAGTAAAATGTATCGAAATATTCCCCAACTTAAAAAAAACCTCCCAAGCTGGTTGCAACTGAAAAATAATACAGACTGGCAGCTGTTTGGTAGGATTTGGCAAATGAATGCCTGACTCAAAAATATATCCCACAAACAGTGCTGCAGCTATCTGTGATGCTATTCTTGAAACTCAGCAAAGACCTTGAATAAAATGAATTTGAAAACTTCATTACCACTTTATACCTAATGGTAATACTTTAGCACGTGGAGAGATGCACATTTACATGAATAAGCAGGGAAGTTTGCTTTATAGTTGTCCAAGACTTGCATCATCATAAAAACACTTCAGGTGTCCACTTCTGCCACCCTTCCTCATCACAAGCATTTATCCAAGTAAGGTGCTGCTTGTAGTGAGTAAACATGGCAAAACTCTGCCTAAAGGAAAAAATACCCACCTTTTTATTACAAATTTTGGAAGTCACACATCAAAAGAATGCATTTCATCAAAGACTCAATATACAAAGTCTGAATACTTTGTATATTCCCTTTTACTAAAAATGTGTCACTAATTTATAATAACACAAGTCACTGCTATGTTGTAAATTCAAAGGCTATTCCTAAATTCCAAACTACTCCTAATAGTTTGGGTTGTCCAGTAATTTTTTTCATATAAGCAAAACACTTTTTTATAACATCAAATTTCTTCAAAACTCTGGATTATGTGCACCAAAAACCATCAAATGCACAGGTGCAATACTTAATTGATAAAGTTTACACACATACACAACTTTTTCAAATTCTACATTCAGTTTTATTTCAGAGTATATGATGATTTTGCTGTATAAAATTCTATCATTTGGCACTTGATGGATCTTTAGAGACAAGACTTTTTAATAAAAACACAGAAGAAACCAAGCTCAAACTCAACAAAAGACAGCATGCATACAAAAAAACAACACCAAATCAAAAATACTAAGGTGACTATTCAATAGTTACTGAACTTTAAGAGGAAACACATTCAAAAGTTTTCATTCGAGCTACATACTGCTCCAGTACATAGAAGTTAGGTGTTCTGTTGGGATTCCATAATTTGTAGTGGAAGTAAAGATTCCCTATTCTGATTCTAGTCATCATTCAAGAATTGGGAGTGGAATTTTTAAAACAATCAGTAATTAAAAAGTGAACCAGTCTAGTTATGACAGAAAGAAATGCTTGAATGGCTTGTTACTGCTCATCAGAGCAATAACTGCCTGTGCAGAGCTCTGCATCAATTAAGCGTAGAAAGAAATTCTCATTTTACAACCACCTTTGGCAGTCACTTAACTGGAAACAAGACCACCAAAATACATTTGACATTTTAAGAGCACTGACTGCCACTGAACAAGAAGGTATTTTTGTTGCTAGGTTTCCAACAACAACAGCTCCTAGATTAAAATTACCATAAAACAGATTTTCACATACACTTTCTCTGTTCACTTTTGCAGTAGGCAGCTTATTTGTTAGCTACTCTCTATGTCACTACTTCATTATCTTTTGTATTCCCCTCAAGTGCCTGAGCTCCCCGAAAGTTTGATAAATGTCTTATCTAATGTTTCATCTAACAAGAAAAAAAAAGAAAAAAAAAGAAAAAAAAATTAAAACTAAACAAAAAAACCCTGCTTATTTTGCAGGCAGAATATAGTAATTCAAACAGAAATTAAATGCAAGACCATTCCCTATTAAACAAATTTTGAAGTTTGGGTGTGATTTGCAACAGTAGGCTACAACACATCATCTATCAGAAAATCATGAAAGTCTGTGACACTGCTGAAATAACAAACAAAAATCTAACCACATTTGCTAAGGTAAGATGTAATATTGTCAAAATGTTTTTACCTCAAGTACTAGCCAGAGTTGTCCTCCCACATATTGATCTGCTTTGTAAAACATCCCATAAAATCTAACAACATTAGGATGATTGGGAAGAAACTGCAAAATATTATATTCAGCTTCAATTTCTTCATCTACATCCTAAATAAAAAACACAAACATACAGAATATATAAAGACAGTGACTCCAAATAAAGCAAGAACAAACTCTCACGGACAAAAATAATTAATTTTTTTAGTTTCTACTTGTAAATAGTTTTACTTTAATGCAGCTGAACGTATACTATACTAGACATTTAATGCATATAGAATTGTGTCCCTTGTGCTCTTCTTACATACAAATAAATGAGGCCTGTGTAAATCAAGCAGTTGTTCTTCAAGAATTCTTTAAGTACATATATACTTAACAAGAAAATTAAAAATTATATTTAACTCTGCTCAGTTGTCTAAGAAATTCACATGTATGACTTTTAACTTGTTTTAAATCATGCATGATTTTAAAATGTGAGCTAAATGTAAATACATGAACCTTTGATTTATTCCTTTTTCTATGTTCATCAGAGAGGACTAAACAGAGAACAATTTCACTAAGCCTCAAAGGGATCATCAATAAAACCAAATAAAATCTTATGACAAAAGACATACACCAGAAACAATGAAAGAGAGACAAAACAAACACCCATGAAATAAGAAAAGATTACTAGGTATTTGTTAATGAAGCAATTCTGTGACAATTACAAAATAGTGTTTATACCAACAAACAGGTCACAGAACAGTGCTTAAGAGCTGAAACTTTACTCCTTTCTGCAGACTTAACTACTAGAAAATTTGAACCTATGCCTTCCTCAGATCCATACAAGAGAAAAACCACGATGAGTTTCAGTAGTGGCTGATGACAGAAACACAACATTTTTTAGTAAATATATAGCCCAGCTCTCATGATCAAACTCCAGCTTGATCCAATCTGAACAGCTGCCAGTTAAATTTTCCATTGAAAACTAGGGCCTTGGTTCTCATGGGAAGCTAGGCATTTAATACCCACTAAAACCAGAGCTAGCACAAAACTACCTCTGAGGATATGGGATATGCTCTTGTTGTTTTATCTAATAATTGCCTCACACTATTATCTGCTTATAAAAGGTAACTCCAAAATAACCTAAAATTCACAGTACTTCTATGATGTAAAAAGCAATTCTTTCAGGGAGTACACAGAATAAAAAAAAGACATTAAGGTTAAGAGCATCTTGTATTTTCCCAGCTATTGTGGGCCCTATGAGGAATGCCTCTGTGCCTTCTCGTAA
Organism: Sialia sialis; assembly: GCA_009812075.1. Taxonomy (NCBI): domain Eukaryota; kingdom Metazoa; phylum Chordata; class Aves; order Passeriformes; family Turdidae; genus Sialia; species Sialia sialis. The sequence continues at coordinate 13,398,202 of VRYO01002782.1, forward strand.
TTTGCATGCTCCAAGCAAAGATAACTGACTTTGTAGCAGAAGAATTACACAGACCTAAAATAGAAACTAGGCAAATGCTGTCCTCAAATAAGATGATGAAATTCTAAGCTGTCATTCAGTTGCTGGTACTAAACTCCTGCAAATGCATTCTGTAAATTGTTCTCTTCTGGATGTTCTCAATATCTTACACATTTGACTTACATTTCAACTCTTAAGAATTCTTTTAAATTAACACTGAAATTGCAGTTTAACATTTTTTACTTACACTGACAGGATCCAGAATCTTTACTGCTGCCAAGCTTCCATCTTTCTTATTAGCAACCTTATAGACTTTACCATAAGTGCCTTTCCCAATAGTCTCTATAATTTCCCAGGTATCTGAGGGATCAGCTAATGATTCTAGTCCAATCATACTGGAATTATATTGAAACAATCCATACAATGGCCTCCTGGAAAATAAAGCAGACATACATACAGTGGGAAGCCCTAAGTAATTCGGTATTAGAGAATGCATCTTACAATAAAGAAATCCAATACTACCCTAATTTAAGAAGAAATACAGAGAGAATCATAAATGAAAAACAGACAGAAATGTAAGATCACTCAATGAAAAGAAAACACTGGAGACTGCTTCTCTTTCCTTACTTTAGTGTATAACTTGCTTCAAACATTACCCCATAGGCAGCACTACTCTAAACATATTTTAACAACTGATAAAATCCACCTCTCCCTCTACTGCACACACTTTTACTGGATATTTTACACAACTGAATCAACATAGCCCATTAAATTAGGTCGTATTTCTGGTTTTAAAAAACTATGTCAAGGTTTTTCCATAAATTAGTGCAATGCTCCCTGGAGACTGCCAGACAGGCATTCTGTAGGTAGAGACTCATTACATGTGATATATATACAACAGGGCTACATACAGCTAACAAACATAAAACTGGGCTAGCTTGTATCATAAAATACAAGCTAACTTAAAATGGGCAACAGGTACATCACTGGGGTGATCTATCAGTGTTGAGATGTTTCTCAACAATTATACTTGTCTCTCTCGCTGTATGCCAGTCAGAGTGTGTTACAGTCTGTTACACTGGCTGAACAGCTCCAGAAGATCCTCAGGTCAGGGCACTTGCTTCCCCAGACACTCCTGAGTGGATCCTGCAGCAAATGGATCACTGCAGCCTATGCAAAGGGCTCCTTTCCACCCTAGAATTACATACATGGTACCTTCTGGTGATTAGGAAAACAACCATACCATTTTAGGATTTAATGTAAAGTAGTGAGAAGATACATCCTATCCCTGAACTGGAATTACAGAAAGGAAAGGTGAAATTTAAGATGGTATTAACTTAACCTTCCTATATTACTCATTATTAAGGAATCTCACTGGTTAATGAGAAAAATTTTTTTGCCCATTTTCTGGCAGTCAGTAGGTATATTAGCTATCTGTATGATTAACCAAGACATATAAAGTCCAAGTGTGTCTGATCATAAGAGTGTGAATGTGACAAAGGCAACTGAAGACAACACCGTTGCTGACTGCAAAAGTTCCCAGTTTTTGGAGATGGAACAAGCACCTCAAACATAAACTTTAAAGAGGACAGTTCCTTAATATTTGATCCAATACAGCATGCTGCAAAGAACAGTATTCTGAACACATAAACTGAGTACATCAACAGAGAAGCAGGTGAGGTGAGTGACTTCTCTGAAATCCGTGAACAGTACTACATGCAGTGAAACAGCAGCTACAGATATGGAGCTCCTGATAAGCCAACCTCAAGAGCAAGGCTTGTTTGCAAGTGGGAGTGGTGGAGAATACAAACATGGGAACTGTTGCACCTCAACATAACAAGGTATTGAACACACGGTTCTGATGCTTTAAGTGAAATGGCAAAGACATTCATGTGCAAAGAAACAGAGGAGAATAGATTGGAAATAGCTTTGATACAATCTTACACAGAAAACAAAGACAGACTGATATTTAGTTCTCTGTCACTATAACAAGTACCCTATCACACAGATTTGTCAGAAAATTATGTATGGCACTTTTTGTACCAACATAATATTATGATGCATCCCTCTGAGCAACTGTTGTGAATAAATACATTTTTCCTTTAAAAAAAGGAAATAAATCTAGTGTCATTCTTGTTCTGAAAACTATAACCCTTCAAATGGTATATCCAAATTTTAAAAACACATTAACATTTCTTTGTACCAGAAGACAATGTAGACAAAATAAAATCTAATGCAAAATTTTTACAGATGGAGTCATGATGGAGGACTGAAGAAAAATCTTAAAAAGCATTTTTCTGCATTGAGATAACATGGCAGCATTTACAGAGGGCATATTTATGTATTACATGGAATCAGAGAAGTGAAATATGAATCATAAACCTCTTATGTTTAAATCAAAGACAAGTCTTCTTGAACTCAAGTAATACCTATCTAAATAAGGTTCTACACCAGTCATCAGTGAAAGTGACTTTTGCATCTAACATCATTGCATTCCTACAACAGAACACATCATTATTTTACAACATGAAAAAGCAAAAGAACAGTATCTGCTGTTATCTTCAATAATGTAAAATCTGTATTAAAAAGCCTGATACCACAAAATGGAAACATTACAACGAACAGCTGAAATTGTAAAGTAAGTTTGTGCTTTTTGTATTTTCTGATTTGTTAAGCTTCAGAAAATAAAACATCCTTGTTTTAACAAAGGCTGCCATTCACTTTTTATTTATACAGTGAAAAGTTTTGTATTAATACAACCACTTCTGCAACAACCACACATTCAGAAGACCTTAACACTAAAATACTGCAGTTGAAATTTATTTAGGAAGAAACTTCTCCTTTTACTCCCCTCAATCAGGCCTCATACATCTCTGGGCTTTGAAATTATGTACAAGGAGTGGCTTCTAGCTGTAAAAAATGTAGCAGTACCCTCCCCAGAAGAAGCCTCAACATATTAGAGACCTACCAATTACAAGTATTTCTGCCATCAGTTGGAGAAACTTCTCAGCGGTTAAATTTGTTCCCAGTAGGAAGGCAAAATAGCCCACACCAGATGCTGAAAAATTACACTTTGGCAATTAACTCTACTGGATAGGGAACATAGTACACAAAGCTATTTGGGACTGCACATGTTTATGCAATTTGAGGCAAGATTACATGCCATCAACAAGCCCCTAGCACTCTACCCTGTTTTGCATACTTGGGAAAAGACAGAATGAAAGCACAAGGACAACCTGATGGAGTCTACTCAAGCTGCTCTGAGGCTGGAATAGGGACAAATAGAATGATTTTTTAAAATCAGATTATAACTTAAACCTTGAAAAAGTTGACCAACCAAGACAAAGAACAGGATAAGACAAATAATTATTAATAGGCTTCAACTACTGACACTGTTTCTTTCTTTTATCCATGAAAAGAGATACTCCCCATCAAAATAAATGCCATGATTCTCTCATAACACCCGACTTCTTCTATTTTGTAAACCGTTACCTTCAAAACAAATCAGACCAGGCATGACAGACTAACTTAAGTGGCAATCAGACAACTGTACAAGCAACATTTTTCCATTTTAAAAAAGATATTTCTCTCTAAGATCAACATTAGAATCACCTAGAATCATTAGAAACAATTACCATCACTTAACAGTATCCCCATGAAAAACAGATTACATGTATTATATATATCATATAAGATATCATAAAAGGAGTACAGGTTACAGACAGTGCACAAATCAATTTTCCATCTGTGAACCACAGCCTTTCAACTGTATTCTATGGCTTTAAACAGCCTCAGAAAAGCCATCTGGAGAAATACGTGGAGTCCCAGTAATTCTACTGTGATACTCACCTAGGTTGTGAAAACAAAACAAAACATTCAAACTCTATATAGAACATGCAGATTTTGTTAATGAAATAATAACATCTGGAATAAAATCAGCAACTTTTCTTCACAAATTTATTATCACAACTCCCTTCCTCAAAAATTATAGGAGGAAAAGGGACTCATAAGCCAGAGAAACAGCTTTATAATTATTCTATTTTCACCATCATCTCACTCAACTCCTACACAAAAATGATCCCCTTCTGCCTTCGAAAATGCACCCTCTTCTAGCTTACAGTAAGATGCATCATCCATAGAGATTTTAGAATTAGTAAGAGTCTCTCTTCAGCCTGGTGCCTTCTAACAATCATGATACACAGTACTAGACAGTTTTGAGATCTCTTATAGCTGGTAGGGACATGATAGCAATACCAGCCAATACTAATGCTTCCATACCAGTAATTCACAGACAGGACTCTTTTTTGCAATATTCTATTTGTCTTAGCCCTCTTGTCTCTCTCGTGAAACAGGTAGCTTATGTATTTCTAGCATTTACAAACATTGTGGAAGAGTAAGAATGACACATTCAAAAGTAAGGTCTCTCTTGTTTGTAGAGAACTCAGTACTGGCCCCACACTAAATTATATCTCCTTAGCAGAAGAATTCAGAAGGTAAAGTTGATGTTATCAGCTACAACCTCTCTGCTGGCTTGTATTGGCCACACACAGACAACTACCTCAGAAGCAATTGCTAGAGGAATTAGTGAACCAACAAAAGGCACAAGAAAATCAATAGTCAGGGCAGCATCCTCGGCTACTCTCCTCCTGCTATTTCCCACTGACTAGGTTAAAACAAAGAGAATGTCAATATCTTGAAATGAAGCAAACAAAAAAATCTATCAAGACACCATCCTATAACTGTTCTCAGTTGAACTCAAAAAGAGAGACTGCAGAATGTGCTGTGGATAGTTTTTTGGGATAAAAGATAGTGATGGAAGAAGATGAAGGAGAAGGATTAAAGCATGTTCAAAAGCTATTATTGCTGCTATAAAACTTACAAACAAAAAAAGAACCATACTTTACCTGATCACATATTTTCACTAGGCAAACATAAGGGACAAAACAGGACAACCAGAATAGAACTGCTGCTATTTATTTATAGATAGACGGTAGATCCCTGAGAACACTCCAGCTAAATTCTTTTCACAAAATAAGCCTCACTTGAATACGTAAGCCATGAAATCAACTCTGGGTGTTCAAAATTGCAAACAGAGAGAATATAAGTGGGAAACATGTTCTTCCTTTCCATATATACTAACTTTCATTTTAAAAGGTTTTGATTACTTGTGTTTACATACACTATCTTTGTCTACATAAATTCCTTTAAATTCAGGAGTATCTTCATTATTTTCTTTTCTTTTGGTTCCTTTGTATGGATGGACTAGATACTCTAGGCTTTTAGACTTGCAGTATTAAGCCACATGGCCAGAGCTGAGCGATAACTAGTAGCAATGGATTATGTCTGGATGCCAGCTCTGATAAAAGCATTGTGATTATTTGTTCCCTTGTCTTGTCTGTGCTTCCAGCCAATCATAGTATGAATCATGACCACAATTCTAATTATAACCATAGTAACTTGACCACAAACCCAGCCACTGACCAGCATGGCACAGAAATTGAAATGTCACCTAGTTCTCTCGGTATTTAGAGAACCAAGAATGCTCTAGTCAAATGGTAAAGATTTCACACCACCACTCCTAAATCAGTTCTATAGTGAGGGTACTTTTAAGATCATAACCTTAACTTAAATTCATGGATCAAATATTTGAATCTATACCAGAAAACTCTCCATTAATATTCTGTAAAATGTATAGTAGGAAACCTGCATGTGCCTAGTCCAGACAATACAGTACATGTTTTCATTTAGATTGCATAATAATGTGTTGCATTACAAATGTTTGTAAGTAAACTCTTATTGGACCCTCATATTTATGAGAGCAAAATTAAACTTTAATTTTAAAATTAACCAATAATGTTTGATAATTTTTGTATTGTCCATATAAATCAAACTACTCGGGGCAGGGGGTGAAAACATAAGCCTGATCACCCAGTTTCATAAACAAACAGATCCAGGATGCATAAAGACAAAGGTAAAGTACAGCTTGGCCCTGACCAGCTCCACTGTAATCTTCAATTGGGTGCGCACGGTCAGTCTTTTCAGCAGAACTGTGTCAGATCAGGAAGCACTCCTGACTCCATTGCTGAATCACAAAGTTATTATACTCCAGAACTATTTAGCACCTCATCCTGTGACTCCCAAGTGCCACAACACTCTTGATGAACTTCCATCTTTCATGGGGTCCAGGTAACCTTGCATCTTGGATCCTTCATAACTGTGTCTCCCATAAAAGTCAGATTTCAGCTGCTTCCCAGAAATTAATACTGAAGTTGCTTCCCTCTTACCACACAACCATGGCTCCAAGTCATCTCCATGTGAATGTAACAGTCATACATGTTTGCTTCACCTCAAGCCATTTTCTAGATGAACGGCACTTGCCAGCAGTGTAGTAATGATCTTAAAGAGATCTGCTTAATGTGCACGGAATGGGGTCATACACCTTAATATAAATTAAACACTCCCTTAATCTACTGCAGAATCAAGACTAGGACAAGCAACCACTGGGATTTTCTAGAGTAGGAAGGTCTTAAAGGTGAGGGTGAAGTGTAGTCACTCCATCTTTTTTTCCTGCAAATATTCCTTAATACTTCAGAAAGTTTCTTGATGCTTTGAGTCTTCTAACAACAGTAATTTCGCACTTATAAGGTGCACCGGGTTATAAGGTGCACTGTAATTTTTACTCATGTCAATGGTATTATATTGAAAATAAAATCTCTTTCTGTTAGAATTATCCAATCCCACCAATTTCCATAGGATTGTATAGATACAATATCCTTTATTCTGGTCTCCATAGTTGAATTTCTTTAACTTAATATACACAACAGCTGAAATCTAACTAGAATTAAAACATTTGTAAACGGTAATTCACAAAACTAAGAAAGCTAAAATGCAACTTGTTTCATGAAGTTAAACTAATGAATTTGATCAATCTGAATCTTTTACCCAAGATACCATCATAATAACTTGCATTCCTTCTTTTTCTCTGGAATCTTGAAATGAATGTATCTGCAGTAGCTGGCACGGTTAGCACATGGGTAAAACAACCAAATCAGAATGTATTAAGAAAAAAATTAAACTCATACCACTCCTCAGAGGGGACTGATTCCTCTTGCCTGGCAAATATTTTTATGATAACTGTAGGAACTTTTTTATTTGGGGCACTTCTACTTCTTGGTCAAATCTGGATACAATCTTCTGTGAGGAAAGACCTTCTCACAAAACCTCTAGACTGTTTTACTCGGGTTGAACATAACATCACTGTTGACATTCAAAGTTAAGTAAAAAAATAGTAAAACCATATGCAGACTGCAGAATTCACAGAGATGACTAGCGTACCAAATCTGCTCTCTTGCCAGTATACAAAAAATATATTTTTTGTTTTCACAAAATTAGCAAAATGTATTAGTAATGGAAAATGACACTTCCAAGATTTTCTGGTAGGCATGGTGTATTTAAGAAACCAACTGGGACTAGCAAAGAAAATTATATTCAGTGATGAAAGACCAAATGCTTTGCTGAAAATCAAATTATTGCAAAACATCATTTCCTGCACATGGTAAACCAAATATTTTTGAGAATCATCTTATCCTGTGAGGTAAAGAGTATCTTCCTACTAAAACAGAAATCAACAGAAACTTCAATTGAAATTTTCAGTACCACTGAAAATAAAGCCCCTGATCATTCTTGCAGAGCTGCAATACATTTCATTTATTTGACTGCTCGGTTTCGTATCTTCAACTCCAAGGGCCAAATGCTGAACAAAATCATGTACCTAGTCAATTAGCATGATTATTAAATTAATTAAAAATATTAAGCAGAAATTATTTTCCAAGATCATATCCAAGTACCTGAAAGTTTTCTTCTTAAGAAGAACAAATCAAACAATCAGTTCTGATCAGTGTCATTCCTACTCCAGAAATGTTATTCATATTAGCTATTGAAATAGAATTCCAACAAGCAAAACACACTGAAGCAGTTACAACCGACTAACAGCAAACACATCAGTTCCAGCTCAGGCTGTGAACTCAGCACTAAAATAAAGCTTATAATCCCATGAGCCTGTTCAGTTACAAACTGCAGGTGGCAAATCAGGTGACTACCAGGTGCACTCCCCATGTGGGAAAAAACAATACCTGAGAAGGATTTCTCTGCCTCCTTTGGCAGAAGTTTTACAGGGCAAACAAAATGCATGTGCTAGTGCTAAAATGCAACAGAATGACAACCCAAAGACCAAAACCAGGCTTTTCACTACAGTCTTAATCAGAAAGATTGATAAGCTTTGTGTACAAATGAGGAAGAAGAAGTCTAAGACAGATGTAGGATAAACTTTGGAAGAAAATAACTACAACTTTATGTTAGTGACCTATTTTCTGAAACCAGCTTATCTTATATTGGATTTCTGTCCTGCTAAGTGTGTCAGAATTCTTCAGCACCAAGATAGCTTCCTCACAGGGAGAGCGTGTTTCAGCCAGTGCTGCACAGAACTGTCTGTTCCATGTACTGATTCTCATGCCCAGTATTAGACAACAATAGAGTGTGTAGTGTCTGTTAGCTTAAGATGTGGTCATGGAGCTACAAATAAATTGGTTAAATCCTGGCAGCTTCACTTCATTAATGCTAAAGATCATTGTGACACTAATTGATACTGAGCTTGATCTATTTATCGAGCCTTGTATAAGAAGGAGCTGAAGAATTAAAGCCACTTTGTCATTCACAGAGAGTGAGCAATAACTACTTAATATTTTGAAGGGATCTTCCTATTGTTTCACAGTACACCTTAATCATATAATGCAATCAATCATAATTCATCACCATAATTCTCCAGTATTTATTTTATAGCATTTTTATTCTAATGCAGATTTTTAATAAGAAGAGAATCTCTCTTAGTGCTGACAATGACTTCTTGTTTAAGATGAAGCATTTCCATCAATGAGCTAGTTGTTATGCATTACCAGCATGTGTGCAGTAGCCTAGCGTGACACCAATTTGCATAATTTCTCTCCTCTAACAGGCTTCAAAAATAATAATAGGGCATAGGGAATAGAATCCATTCTTTTAAACTTACTTCAGCAGCTATCTTCAAGGGGCACTTATCAAAAGAACCTCTAAATAATTAAGATTAACAAATTATAAATTTATTATTTGGGTTATGCTTTCTGGGCCTATAGCCATGTAAGTTGAATTCTGTAACAAAAACCAAGGCAAAACCACCAAGCAATTGGCTTGATGTCTTCCCAGACAAGGGGCAGGATTGGGATGTTAAGCAAGTTCACAGATGATACAGAACTGGGGAAAGCTGCTGACTCCCTCAAAGGCAGGAAGGCCCTGCAGAGAGACATTGACAAATCAGAGGGCTGGGCAATCACCAACCATATAAAGTTCAGCCAGGGAAAGTGCCGGGTTGTGCACCTGGGATTGGGCAACCCTGGAAGTATGAACAGACTGGGGAATGTGGTGCTGGAAAGCAGTGCCACAGAGAGGTACCTGGGGGTCCTGGTCACCGGCAAGTTGAATGTGAGTCAGCAGTGCCCTGGCAGCCAGGAGGGTCAGCTGTGTCCTGGGAGCATCAGGCACAGCATGGCCAGCTGGGCAAGGGAGAGATTGTCCCGCTCTGCTCTGGGGCAGCCTGACCTCCAGTCCTGTGTGTGGTTTTAGCCACCACAATGCAAGGTATTTAACTATATAGAAGTGTCCAAAGAATCACAATGAAGATGGTGAAGGCCTTGAAGGAGAGCTGTTTGAGGAGCAGCTGAGGTCATTTGGTCTATTCAGCCTGGGGAACAGGAGACTGAGGGGAGACCTCACCAAGGTCCACAACTTCCTGCGAGGGGAAGAGGAGAGGCAGAACTGATCTGTTCTCTGCGGCAGGACCCAAGGGAATGACCTGAAGTTGTGTCAGGGGAGGATTAGGTTGGACATCAGGAAAAGGTCCTTCACCATGTGGTCAGGCTCCCCATGGAAATGATCACAGCCCCAAGCCTGCAGAGTTCAAGAAGCATTTAGACAATGCTCTCAGGCACATGCTGTGACTGTTGGGGATGGTGCTGTGGAGGTCAGGAGCTGGACTCAATCATCCTTGTGGGTCCCTCCCAATATTCCGTGATTCTGTGACTATCTAAAGGTGGCCAGACAATGCCAGTATCCACTGCTGCTCACAGTGAAGTTGAAAATTAGAGTTTTGTGGGTACAGATAAAAAAGGACAGATAGTGATAAACACAGAAGCAGCTTAGAGCTGTTATACCTGTGTATGTCATTAAATAATGCGTTAATCTACAGGGAATAACAAAAACAACTTTTTTTCTATCTGAACCCAAAATAGACCTTTTCATTTGTTAATATTAACATAAAGTAAGAACAATAATAGTCTTAAAGTCTTAAACTGATATAACTACTGGTAAACATTTTCTTATCTTCCTTATAAATTTTTACATTGGGAATAGCAAACAATATTGCTGCAGTATTCAAATTCTCTCAGATATTAATCCAACACATTAGTACAATGTCTGTCCCTATAAATTTGAAGAGTAATTTAGACCTTGGTCCATTTACTACACATTCTGATATCTGGTCATCAATAAGAAAGATCTGATTTATCTTTATCACACAAGTCTACACAATTGACATTTAGGCCTGATGTCCACTAATACAAAAAAAAAAAAAAAATCACCAAAATTCTCAGCTATCCCATTAAGCAAAAAGATACAGGCACCCCAGGAGAAAAAATAGGTGCAAATACTGACAAGAGCAAAAATTCTTAGAGCTTGCTCCTGTCAGCTATTTCACACTGAGAAGCACTAATCAATTTCAATTCCTACTGATTCAGGGGATCTAAGAGATTAACAGCTCCACTAGCTGTGATCTTGAAGAGAAACAATTTAATAACGACAAAATTGCCCATGAACTTTCAGAACAGAACTTAAACAGAGAATAAAGTACCAAACTGGCCTTTCTCCCAGATTAACTCTTGGGCTTCTGCAAAATGAAAATATGACAGGTATCACATACTGGGTACAGTAACTATGAGCTGGAATAATCAGCCTTTAGCAGTTCATTCACAGCTATTTAGTTTTCTTTTATACATACTATTTAGTTTATGTAACAGCTGTGTTCAATATTGTGGAGTTTCAGAACTCAGAAGAGAAAAACATTTTGTGCTACCATTTGAAAAAAACAGAAAAACAGAATAGATAAAATAATTGTATGTCACCACAAGCAGCACTGAACTGAGATATCAGTTAAGATAGACTCAAAGTAGATGAGATTGTATAGAAAATATGAAACAGGATCTACTGTAATACATTTTTAACAATGCTTCACCTTCAGCCATTTTCAATCACTTCATATGACAGTGGGTCATTTCCCCTTTAGTAAGAATACCCTTTGCAAATAGCCCCAGTTCCTAACTTACTGTTTAAGCAGAGTACCTGCTAAAAGAGCAAAGCGTGAAATACCACAAAAGTATGATGAACAAAACAGAAACAGACATTATCCAATTAAAAAGTATATCTTTATATGGTGAGTGATGTGGTGTAAGGAGGATGCTCCTTTTACAAGATAGCATTATAAATAGAGCCTACATTTGAAATATAGTCCTAGGAGTTTGAAGAATTCAAGAGATACTCTTGACTAGAACTCACCTCCTGTAGTGCAGAAATCATATTTTATATATGCTTCAGGTTCTATTTACAAATTGGACAAACTAGTACGTCTCAACAGTAACACCTTCTAATGAAAGGTGTCTCCTACACAGGCATACCAAGCTACAGCTCTCTACACATTTGCAGCAACATCCCACTGCAACAGCCCTCTCGGAAGTCTCATCAGCTGTTGCCAGGTAACAGTGCAGAGGCAGCCCCATGGTTTGCTGTGAATGTCCCTTGAAGCTCAAAGCATTTTGGCTTCATTCACCAGACGTGTGACTTTGCAGACTAACTCAGTTAGCAGAGAGGCACGCTGGCAGCTTGTTCTTCCATGCCTTGAAACCCTCTCTCAGCTCCACAGTAAGGGTATTTTTAAAGATATGTGTGAGGTGAAATAAACATATGCACAGACTTAACAGGGTTTTTGAAAACCCCTTTACTTCAGCTATTTCAAGGAATATAAATAAACAGTAAAACCAACAGACATCTTGTTTTGACTTCCGTCTCAGCTTCCTGGCATCTCAAACTCTTTCAGCTTCTCACTATAACCAGCCGTCCCCAGTCTCTTATTTCAAGCTTCTGCCATTTACTCTGAAACACATTTGCTATTCCTTTCCAAGTCCCTCCTCCTGATCTCTGCAGCATGCTGGCTTTTTATTAAAAGAGAGGCTGATTTTCCTTCAAAATGGCTGATAAGAATCCCCTTCCTTTAATCTTCTGGTCTGCCTTGCTATGTCATTCCTCTTCAAACACACTATGTGACCAAAACCTCCCACTGAAGTCCAGCCTCCCACTTTAAAGTTTGATAACTGATTTGTCACACTGAGTATTCAATCCTTTATTTCATGCCACTCAGTCATCAAAATTTAATTTTCCTCTTTGTCTTCCTTTTATTCTTTTTTCCCCTCTAGCTTTTGGCAGGTGCAAAGTTTATTTTAACCAATCTACAGAAGCAGAAGCATAACAAATAAGGCCAAAAAACCCACATTCAACACGTCTGACAAATTTACACAAAAACCTTCCCAATGTCAAACAGGAATTACAGTAATTTCAAGTGTATAAGGTGCACCTTTTTGACTGAAGTTTCGATTCAAACCCGGACGTGCACCTTATAGGCCGGTGCGCCTTATATATGGGCAGAAATCAGAAAGTTGCCAACCCGGAAGTGCAAGCCGGCAGCAGCCCTGAGCCAAGCCAAGCCCGTACAGCCCCAAGTAGGGCTGGAGCCGCCCCCTGCAGCAGCCCTGGTCGGGGCCAGGGGCGGAGGGCTGTGGGGGCCTGGGAGTGGGGACTGTGAGGGCCCAGCAGGGGCCCAGGGGCAGGGACTCCCTGGCCTGGTGCCAGGAGCAACTGACACTATTCTGCTACTAATTCATTACTTTGTTGCGTACAGATTCCCGCTGGGGGAAAGTAAATTAATTAATTAATTAATACATAAATAAAGTGTGCCTTATGGGCCGGTGCGCCTTATATATGGACAAATTCCGTGAGCTTCCTGGCTACCCGGAAGTGCGTCCTATAACCCGGTGCGCCTTATAACTGTGACATTACTGTACGTATTGTATATAGATTCCTTGAATCGTCCCAGCTGTCAATATACTTTTACTATACTCACACTTTTGTAAAAGGGCCTTCTCCCATCACTACCCTTTATACAATGGAAGGTTTGTTACTCAGCTTAGAAAAACAATGGCTGCATCAACAAGATATTCACTTGACGGTGTTACAGAAAAAAAATAAATATATGGTGCTGTGTTTTTGAAAATTGCCATATCTCATTGATATCCTTGTGGTATCAATTGTACAAAGGCAATTCTCTATAATGAATCATTTATTTCTTGTAGTAATAGACATCTGAGATAGTCATAAATATTTATATGTTCAGTTAATTCACTAATGAAAACTGAAGTAATTCTAAAATGGGGCGTTATCTCAGAGGCACGAGGACCTAACAGTCTGCTCAACTTTTACATTAGTGAAGACAACACTATGTGGGAAGCAAAACGAGGTGGAAGAAACATGCTCCTGAAGGCATGGTGCAGCAATGGGCTCAAGTATCAAGATAGAATATTTTTGTGCGTATCCCTGAAAAAATTCTCACTTTTCTCTACCTCTGTTCTCCCAGTTTGTAAAATGCATGGTCACATCCTCTAATCATGCTCCTTTGCAATCCCTGGGCTTCTCACTAGCATTCCAGAGAGATTCCTCTTCAGCAATGGAAATATCTCTTCTTAGACAATGAGTTATTGGTTTGTGCATTGTCCTGTGCAACTCCACTATTTTTACAGCATCTAAGAAGTATTTTGAGTCACTGACTGCCTGAAATTAGTTCAGTACCACCTTATGGGTTGCAAGTTTACAGGTACAAATTCCTTCAAGTTAGTTGGCTATATTGGTATCATCCTGCACCTAAACCAGAAAAAGAGTTTACTGCATTCATAATAAGACAACACAGGTTACTAAGGTATATAAAGTCAAAAGAGAATAGAAAATATTTTTTAAAAGCCTGCATCCATTTAGACCTGGATGTCTGTTCAGTCCTGAAAGGTCTTATCTAACAAACTCTGAGCTCTTTTTCAGATCATGTACCCCTTCATAATCCATCCCTGTCTCAGGGGCAATTCACCTTTGCACCTCTAAAACACAAACTACAAGTCATTTATCTAAGAAGGCAGTAATCTGTTTGTCCATCAAATAATTGCTTTCCACATTCTAGAGAAGTTGACTGCTTTAGGTTTCATATGAAAATCTCACCTACCCCATAACACACTTGATTATTCAGATTTGGCTCATCTTCTCACAATCTATTAATCCATTGTGAAGCATGACATTAACTAGAAAATGGGCAAACCTCAAGGAAAAAAAGCCTCCCTAAACAATAATATTTACTTTTTATACATTTGTCATGTTGTAAATTCACAGCCATCCTTTAAGCAGACACATAAATGGGATCAAGATGTCCCTCATAGTTCCACAGAAGCTGCATGTGATAATAATGAATGTTGTTGAAGTTAGTGGTTTAGCACGCAATCCTATTTTTGAAGGATGCTCTGTAACAAACCATTTCCAAGGTAAGACTAGATCCCTTGCCTAATTCAGTCCAGAACACAGAGGAAACACTACTCTCATGAGTTTGGCAGCAAAGGTACTACTGAAAACATTAGGAAATAATGTTAGACATGTAAAATACAGACATGCTGCTTTCCTCTCATCATTACTGAAAAAGGTCAGCCACAAACAAGTAATGATTTTGAAACTGCAAATTACCTTTATGGGGAAAAACCAACCCATCTGATAGAGACAGAAAAGTCCCTGCTTGACTTGCTCTCTGAACAGTAACTCTTTCAAGGACCTCAAATCTACAGTGATTTCAGAAATTATTCACAAGCCTCCTAGACTACAGGAATAAAAAGGGAGGAAAAAAAATGAGGAGATGTAAACCATAGTTCATTCTGTATCTTCAACTACTGATTGTCAGTGAAAAAGGAAGAAAAAAATTTTCAGATGACAGATTCTAAAGCAGTTGATGTATTTGCTAATTCAGATGTAGTACAGTGCAGGAAGTGCAGTGCAATGTCACAAATCAGAACAATATTGTACTCCACATAAAAAAAAAAACATTACAGGTTTGAGTTTCACTACATATACAAAGAGAACACTTTAAAAATGTGACTGTCAAAAGATGGAGAGACAATCATGCAAGTTCAAAAATTAAATAGGTCACTGGTAGAGAACTTAAGGAAAATATAGCAAAATGCAGAATTAATCCTTGACAAGGCAATTAGGTTGTGACAGCAACTGAAGTCATTCATGCCAGAATGACTCCAGCCTTGAGTGGGCTTGACATAATGAAGGTGTTCATGAATCTAAAATATTAGGAAAAAATGGACCTGCAGCAAAGAGGCACGTGAGCTCTGACTGAAGCAAGATCAGCTTGTAAAACTGCCTATCAACTACAACAATGAGACCAGAATAATGTCCAGCTATTTTGCAAAAACTTGCAGTGTCAGGGCATTTATTTCTCTTGACAGCTGCATTTAACCAGAGACTATTGTCCTTGGTCCCTGTCCAGGCTATTTTACAGCCATGTCTCTGCCTAAGCATGTATCCTATTCATCCAGACCTTCTGTTGATCTTCTCAACAGACCTTGAGTCTGCCTTGTTCCTCCAGACTGGGCTGGCTGTCACTGCATTGGCTACCATCCCTGGGCCTGCCCCCATGCCTGTCTGGGGTCCTGGCAGGATGCCCCACGCTGAGTGTGGCCATGGGCCTGCTGTCTCACTAGCACCCATGGCTCCTGGCCCATCTACCTACACAGAGCAGCCCAGCCCACACTGCAGAGGGCCTACTGGTACTGCACTCAAGCCGTTTTGAAGCTAGCCTCCCTCAGAATATGCAAAAGCTTGCACACCTTTCAAGCCAATGAGTCGTGAGACCTGCAGATCTATAGATCCATGAGTGTGTATCAAGACACAAGACCAGTGGGATCAAAGAGCCTGATTATGATATGAGCCAGATACATTTTTCTCATGGTCACTATTTTCACCTTCTAAAAAGGAAGACAAATGAAGATGCATATACCACAGCACTACCTGGTTATAACTGTTAGGGTTCACAGACTCTTAAAAGAACGTTTATTGTTAGTTTCTTATGTTAATACCATTTCTATAGAAAATGTTTATTGAAATAAAAAGGAATGTAGTTTGGAACTTGCTATGCAAATATTTTAAGGCAAGCAAACTCCTTTTTGTATGTTTTTTCTTCTTCTTTTCCTCCTTCACACAGAATAAGCAAGCATTTAAGGCCATAAGGACATTCTATTCTGTTAAGTAATTATTTACACAGCCAATATATATTTACAGTAATTTCATAAATATAAGCCGCACCTTTTTCATTGAAGAATCCAGCCTACCCCAGCAGTGCGGCTTATATTCAGGTGCGGCTTATTTATGGACAATTTCAGGAGAATTCCCAAGGCGGAAGTACGAGCCACAAGGGGAACAGGCGTTCCCCGCCCCTCAGCTCCTGCTCCCGCCGCTGCCGCCGCTCGGTGCTGCTGCTGTTGCCGGTGCTCAGTGCCGCCTCCCGCCCGTGCT
>VRYO01002782.1:13415769-13508434 GCA_009812075.1 Sialia sialis
GGTTTATAATTGTGAAACTACTGTACACAAAAGGCACACTGTAAAGTAGAACCTTATTTCAGAGACAGCTTTTTAAAAAATCCTCTCCCAAAGCCTAATTTCAGTTTTAATAACTTTGTTTCTTCTATTAAATAAACAGCTCCTGTAGAATCCTGGCAATTCAGTATGCATTATTTAACAAAATTGGTCTTAGCCACAAATGATAAAATTATTCAGATTTGTATGTATCTGGAATTCGGGCAAGAGTAAGACCAAGTCTGAACACTAACAAAGCATTCTTCTGTCTAATGAAATATTTATACTCATTTGTCATCAAGACTTTAATAAGGAGGAATGCAGCCTTCTCACTTCTGTCAGTACAGGACCAGCAAAGATCTTTCCTTCATTTAATTCTGAATGTCTCCTAAACCACTCCTAATAATTTCCTTTTCCTGTACAACACAGTACAAGAGATATTTAAAGTTTACTTAGAATGACGACTCCATATTTCAGGGAAAAAGTACAATTTATATATGTGCACCACTCAAAACTTACTGAAGTTTTCACCATTAAAACTTCACACTACCACATTGTTTTCCACATCTCTCCAGATATATAATTAAGATCAGAAAAATCAAGTTAAATAAAGAATGAAAGCTATGCTACAGCATGTGGAGGCAAAGACAACAAAACTTTAAGACAGCTTTATCAAGAAGCGCACCTTAAGGAAATGCCATCACTGCAGCCTTCTTGTCCACAGCATAGCCTTGAAGGCTAAAATGCTATTTTTCATTTCAGTTCTTGTGGAACTAATCAGATTGCAAAAGATGTGCCCCTGGACACAATTTTTACAAATGGAAAAATCATCCTAATTTAAAAAGGGGGAAGCAAGGTGGATTCTTCACCTCAACAGTTTAGAGAAAAAGCACTTTATCTGATTTAACAAGTACACAAAATTGCATTCTCAGGTGTTCCTTGTGTATGTTTCATCCCTAGTCTTTCAGCCTGTCACAAAGAATGCTCACTTTCCAGCCCAGAGAGTGGATGAATTTTCTATTCCAAAGGCCTTTTGGCAGATTGGTCAAGAGGTGTTCTTTTTACATTAGCCAATTTGTTGCCATGAGGGAACATGAAACCAAACACATTTTCTTGGGAGTGCGGCTGAATTCTGTGAAGTTCTCAGCTGAGCAACCTTAAACCAACAGAAATCACCATATTACCACTTTTTGCCCAGATATTAAATCAGTTAGTTTCTCTGTAGTACAATATCTAGTATTATTATGGTCGGTCACCATAGTCCTTCACTCCTGAAACTGCAAAGAGGTCAAACTATCACTAGTGAGACACAACTTAGCCTTACATGCATCATCCACACATTTCTTTAATGTATTGTTAGCTGACTTCTGCATAGCCTCCAAAACTTCTGCCAGCATATAAATTGCTTCTAGATCTATAAAACAAGCATCAGCAAGGGAGTTGCACTAACATCACCTTCCTACATATTAGCACTTGTTAAATTCAAGTCACTTTAACACGAGTCCTTCTTTCTCATTTGATGACAATATACGCTGTTTTCAATACAGCAATCAGTTTAGTTTTACAATCATTTTTCACTAAGACAGTGTCTCACCACAAACCATGAGGCCTCATACCAGATATAACTTATAAACAAATTGCTTACTTTTTGGCATATATAAAACATTCATTACAAAACAATGTAAGGTCAACAGCTGAAAAATAGCCTTTTAATTTAATTAATGGGGAATTTTCCCCATTAACGTAGTTGTAAATGATTTCTAACAATTTTCTAAAACCAAAAAATATAAAGTGATTTTTAAATACTCTTAATTTTTGAAGATACACTCTTTTTCCTTGGATTAATTTCTAATCACAGGAAGTTTTTTAATTATATACTGTATCTACTGTATTTATCTGATAATCTCTCCTGGCCTGATTCTCAGAACCATTAATTCAATGTTCCATCTGCTCAGTTGCTCATACCACAGATGACATTTATGTTGGGTTTGTTTCCTCAGAAGAAAATGGCTTGGAAAAGGTAGTCTGACAGGTCTTTATATCCATTTCACAGGCTAAACACGAGTTATAAAGATCATCCATGTAACTACTGACAGAAATGACGAGAGAACAAGAGGAGACAACAAGATGTGCACTAAACATGCCCTCTTCTTTCAAGTGAATTGGAATTAATCACATCTATCATTCATCCCTCCAGTAGGTCTAAAATACAGTGTAAAAAATATACCAGGAGACATGAAAACAGCCACCCCACTCTATATCTTTTACAACTCCTCCTGCTTTATGCACTAATTTTATTTCCCATATATGCAGGAAAATTGCTATCAAAGGCAATATTGTATTCTTTCAATATCAGAAATAAGGCTTTTAATTTTTTTCTTTCAGAACAGATTTTATACCAATTCTGTAGAGCAAACAGAATGATGCATATCAAATAGCTCAGCAACAAGTTGTATGGACATACTACAACGTAATGGGATTATCCCAAGGCAGAGAGGAGCTCAGTGAATATTAGTTACATCCAGACTGTCCAGTAACATATTCAGAGTTCAGAAACTTGCAGAACTCTGAAGGAGAATAGCTTCTGCTCTTCATTATACCTCCAGGTTTTAATACTTTTTAAGGCATTAAAAATATGCAGTAACCAGAATAGGAAACTTTGTGACAAAAATTTCCCCTTTTTCTGAATAAAAACCCTCACTTATATGGAATTACAGCTTTTAAAAATATTTTTTAAATCAAATGCCTCAGTAGGATGACAGATCCTGTAAAATCTGCAGTGCTAAGCATTTGCATGAAAATAATTTTCTACCATCAGCCAGAGTTTTGGTATGTTCAGAGGACTGACCTTCAGGAGGCCTTAATCCTACAGGCAACTTTTTCTCTGAGAAATCACTGCACAACACTAAGCTACTTCTCCATTTCCAATTTTACTTGTTTATAGTAATGCTTTGTGTTAAAATTTTGTATATATTCTGTACATACTTACAAACAATAAAAAAGGAGAGACCGAGAAAGAGGGAGTTACTGAAAATGTTTGTCCAGTCTTTCAGACCCAAATTAAAACGCGTTCATTTCTACTCTCCTGTTCATGATAGGCTGCATAACAGAGAATAGCAGAAGAAGGAAGACCATAGAAGAGATGAGAACTGAACAATGTTTGTCACCAAAGACTAGCAGAACCAGTTATTCTTACAGTGAACTACCATTAACCATTTTCCTCTTTCTGTCACATTTGCCCAATGACTAAGCTGAGGTTGGAAGTAGCAGAGAACACTACTAGAAATCAGGAAACTTTCCACCTGAAGAGTTCAGTAAATTCTGCTTGTGCAGGTAAGTATTTAGGAAACAAAACAATGGATGGGATTTTTCTTTTTCCAATAAGTAGTCAAATGTAAAGACAAGATTCCCTTTTGGGATGAGGACCACTCTTCTAGTTCTATACCTACACAGGAAATCATAACGAGTGGAGACAGCACTCTTCCAAACTGTTTTAAGCAGCATTTTCAGACTCCAATGCCAGGAGAAAATATTCCTTAAATATTTCTATATTTTCCTTTATTATCTACAAAAAAGTGCCAGAGATGCCTCTACTTTCTTGTACCTATTTTTACACACAACACATAATTTCCATATGAATCTCAAATCTTTATTTAGTGTTTGCTTACAGCTGTACTTAAGCTGCCCATGGTAAAACAAGTGACCTCCCCTTTGCAAGATACCTCTCCCACTGTAGGATATCATAAAGTCTTTACCAAAACATTTCCAATATGATGTTTATTAGTGACACAGAGTCCTCCTAAAAAACTGTTCTGCAAAAAACTTCTATTTCCTTAAAGCCAGAAAGGTAGAAAACAGGGCACCTGGAAGAAGGAGATGCAGACTCCTCAAACAGAGTTAAAAAGCTCTATCTGAGACCCACATATCTGAGTAACAAATGTATGAAAGAGGAAAGGCTGGGAAGGCACCAAAAGTACCGACAAGTTTAGTACAGCCTCAATGTAGAGCCAGAACTGTATCAATCTGATACACCTTGGGCTTAGGGCAACCTTACCAGTAAAGGTGGTATCACTCCACAAGATCCTCCACACAGTCCCTAAAACCTTTGTATGTTTTCAAGTCACAAAGCATTTTGGAGAAGAAGCTGTGGTGTATACTACAAATCATTCTATAGATGTATCTATCTTGCAAAAACAGCTTTGTCAAGGACACAGGCATCTGCTAGCAAACAGGAGTCAAATCTTTTAGACACATGCATAATTGTGTATCGCTGCAAAAATTGTGCTCATCTAACTATATTTTGTCTTGCAAGGGTGAAGATCACCTCAGCGTGACAGTGCCAACTGTCTTGTCATTAGCTCGATTATGACAATGACTTAAGAAGAAATATTCTTGTTACTGTACACATACATAACTATTCCACACAAGAATTTTGGACTTTTTTAAAAAGAGCTAACACTTACAATGTGCAAATACTTAACTAGAAATTGTTACCTACAGCACTAACACTTTCAGTGAATTGACTTTGTTTTTTAGAATTTTTGATCATGAAATCCCCAGGTTTCATTTCACAATAGGTTGACACTGAAAGGACCATGAATCCTGCTGAGAAAGAAAGCTACCATTTTATTTCTTTGGCAAAGAGCCCAAGCAGGAAAAGGTATACCATGAGTCAATTCTTCAGACAGGAGTTATAATGAAAGCAGTACAGACCGCACTTTTCACAATTCATCCTTTCTTATTGCATCAAGGTCGTAAAACCTTATTCCTCCTCCAATACTCTAGGCACTGCCCCACATCATAACTATCAACACTACAAACTCCTAAGTCAAAACTAACAACCTTTCAGGTGCAGTTTTAAAAAAATCACTCTTTTGAAGAAAGCTAACAGATAAGGCCTGTAGAAACTAAGCACTGAATTTTCTTTCAGAGGTGACTGAAGAGTTACCTAAAAAATATACTGAAGAATTTCACCAAGTCACAGAGATTTGTATCTCTGTGGTATGACCACATACTACTCAGTTCAAAAGTCTCTCTCCAGCAAGTACTTTCTGAACTGCGGTAGAAAGAGAAGGGGCTGAAAAAGCCCAAAATCTCAAGGACAATTCTATCCTTAGGGAATGTTCACAAATGGAATTGCACCTCTAGTGCAACCTATCCAGTACAGCTGGGCTGTTACAGAAACATCATTGCAAAGTAACAACTGTCAGTAACTGTTATACTTAATTGCATGCTCTCCATAACTTTCATAGTGTTCTTGGCATTAAGATGAAATCAGGAATCAGCTATTTTGCCAGCTCAATAGCTTAATTTCATTACATGAGAAAGAAAAAAGAAAGAAAAATATTAATACAGCTCCAAGCAGAGGAACAGTCCCTAGCTACCAGCTGACATCTCTAAGACAATTATGACATGTTAGCAGGATTTGTCTATTTTGTTGAAGTGAGTCAGAACAACAAATTTAGTTTAGGTGCCACAGATGATGACATTTAAAAACTTTCTTACCTAATCCAGTTTGCTTCAGGACTTTCTGTGTTCTCATCTGTTGCAACAAGAAACAGAAAAAGCAAAAGCTTGATGGTCTTCAAGACACTTGAGCTCTTTGGCATTTTTCCAGATATTTCAAAGTAACAGGCTACCCAAGCTAGCAGTTGTTACGAACCTGACTACATTATAATTCTATTCCAAAGCTGACTAACAACAAAAGAAACTAAGTGAAAAACTAAAGGTTGCATAACTTACCTGACATAGCTCCTGTCAGCCATATGCTCAACTCAGCAAAAGGTACTGCCTCTGAGCAATAAAGCTGGAATAGGCAAAGTTTGAATTATTAACAAGAACATGAGGAGGCCTCAAAAGCACACGATGAATGAAACAGAAATACAAAGCTTACAGTCTGATTTAGTTTGTAAAGGAAACTTAGCTCAGTTGATCCTTTGTGAACACTAAATGGCATATGGAAAGGAGCAGGAGGCTGTTTTATTGTAATGAAGGGGTCTCTTAAACTGTCCTCATACCAGTCTCTCAGGGTGTAGAAATTGACTAAAATGGAAAAATCTGATTTTTATTTTATGGTGGTTGCATTCCCATCCCACTGGTCACCTCTCTTTTCAGTCATTAACTGCTAATGTGCTTCCAGTACACTGTTTTGGCCTCCAGCTTTTTGTACCAAACCTAGATGTGTTCTTTGAACAACTTACAAGTGCACTGATACAGTCTCTAGGTTCATACTGTATTTCAGGTTTAAAATTGGGTCATCCAATTCACTTTGAATATGGCATAGCACAGCAGGAATGAAAGCTATACATATCTGGGCAAAGGCTGGAACTTCTTTTACAGAACTTTGGAGTCTTTTGGATACTGCTCATAGCAACTAGGAAGTACCAAGCAACATTAGAAACTTTGCCATGACAAAAGAAGATATTGACACCAATTTGTCCTCTCAAGAGAGAATTTTCTAGTTTCTCTGTATTCTGTTCTGCAGAATTCTTATTATTACTTCAATGCCATAAAGCAGACACTAATGATTAGGACAGCATTCAGAAAATTACATTATCTGTTCAGGCACTTCACACTGTTCCATCTAGATGTTAGGTTCCTAATTCTGGGAGTGGGAGACATAGGACTCATTTTAAGTACTCAAACATGAATATCCACATGGAAGTTGGACATTTAAACTGACATTCACAACAATGAGAAAACAGGACCAGCATATGGAACCTGGAGTGGAGCATCACTCAGGAAAAGAAAATCTTTGTCTGCATGGTGCCTCTGAGAAACTGGGACCAAGAGATTCAACTTCCTTACTTAAATGCTTCCCCTTATTTGGAATTCACCTCTCTTTCTTATACTTTAATCTCAACTCCCTCCAGGTTTGAATCTCAGGCAGCCAAAAGTAAAGCGGCTGGTTCCTTCCTTTAAACACAAAGGAAAGATGGACAGTTCCTTAACTACAGAGATTATTATTAGTTCCAGGTACATACAAAGCAGGAAGCATGTGTTTATTAACAGAGATACTATCTGCTTTACAGAGCCGACCTTGCCTTAATACACTACTTTCAGTCATTGCACACAATGTGGGAATAGTAATTCAGCTCAGATTAAATACAAACAGATTTTTTTTCTTTTTTGTTTTTCACTAAAATTCCCATCTTAATACATTGTTGAAGCTTTCAGCCATGAACACTGACCCCTATGGAAATGATATCCCTTTCAAGTTGTTTCAGGTTGCTTACTACATGTCCAGGGGTTACTGCTGGAGATTCAAGCAAGCACTGCTCTGTGAATTAGAGGGATAAATGGTTACCTATTATTTCTACTGCAGTAGTGGCATGAGACTGGAGGAGATGAAATATTCTTGTAAATTGCGGAAAGTGTGTGTAAAGTGAGAAAGGTCAAAGTAAAACAATAAAAAAAACCCCATGCCCATGCAGAATATTAGGAAAACAGCTGCCTGAAGAGACTGATAGCAGTAATTATGTCATTATTTCAATTGGGCTGAACATTCCACACTCCCCAGTGTGCTGAATGCACCTCTCTCCACAGTCAGTATGCTACCATGCTTCAGGAGACAAATTAATTTTCCTGAATTTTCCTCTTTTTCTAAGAAATATGGTAAAATTAGCTTAGTCCACTGTTTTCATACATATAGTTCTGCAAATGTCTCCTTTTTCCACATACAGTATCAGTATTCTCTCTGCACACAGCAAGATAGAGGCCATGTCTGACGAAGAAGCTAGATGAGGGGTGGAGAAAAAGGACCAGTCAGCAAGAAGGTATTGACATGACTTGTTCCTTACAAAGCAGCAGCACCAGTGAAAGAAAAATGTCCTACTTCCTCCCCCTCACCACATGCCATTAACACGTGCCAATTCTCAGCTGTGGTCAGCAGAGCTTTTCCCTACTGTGTAGCATTCAGATGAAAAAGCTCAGCCTTATAATGTCAGTCATTTATTCCAGAGCAATGCTATTCTAGCTGCAGTCATACAGCTTTTCAGCTTTGGCAACAGGAAAGCATGTATGACCTTACGCAATGCATTATTCAGAGAAGTTATCTTTCCCAAAGAGGGAAACATTCCTTGCAGTAATTTTGCACAAATAAACAATCAAAGTTTCTCAAATTATTTTCCAGATTTCTGATATGGTGATGTGTTACCTCACAACAAACGAGCAGTGCAGAGATATGAAAGATGCATAAAAAGCCGAACAAGTTAGGAGGGAACTAGTGTAAGATGGATGTAATGCATTTTATTTATCCATCTCTATTTCCACCTGAAGAGCAGTTTCCCCACTGTCCATAGAGGAATGGATACTTCCCTCAGCTGCACACTGTAACCCCCTAGGTGACATCACCCTCACTGTGCATTCCTCTGTCCTTTTAGATTCTCCTGCTGCAGGCTCCCTTACCTTCTTCCTATCACCCCTCTCCATTTTAGGAGCTATATGGCTTTATCAAACAGCTGAGACATAATCCATCACAGCAAAGGAGTCCTCATGTTGTATTCCTCAGGTTGGCACCATGAGGAATATGCCTCCATATTTTCACCTGTAATACAGGAGGAGCCTTTACTAAAAATGCCACTCTGAACTTGTGTCCCGGATGATTGCCAGCCCCACTGCAGCTTGTTTATTCTGCTGCCATACAGTTCAGTTTAAACTCAGGAAAAGGAACTGAACAGTAACAACAAAAGAAAAATTGCTATTGAATGAATGCTGATTCTTCCTGCAGGTGCAGAGCATTCCCAGCTTCCCTACAACAACCAAGACCAAGATGTCTTTCTGTTCCCCGGCTCTACATTACTGAAATTCATCTGTAGAGTAGACTGGTAAAAAGTTTAGTGTTCCCTGTCCAGTTATGCTTAGGGTTTGTATGAGGCTTTCCCTCCCCCTTCTCCTCTTCTGTTTCCAATCCATAAGCCCTCCTGCCTTGTATTTCCTTGGTTCATGAGAATTCACTTCTAGGGGTGGTAAGTTTGTAAAAACCAATGAAAGAGAAGTTACAGGCACAGAATGTATCTCACTAAGTGTGTTCAGATAACAACCTAAAACTAGGGCTAGGTTAAAAAAAAAAGCCCAAAACCAAAACCCACCAACCAAACCTTTAAGCAGAACAAAAGCAAACCGTTATGATAACTTTCAGGACTTCAAGCCCCCTTCCTATACACAAATGTTCTTTGAGTACTCTCACAGTAAACTGCATCAGCACTTAATTCATTACTCCCCTCTCATCCAGTTTCTCAGGGGCCAGAGGGCTGGTAATGACAGTAACTTCTGTCTTTGTAACACAAAATGTTTCTCTCTCCCAGACAAGCCTGCACTCAGGAGTCCCTTGTTAGTGAGGCTCTCCAGGCATTAGCACAGCGAGAATCATTGTCTTTGTCCAGTGAACTTTTTATTGTGAAAGCATTTGGCAAAAACACTGCAAAACCAGTCCTGCAAGTTCTTAAAGCAACCAAATGGCCATTGCACTGCTAACTAAATCCCTCTTCTCTGCAGTTAGAAAGTCAATAATATAGCTACGATATTTCTTCTAATCAATGACTTTGGATGGTACTGGATAATTCACTTACTCTGCACATAAACAGGACAGTACATGACGCTGAGGAAGGATTCATTCACCCAGTGGCCTGCTCTCCAACATCGACAAACATAGTGCTGCAGCTAAGGCTCCTACAGCTTCCTAACCATGGAATACCATGGTGCAGCACATAGCAGCACATTTTTCGGGCTTCTAAAACAATCCATTTGCACTTCAACTGACTTTCCATTTGTAAAAGTGTCTGAAATGGCTTTTAGAAATCTATATGTACCTTGATTACTACCCAGATGAAAATGAAAAATTATGAAAATCTTAGCCCAAAGGAAAAATAGCTCTGCTTGGTTCAAGCCACATTTTTATTGTTTGAATAAAAATTGGGTGAATTCTATTTTTGTGCTACATTCTCAATAATTAACACCAACTTGGATTAACATTTGAAGGATTAAATTCTATAAAGTTGAAATATTAACTGCATTACAATTTGAATTTGACATTAAGAATGAGCTGGGCTTCAATCTGGGAACATAAAAAGGGATATTATGTGTTTTCAGAACACATTCTACAAGACTCCACAGTCAGTTATGATACGATTTACTGCTTTTGACAGAAAAAAAACCTCAGTAACTGCAGCCAACTTGCTGACAGTGACCTCGATTACTATACATCATACTAACTGAAATTTCTGTACAGGAACATAATTTTCCACCTAATAATTCCAGAAAACCTCAAAACACTGATCCTTGGTTTTCACTGCAATGAACTGAAATTCCAGAATGCAGCTTTTGAAGAGGCAAATGAAGTGAGAAAACCTAGCTTTTAAAAATGAAAACTAAAAACCATTTTGTATTCACAAAAATAAATGCACCACTTCAGAGAAAGAAATAGGAAGACATTTTAAGCTAGCCTTGTCTCAATCTGTGTGCAGCACTGTCTATGGATAACAGTATCTTTCTTGGTTTTTTTGCTAATAATTGCATACCTGTATGTACCCAGGAGGAAGATTTGCTTAAATGAATTTGTCAAGTGTTATCATAGTATTTACAATGTATATTATGGTCCACTAGCTACTATCAGTCGCTTAAGGAAATGCTATACACTAGAACCAGATCTATTTAGGGAACTTACAGAAACTTTTCTTCAGTTATTCATGGCCTTGTCCCGATGGGCCTGAATTCCGTGTCACGCCTACTTACTTCTTGCCTTGTAGTATCTTCTGCCATTTTTAATCATGGAGATTTTTTTTTCCTGAGCATTCCTTGCCTATGATTTGGGAAAAACATGTACAGCTGGTCGGCCCCTCGGAGGCGGGGTACGCTCAGCAGCAGTGCTCCTACCGGCACTGCCGCCCGTGTCCCCAGGCAGCCCAGAGCCACCTCAGCGGGGCTGAGGCCACCTCCCTTCCCCGCCTAAGTCCGCGGGGCTGGGAGCAGACTTAGCTGGGGCCAAGACAGGCTCCCGGCGACAGTGACAAGCCCTGCCAGCAGCGACTCTCTAGAGAGGTGACAACCCCGGCCCGGCTCCGAGCGCCAGAGCACTGCAAGGCAAATGGCGAATGCCATTTCGAAGCCCCTCTCGGTTGAGCCGCGACCTCCACCCCAGCCGGCGGCGGGCGGCCCCGCAGGGCCGGAGAGCTGGCGGGAGCTGGGCACACCTGAGAGACAGCGCTCGCTGTCTCGGTACGACTGAGCAGCCGGATCAGCAGCCACCCGAGCGCGGAGGCGGCAGCGGCCCCACACTGAGCTGAGGCGGGGCGGCGCTCGGCCCGTGAGGCGGCGCGTGCCGGCCCCTCAGGGCGGGCGCGGCCCGGAGACTCCCGGAGCGGTGCCCGGGGGAAGGGAAGGGGAGTGTTTAGTGAGCTTTTATAGAAATAAAACCCATGCGTAGATGGCTACAGCTGGGAGCATCGCTGGCAATAAACGCCTCAGTCCCCTTTGTGCATCCAGTTAATTATGGAAAACAATGAATTGTAGCGCAGCTCCGTCTGTGCTCTGAAAAATCGGTCCTGGTGAAGGAAACGCTTTTATAAAGGTGTGAGGAAGGGGGACAGCTCCCGTCATACCCATTTTCAAGTTGATTGATGAGAAGAAATTCAGTTATTTCTCTTAGACACTTTTGTTAACAAAAAATCTTAGAATACCGGAGGTTATTCTTTTGCTCGATGTGCCGAAGCTTTTTCAAAGCGAGCACATCACGAGGCTCCCCCTCACTGAGCTTCCTGCACCATTTGTGTCCGCGTTGTGCCAGCTCACCATGACCATCGTCTGCTTCCACCGCGGCTGAACTGCACCTGCCTCATTCAGTGTTACAGAGAGCACTGTTCATCAGCTTCAACAAGGGCTCACTCACCACACAGCTTCCAGTTTCCTCTGCAAACATGGTATTCATGCTCATCTGTAATCATCTTCATGATTAAAAAAAAGTATAAGAGCTTTATATCTATTGATCTTTTTCTATTTATTTAAGATGTAAACTTTATAGACTGAGGACAAGTGGATTTCTCTGCAAAACTCTTTCAGCACCACCTTTACCAATCGCTGTACCAGTGTTGTACCAGTGCTGTTTTAACAAGTTTCTAACAGTGAAACTATCATCACTATGGCAAAGGTGCAGTTAATTTATTTTACCATTCCCTCGATTAGTGAGCTCTGTGCTTTGTAGTCTTATAGACACACTTCTTTCCCTACCATCCACATTCTAGTAAAATATGTCAAGATAATCCTTTATCAAAATTGAAAATAATTTATGTTAAACACAGGTTCGGATGGTCAGTTGAAAATGTGAATCCTAAGTATTTTCTCTGAGTTTAGCCCATCATAGCATTAGAAGGAAATCTGAGGTGATACAAGAGTCTCTAAAATTTTGCTGAGCAGTGCTTCATTTCACACTATTGTTTTGTTGAAATTTTGTACACTATAGTCAGCAATTGTAAAATCACAGAATCACAGTTGCAAGGGACCCAGAAGGATCATTGAGCCCAACTCTTAAGTGAATAGCCTTGTTGTATACACAATTATATAAACAGTGTGATAAAAAATTGTAATATCGACAGCAAACAGTAATATTAGACATACATCTGACCATCAAAAGGTTTGTCCAAGGTGGATCCCAATGTTTAATCCTATATGCCCTTAGTTTGCGGAAGCTATAAAATCCTTTAAAACATCGGTTGTGCACGAAGTTCTGAAATGTATTTCTTACCATGCAAGAAAGACCTAGATTCAGCAAAATTAACATCTCCTGCAGTATTCTGCATGCATGCCTCAAGTGTTCCTCATTATTCTCAAGAATTCTTTGATTATCCAAGCTAGAAGCTTTAGATATTCCCACATTTCTATGTTAGTTTTTGAACCATAGGAATTTCCTCATTTATTGGTACATAATTTTGGCTCATACAAAACCTTTGTGAGTTCTGTTACAAAACTAATTTATTTCATAATTTTCTTTATTTCTCCTCCTGTACCTTCTTGTTTTCTTATGATGCTGATGGTTTTTTATTCCCTTTTCACTAGGTCCTTGCTGTACAGCTAGAATTGTTTCCAAACATTGCCATACTGTTTAACATACCTGTTTACAATCAGGGTGCAGTCACAATGGGTGACTAAACTGGGTTGGAGCTACACAAGTGCTGTGCTTATATCCCACACTGGATTTCCAAACACAGTAGTCTTCCATGATGCAGCAATTTACAAAGATAATGTATGATTGCATTAAGCTACACACATCACAAACACTGGTGAATAAGAATTTATTGTAATCATACCAAACAGGTTTGCTGGAAGGGTCAAGAGAGTGCTCTAGACTTTCAGGACACTGCTGAAATGCATACTGCTTTCCTGAAAATCTTGAGGCAGTTTTGAATTTTGGTATGCAGATATAGATACAGCACTGTTAACTTTTAGTAGCCAAGTTACTGTGTATTGAGTTTTATTGTCTTGTCCTACCAGGTCACACAGGTGATGATCCAGTTTTCCTTTTCAACCTTATAAAAAAATGCAAATGCACTTTGTTTAAGGGTTGCCACATTTT
Source organism: Sialia sialis (assembly GCA_009812075.1). Lineage (NCBI taxonomy): Eukaryota > Metazoa > Chordata > Aves > Passeriformes > Turdidae > Sialia > Sialia sialis. Next base: position 13,429,349 of record VRYO01002782.1, read on the forward strand.
GAAGAAAACAAACTGCAAGGTCTTGTGGCAGTTATGTTTTTAAACTGACATCTGAAATGGCATTACCTGCCTTGAATGTATGTGGAAACTACTGCATTACCTGAATAATAAGGACAGAGAGGGCAAAGCAAAGGAACTGAGTTTTACTGAATGGATCAAAAAAAAAAAAAAAAAAAGGTCTCTGGTGAAGGAAATGAAATACCAGCAATATTAATGTAAGAGTGGGTTTCCCTATCTCTGAAACCAATGGAAGTAGTGAGAAAAATATTGGGGCTTTATGCATATATGCAAAGATGATTTAAAGAAGCCAACAGCTGCAGCGTATTCAGATAAGGACCACAGAAATGCAGCAAAACTAGTAGGCAGTAGCCCAGCATTAAAGAATAAATACAACTGTATCAGGAAAAAGAGGAGCAGCTGGTCAATAATGTAACAGTTCTAGCCAAGACTGAAGTGCATGGTACACAACCATAGTTCAGCCCTTACAAATCACAAGCACAAACTGCAGACCTCAGGCAGACACCTGGAAACAGAAGGGGGAAGATGGAATGCCTGGTGTAGGGATAGCAGTGAAATGTAAATAGCATTGCTGAACTACAGTGACTTGGAATTATACTGGATTCATTCCTGACTAAACTCCAGATGAAGGTGACTCAAAGGACTTTTTTAAAAACAGCAAAAATACACTTAGAAGACTCTACACATTGTATACTCTAGATACCAACAGCCACAGAATCTAGCTGGCAATGTGTACCAGAGTTAGTGGTACCTAATCTGTTCTGTGATATAAGTCATGCTACCCAAATACCATAAAATTACTCTTTACTCTGCAGAGCTGGAGTGTGATGCTCCTAAGAGTAATCCTTACTCTTGCTTTGTGAAACTTTCTTCACAGAGGCAGCAGTAGTGTAACTGGGAGCGCCATTACAACATCTCATAGCCAATCATTATTTTTAAATTATTACCACAGAATGACAGAATATCCTGACTTGGAAGGGATGCACAAAAATAACAGAGTCCATCTTACATCTGCATGGACCATCCCCAAGAGTCATACCCTGTGATACCATGTGACTGTTGTTACATTTAAATCTATGCATTTACCCTTAGTGCAAGAACATCTGAACAACTGAGTGTCCTGTATCAATCAGTGCTAGGTCTGAGCACAGAGGACATTAATAAGTTTGGAAGACTAACTTACCCAAATAACCAAAGTGCCTTCTCCTTACATTTTCCCACAGACAACATTTAACCCCACTACAGTACAGAAAATTAAACGCTGCAGAGGAAAGAGTAAAATGAGATGATATTTCACATTAAGAATATCTTATGCAAATCCCCAAGTATGCTGTACACAATAGCAGTGCTGGGTAAGATGTATCTACAGTTCTTTATTTGCTGCTTTTCTTCTTCCAGCTAATGAGTTCCCTTAGTATTCAAAATCCATATTTGCTGCCACACACTTAAAAAGGTAAATCACTTGAATGGGCTGAGCTTTCTTCTCTTTATTGTTGCTAGGGAACCACCTCGATATTCACATGCATAACTTGTCTTTTGACATATGTTTCAGAGGACAAGATGCAACACAGCTCTGAAATATACAGTGAAAAAATGTACTATGCAGCTTTCTTGGAAATATTCTCCCACAGAGGAGCACTGCTACTGTAGTACCTTAGCTTCAGATTGCTGTGGATTTCTTGCTTGTTTGTTCAGACAGACTGGAATTGTAAAATTGCATGCAGTTATATGATTAATAGTCTTTAATTTTGCCAAGGATTAAAACAAAAAGAACGCCAGTCTGTGAATTAAATGTTGCTAAAATAGCATCCTTCTAATTTTTTAAAAATAATTTTGTATAAGGGAATGTTCTGTAAGGTCTTGCTAGTAAGGTATGTAACTAAAAAATACCCAATCCAAGTAGGGAGAAAGTGGAAGTGCGAGCCATTTCTGAATAGCCAGGTATCTGAAGGTTATTTGAATTACATCAGTCACCTGCTGTGAGTATTAGTCATACAAATACTGCACTCAGTAAGGCAATAAGCTTCTTTAACTCTCAGAAAGTATTTATTTATTGAGATAGTTGCTTCTGGCAGGACAAAAAAGATGATGTAGAGATATTGAAGAGGTATTATTCTGTCCAGAGTCATGTCTGACTCCATTTTAATTTCCTGTTAATTTTGATTACTGCCAACATACCTGTGTGAGGAGGGACATTTGAGGTTGAAGGCAGCAAAGTTTGAAAAAGTGCAAAAAACATGAACGTGAAACACGAAAGGGCCATATCTTGCTGAAGTCCTGGATGCGGATAGGTATTTATTGATGATGAAAGACCCTACTACCTGGATTTGCTCATTTATCAGTTTATATAATACAGAGCAGCATTTTCTTACTTACTGATCCAAACAGGACGCGTTCCCTGTTCTAAAGGAGCTTACAAGTTGAGACAAAACAAGCAGGATAAAGCCAACAGCTAGAGAATCTAAAGGAAAACAATATTTAACAGCTCCTTCAGCTGCCCTGAAGATCTTAGTTTAACAAACCCTACATGCCTGCATTTTATATGATGTGTATGTTTACACCAGCACTGTCACCAAGCACATTGTTGCAGATCTGAGATTAAAACACCAGCTTCATATTAAACTCTCTCAAGAACAATGGGAAATTGTCCTAGAACAAAGGCAGTTTTCTTTTAGGGCCTGTGGAGATACTCGGAAAAAATGTGAAGTTAGTTTTAGATTTTCAAAGCCGATGTGTGACAAATCTAAAATGACCAGCACCATGGAGCACAAAATCAGCCAAAGTCTCTACAAACTAATTTTCAAGCTGTGTCCCTCTAGCTATCTCTGCATTAAGTACCCTGAGAAAATGCAATTTATTTGCAAAGTATTGCTGTACAGTTGCAGAGGGCTCTCCAGCTGGCTTAAGCTTCTTTTGTTGTGCAGCACTATACAAACAAAGCAGTTGCATATACAACATGGAGATAACAAAGGCATGAAAGAAATGAGAACTCCAGTTTTTCAAGGAAACAGAAGGAAAGTAATGCTTTTCACAGCAAACTGTATTAGTGGCTTCAATAGCAAGGTGCAAAGTATATTCCTTGACACCTGAAAAACAAAGGCTCATTATCTACTTTAGGTATTTACCAGCATTACAAGTAATCCCTGAGAACATGTTGTTCTAATTTGGCAAGTGCTTCAGTATGCATTTGTGTTCTACATTCAAGTGTGACCCATGCACATCTGGTCACCAGATTTAAGGCCAAAATGTAGGGACAGTAAATATTTTAACTATACTTTTCTCAGCATTGGGCTTGAAGAATACAGTAATTTCACACTCATAAGACGCACTTGGTTATAAGCTGCCCTTCCGGGTAGCCAGAAGACAACAGAATATGTCCATAAATAAGCCGCACTGGGTGATAAGCCACACTTTTTTTTTGTTAAGCGAGGCTCCATGTGCAACAAAGTAATGAGTAAGTAACAGAACGATCGGGGGTTTGCTGTAAGATGCTCAATTTGCAAACAGTTTTCACAGACCAGACAAGCCTTTAAACGCAGCCCCCGGCGCCTTCCCCATGCTGCGGGCCCTGGCACTCCCACCCCCGCTGCCCTGCACTCCCACCCCCCGTGCTGGCTGTCACGGCTCCCCGCCTACTCAGCAGCAGCGGTGGCTCCCCATGCCGCTCAAAAGCGGCGGCTCACCGGCAAAGCCAGAGGCAGCTCGCCGCCCCCTCGCCAGTGGCTCTGGCTTGCCGCTCACCCGGAAGCGGCTCCGTGGCAGTAACCTGCCCGGCAGTGGCTCCCCTGTAGCTCCTTCCCCGGCCGGCTCGCACTTCCGGGTTGGCAATTCTCCAGAATTTGTCCATAAATAAGCCGCACCTGGTGATTAGCCGCACTTCTGGGATCGGCTCGATTCTTCAGTGAAATAGGTGTGGCTTATCAGTGTGAAATTACTGTACTTAGTTTTTTCCAGCTCTAGTCTCTGAAGGTTATCTTGCTTTATTTCAACATTAAAAAATAATCCAGCCATGAGGAATAAGCCCAACATAAATGTTTTCAATCAATCAAAATTTTTAGAAAATTTAGTAATAATGAGTCAAAGGTATCCTATAATAGGAAATGTATTAGACATTGCAGTAGCTACAAGGCTGAACTCACAGCAGCTGGGACTCTTCTCGGTGTAAGAGAATTTGCAGGGAAACTATCTGCCCATTTGAAAAAACAAGCAGGGGCTTTGGGCACTGTGCCCTACCAAAAGGAGATGTTCATCAGCTCAGCAGTACAGATCTCATTGACTGCAGTGAGCAATCTCACTCAAACAAAAACAAACTCAACAGAAATCGTCACACAGAGCCAGCCTCATCTGATTACACGCACTTCCTTATATCCTGTGGTTGGTTCTATTCAGCAGTAAACGTCCACACACTGACTCAGGTCATTCCATGGGTTTCTTTGCAAACAGCATAATTTCATTCTCATCTATACTAACAGACAGGCTACATTCATCACTGCCCCCACCTCTGAGAAAAGAAATTGAAAAACAGGACTGCAGAAGCTGGGTCAGATGAAAATTAGATAGAAATCATATCAAGATCACCACAACACTCAAGTCTCCCTGGCACAAAATGTCAACTGATCTCATGGGATTCTGAGGTAAAGAATGGATACTGTAGGAAAGTATCTTTTCTTTAAAAGAAAAATGTAATTTCCTTGTGAAATACTGTGAGATATAGAAGATTCCTATTGCAGAGGTGATGAAAATATTAATTAAAAATTTCAGGCCACCACTGTAAAAGGAAAGCTGTTATCCAAGTTCAGGGCCAAAAGAAGACTCTTCCACCAAATCTTTCAAAGGTCAAAAGAAAAGAAAAAACTTAATACATAAATATTACATTCATCAAATTGAAGTAAAAGTTATTCCAGAAACAGACTTGAGAGAAAAGATCAAGCAGTTTTCCCAGAAGCACTTTCTCAGCAATTTAACTTGAGCAGTTTTCAGCAGCAATGCTGGAATAGCTGGAATATAGTTAAGCACTACTTTAAGTGCTACAGTTATGAGTAAAATAATCCAAATTACTATTGCAAAATACATGACTGTAAGTAACAAAATAGAACACATACCAGGTTTACTCTCAATGCAAAGTACTTTACATGCATGAGATTTTAACATTTAAATAACTGCCTGGCTATTGGGTGGAATTCAGTGTCATTTTGGATTACTGGGGTAGAGAGAAAAAATTTCATGAACACACAGATTGACAGTAGACTTTTATTAACATATCTTACAATGCCAATTATTGTATTCCTAGTTTTGTACTCTTCTGATGTGTTATAAAGATTGATTTAGAGTCTACAGTAATGTACTGTACTTAAATGATCATTCATACAGGATATCACACCAGAACATTTGAGTAATACACGCACACACCACTCTAGTTTGGACCTGTTATTTTTCAAGTTAGCTTAATAAAGTAGGATTTAAAAAGTTATGGGGGAAATAAAAATTCTTGTTTAGCAGCATGCAAGGATATTCAAGTACAATTTTTCAACCAAGTAATTTTTTGTTGTTTATCAACTGGTGACTAATTCACCAGTATTATAATAACCACTATGAAATACCCAAATGTTAAAGTTAAGGCTAATAGTTTTTCTTCACATCCATATGCACAATCAGAGAACATTCTGTTTTAAATAAAACACAGTAATCAAATTCTGAACACATTATCTCTTGTAAATATAGCATTGGAGCTTCAAACTACAGATCACTCAAGTTCATGAGCCCTGTAATAATGTTATGCTGGCAATGTAAAGAATCTTTTTTGCTCTTTAACCACACTTACAAAATGGCCTGATATTCTTAATGAGCAATGCAAAAATATCACAGGCAGAACTTATAATACAGTATCAAAAAAGTAATATTTTGGAAAAGACACAGCCATTTAGTTGAGTAATTCTAATCTTACAGGAAGTACTGTAATACTTTTGAAATATATACATATAATTGTATGTATGTATAAAAAACAGTATCCTTTACTGTAGGGTTTTTCAAATTGCAGGTATCCAGAAAAACTCATTGTATTTACTTACTTTTCCTTCAGTCTGTTCTTGATTGCTATACAGTCATTTTATTTCCCCTATACACTTTTCACTAAATAATGATTTCCACTGGGGGAATTGTTTTCTTTGTATATGTGGCTTTACCATAAGATGTTTTTATTTTACACACATAAATTTTATTTTACAAGCAAGCTGTGGAAGTAAAAACTACCAGGAACTGCTTGGTAGTACTGTATGAAATAGCCAACAAATGTTCAAGACTTGTGAAAAACAATAGTAGCAATATATTACATATCAGTATTTGACTATAATCTTTCCTACCTACTTACACAATGAGTTTTAGCCAGTCATGCCTCTTCTCATGATTTTTTAGTCCTCTAAGCATAAACTGTTTTGGCATTCATCCAGTGAGGCTGCACATGCACTGGTAGCTCATCTTCACTACCCCTCTGTTTTCTTTTTTTTTATTTTTCCTTTTTAGGAAACCAAGCAGAAAGAACAGTGATTACTTTAATCAAATACAATATTGTGGAACCTCCTGAAATGACAGTAAAGATACAAAATTATGTTTCATTTTTAGAACAGCCTGCACATTCCTAATCCAATCATTCTGAAACATACATCTGGTTTGGAATGACAGATAGGCTTATGGTTGTTATGCTTGTAACTGGTATCTGCTATGTCGGGCACAATACAAATTCCCTTTATACAGCAATTTCTGTATGTTATCATTAAGGATTTATTCAACTGATACGAAAAAAAGAATAGGTTCTTCCTGGAAAAAAAAAAGAAGACAGAATGTGTGTTCTGGATTACATGAAGAGCAGTAAGATACCTAATTTATAGTTATTTCATTTACTTATGGAGAAAAAAAAAGAAGTTCCTGAGAATGTGTAAGTTTTCAGTAATGCCTGAAATATTTCAATAGAACTCTCTAAGTGAAATACTCTTTAAAATTCAACTTTCAGACCAATTATTACCATGCAGTCTCACAGTTGTTTTACAGACCTAATTATGAATGCCTATCAAGTAAAAACCTCAAGCCAACACAAAAAAGGCAAAGAAATTTTATCCAACATACTTAGTAGATGTAACAGACATATACACCATTTCAGCAAAAATTGCTAAAAACTCAACTCCATGCACAGGAAAATAAAACCCAGACAGCTACCCCTGGAGTCTCTAAACAACTCCAAGTAAAATTTGTGCTTCTTAACAATAACGGGCTTTAAAAAAACACAAGAAAAATAGACTACTGAGTGCAATAAGATTGCTCACACCATTTTGAGGATTTAATTTCAATTATTGTATCATTCTTTAGTAGCAACAACAGCTCATTTTGCACAGATTTCACATGTTGACAAAGTTCCATTTCCCTTTTATGCCCATACCCGATTCTACCCCGAGCCAAGGAGCTGAACTCCTATTCAGTTAAAGCTATTGTCAGTCAAGATGCATTCGCTCATGGTAACAGCAGTTACATGGTGTGTAGATGATGATGACGATGATTTACAAGCCATTATAATGTGGCCCCCATCTTTTATTGATATGGTCAAAAGTATGAGATACCCACTGCTGTTCAAGCACTTTGTATCTTTCCTTGCATATGTATAGGGGTTTACCACGCCTGTGGAGGAGAAAAAAAAGGGAAGAAGAAAACAAATGGTTAATATGCCAAGTAAATGGAAAGATGCTCCATTATATAATCAACACAATACTCATACAACTCTTTCTGCAGTGTAAACATGCATTTTTATTGATGAGAGGTTTTAATTTTTGCTTCTAATAGGGTAACTGCTGGGACTTCCCTTCCTTCCACTGGCTAGCAGAATCCAGAAACCATCATTTGTTTTCTCAGTCATGTGTAGCTTGGAAGTTATGCTCCTTCCCTACATTGGAATCCAACTGCATTGTTTGTTAAAGGCCAAACAATAAAACTGGAGATTCCCAACACAACACTCAGAATTAATGGTAGCTGGGAATTGCAATATAGTAATCTGTCTGCTGCTTCCCTGTGTAACTCAATGATCATGATAATACCACCTCTGGACCAAAAAAATCCTCAAAAACCCAAGACAATAAAAGTCAGTCCAAGTTGCAATTTTCCACACAAGGAAGGTAGAGATGTATTATTATCTGTCACTGCATGTTACAAGACAAAGTTGAACTACAGAGAGGCACCGATGAGGAAACACAGCTGTAATGAAAACATTACCTAAGATCTCTGTCTTCTTCACCATGTGCATCGAGATAAACAGAGCCCCAAAGGCAGAAACGATGGCCTCGTATGATGATGATTACAGATGCATTAATCAAAAGGAATATTCCTGTCCCAGCTCCACAGTTTTGAGAATGCTATAATGTTATGGGTGTAGAAAGGCAAGAGTACAAAGATTCTGTTAATGTCTGTCAACTTTGTAACAGAAGAAATTTTAAAATTAATACTTCGTTTTGCTTCAAATAACATGCAGACATTATTTACTAGGAGATAGTCTGTCAAAGGGATAGCCTGCCCCAAAATTCTCCATCGAAACTAGAATTCAGTGTCTAGTGTTGCCATAACAACACCTGCATATAAAAACATTTCCCTACTCTAAAAAGCAGGATATTTGTTGCCATGTAAAAAAAGTGAATTACAAAAAATAAGCAAAAATATTCTGTACAATATTTTGAATTTGTTGTTGTATAGCAAACTGTATAGGATTACCAAATATTTTAGATGGCAAAAACAGGATAAAGTGTTTAGAAAAACTTGTATTATCTCTTTCACAACAGTCTATATTGTTAAACATTTGCTCACGCTACCCATACTCACAGATCTAGTCCATAGCTCTACAAATCTAATTAAAATTTTTTTAGGGGGTCTTGCTTTGCTCAATATGTCATTAATCTCTATGACTAGCACAACCTATATTCGTAAATTTATTCTAGCAATTAAAAAAATATACCCTTCCTATATGGTTTGATTACCATTAGAAGCTATAATCTCATCAACTACAACAATAACTAATTAATTATATGGATTGTTAATTCCTCTTTTTATAACATTCAATTTTCATGAAGCTTGACACCTTAAATGCAACTATAAATTCTACTGTAAATTTTGCCCATTCCTTTTTCTTCCACCATATTAGCATTATGAGAGGAAGGTGAGTTCAAACAATTTCTACACAGTCCAAAATCTGGTATTTTATGCCCCATTTATAAGTATCTCTCTAACAAATTCCTCTCACAGTTTTGTGAAGTCCATATAGTTCCAGTCTTTCCCTAACTGTTCAATGGAAGTAAAGAGAAAACCTATCACAGCAAACTTTATCATAGTCTGAAAAACAGTAAGAGATGTCATCCACCTCAGGCTCCTACAAGAACTTATATATCTGATGACTAGGAAACTTTGCTACTGAAAAAGTCGAAGAGTTTAAATCGGCACCCATGCAGTTATAGTCTGTAGATCTCTAGTAGGTGGTTGGGGTATCAGAAAATACTCAAATCAACCACTGATTTTCTATATACTTGGAAAGCAAGGAAACAAAACAGAGGAAAATTAAAATAATACACGAATACGGATGTAAACAAATTTCAACTGGCTGTGAATCAAAACCACGTGTCAACATCACACACAGTGGCTTTGTAAGACTTTTACAAAAAGGAGAAATAGGCTGCTATGCAAGTAAATTGCCCTCCAGAATCCAGTCTAGGTCTATCCCTCAGAAATAAGTACTAAACCCTATCACTGGGAGTTAGGCTAGATGACCCTTCAAGGGTCCCTTCCAAGCCAAACTATTCTGTGATTATACAAAAATGATTCTATAAACACATTTTAAAAAGAAAACCACCAAAACTGAGCAATGGAGTTAACTATCAGTGAGTGTGAGAATCAATTACAGAATTTGAATTAACTTTCTCTTACCAGTACACATTCACAGTAGCTCTGTTGTTTACAGCACAGTCCTTTCAAGCATACGAAAGTACCACAAACTAAGCAAACAGCAGGATCTTTAGGAACCTTGGTACAAACAGAACAAGTTTTTCTGTGGTAATATTGAAAAATGGTATTGTAATTCTCAGGCAATTGAAGGAGGCGTGGCAAGTCCCACTTAGGTTCCTGGATAAGCAAAGCCTACAAATAAAGTAAGAATATGTATCAGTTCTGTATATTTTTTTAAGCATTTGTATTTTCTAAAAAAAGAGAATACCAAATAAAAGAAATATGCAGTTAAAAAATATCTAATTCCTTTTGCATTTCACAAACTAAGAAGTCAAATGTCACCTTGTAATAGTCACCTGCTCCTGGCTGATCACCCTCCCCAACTGCAGTCACATTTCATTCTTTGTAACAAAATGGGTACTTGTCTCTTCCCAAGGATGTTTTCTAAATGTGACATATTTTAAGTGTAAAAACCTTCACAGCTAAAACAAGAGAATTAAGAGTGATCTACAGGAAAGACTCTCACTCCCTGCACTAGGTTTGTTTGGCAATATCAATGTGTTACTCCCAAACCCTGGCACTGACTATGAAAAGCTGTCTCCCAGCTAAAATTTAGAGTCAAACTTTCAAAAACAGAACTGAAGTTAGGCTCTGTAAATGATATTTGAAGACATCTGCCTGTTTTTCAAAACTCTATTGGACACAAGCTTCTAAGAAGTTACCAGAACTCACAATTTTTGATAAGACAGGCATTATCTGTCTTCAATACTGCTTTGAAAAGCCTAACTCATCTCAACTGCTCTTAAAAACACTGTCCCATTTTATGCTGGGGTTTTTCTGGTTCGTTGCTTGCTGGGGGACGGTGGGGAGCAGGTTTAAACAGTAATATGTTTTTCCTTCAGTGTAGTAATTTTTTTCTGTGTCTATAACTGATGGGCATAGTGGTCAGATGGAATCTTTCTTGCAAAGTCCAAAGTTTTTTTGAAGAATGCATGACCTTGAAGCCTCAATTGAAAAAAAAAAAAAAGAAAAAAAGAAAGAAATACTGCATTTGTACTTAGTTACTTTCCAATCATGGGAAGAATGTTATCAATTTCACTGCAATCTCTTATGTCTAACAGATTAGCAGCAACTGTATTTTGAGATTAATCTGGGTATTCAAATTTTCTCAGGAGCAATCGAGTTGCAGTGAGTCTCCTGACACCACAGATTTAGGAGAGGGGGACTTGAATTGCTGAGATGCAGCTTTGTCATCAAAACATTGCACTCATGTTGAAACATTTCCATTTCACAACTGATTATTTCAGTTACACTAATTCAAGTCTCAGTATTATCTCTTTAAGCTTCAGAGAAAATGTACCATCTTTCATCAGTAACTATTAAACAGATTTTAACCTTTTCATCTTTTCAGTATTGCAACTGAAGATGCAATGTTTTACAGTAATTTAAAACAGGCAAGTAAAAGTTCTGATATGTATTTTCTGAAAGTTTCTATGACCTGCCCTTTATTGGCTACAGGTGCAGAAGATATGTGCTCACTTAGTATCACATGAGGATAATGTTTCTATATTCTGTCTCCAACAGTCATAAAAAACCACACAGGTCTTCTTATTCCTGCTTTTAGCCAATTCAACCCACGTCTACTTACTAATATTTCTCATTTCAATTTCTCTCTCATAAGTTATAGTCTCAGATCCCTATCCAAAGCAACAGTATATGTGCATAATGAATCAAGCAATAAATAGCTGCTTCCATATCATGACTATTTTGGAAAATATAATTTTGCTACATACCTTTACTTGATCTGGATGTCTATCTGCAAATGAAGCCAGTTCTGAGCACCACTGTGATATCATGTCAAATGCTGGCACTGGCCAATCAAGACAAGAGGCACTGGTGAACTGATGAGCTGACTGAAAAGATGGCAATAGACCCAGGCAGCTTGCAAGAACAGCGAATTCCTCATCTTCCTTTTTAGGCATGAAATTAGAGAAGTTTAGATTAATACCTAGACTCTTAATTTTAAAATAGTTTATTAAAATATATATCTAGTTCAATAAAAGATGCAAATAGTCATGCTTAGTGACACAGGAAGGTTCAATTTTACCAGATAACTTCAAATTGGAATCTTGAAATAAAAAAAGAAATTGTCAGAAAAAAACTCCAAAACCAACCAACCAAATCTAAAACCTCAACCCAAACCAAACCCCACAAACAAAACAGAACTGCCCCACAAAAACCACAAATCCAAAAAAACAGAAACAAAACAAGAAAGCCCCAAACTCCACAAAAATATTTTTTTCTGCTTAGCTCCCCAAACTAGCTAACAGGTCTTTCACAAAGGAGATGATGAAGCAAGGAAAAGAGGGAGCTGATCTGCAGTAAACTCTATTTGAATTAGTCATGCAACTTAAGCATAATTGTCTGCTGATGCAATGTCTATGAGAATGAGTATTAAGAGGCATTCAGAAAAACAGTACTGAATTCCATCCTGAGTGGAATTACACCATCTCCGCAAATACTGGCCAAGTTTTAAAGGTATGTTGGTATTTTATGTGGCAAACACCTACGATCTAATTAAATAAGCATGTCTTTGCTGAAGTTTAAGAATATAAAATACCATTTTAATGAAAACTGCAGTGCTATAATATATGATATTAAAAAAATCTTAGGATACTAAGATGTATACTATGAAAAAGACACCTTAAAGTTCTAATTTTCGATCTCTAGCTTTTATATGGAAATGCTTGAGTGTGCCCCTCTCATTCTGTACCTCACAACTAGGCAAATCCCCTCCAAAGAGATGGTGTTGAAGAAGACTTGTGATCCTGAGGAAAGGCAGGCAGAACTGCTGCAGATAGCACTCTACAGAATCCGGATTTACCTAGACAGGAGAAAGCAATTACTAAATTCTGTCCCAGCTAAATTATCCAATTATCCCCTAAGTATGGAAACTGCAATATGAACCAATATTTTTTAAAGCATATTATATGAACAACTGCATCATAAATTTAAAAGGCCAGTATTTCACTAATAATCTGAAATACCTCTGTAGGTTTTCTTCCCCCTCCACAAATGGGTTTTCTACTTAAATATTTACTTTTCCAAGTTTCTGAAACGTTTTTTGTACTTATGATTAAAACCCATATATATGATTAAAACCTATAATTATAAGAAGTATGTGTCAATAACTTTCTCAATGTGGCACTGACCACATCTGATATTATTAAAAGAATTATGTGCACAGACAAACTGTCCCAAAGGGATATGTTTTGATCTAGAAAATAAAAGTCTTTAGCAAGATCAGAGAAAAATCTTTACAACGAGGCAAAAAAACTTAAAGGCGACATGCTGGATAAATTTTCCAGAAATTTGCCAATACCACCGCTAATTCTTCAGTCTCTCCTTCTTCATATATCTTCCCCTTAGACAGTTCACTAATCACATGGCCCAGCAATACTTCCCAAGATTTTTCTCCACTGGATATATTCTGCGAATGAGAAGAAAAGAAATCCAAAAAGCATTGGTTATCAAAAGGAGAAAACATTTCTGTAATAGCAACAGCAATGAAGATTATTTCCTTATGATACACATGAATTTTGACCTACAAAGACACCTAATGCCTAGAAAAAATTAAAAACAAATATTTAATTTTATAGAAAGGGACTGCATTTAGCTCAAGAGTGAAATGTGACTTGCTACTTGAATTACATATGCTCTAAACTGAGTGCTTTATGAAAGTACTTGTATAACATTTGCATTTCACATTTTTTCTACAAGTATATAAATGCTTACTTTAAAACTAGAAAGAATCACTTCATGGGTACACGTTGTTTTGACAAAATTTGAATTCTAATACTTTTTTAAAAAAAAATCTTGTAATCTTTGAAAACATACCAACCAGAATGAATAACAAAACACTTCCTATGTATTTTAAGTTAAATTTAATCTATCAGAAAGTACAAAGTTGCACGTGGAATGAACAATGCCTACTACAGATGGAAAACATATTTAGCGTAAAGAATAAATAGCCACATAGCTTTGTGCCATAGCAATTAAACTTAAAGGCAACACAGAAAGCCTTAAGAAACAGAAGGCAGTATTCTCATAAATATTTTTTTCAAAGTCAGAATAAATTCTGCCCTGGAAAAAGATGACTGGATAGGAGTTTTGAGTTCTGTTAGTATATTATCAACACAACAAACAACAAGGGAGTGGAACATTACTGTGATTCCTTAAAGAAACCAAATACTTCACTACATAGTGACGTATGTAATTCATCAGTTGGTTTCTTTAGTGCATTTTGACATCAACTTTCATTCTCTATTTTAGATGGGGTCTTCACCTTTCATACTGGGACCACACACTTACTGTTTATGCTTATAGTCAAAGAACCACACACTTAATTCAGCAGCTAAGACAAATCTTTCTTTCTATGTTATTCCTGGAATTTACTCCACAGGCATTTACAGTATGCTTCCTATGAAACAGTAAAACACCTTGCGAAGATAATGAGCGTGAATTTAGGTTTCAAAAGTATAATATTCACCTCTCAGCCCTGCTGAAAAATTCAACTCTTCATATTGTTTGATCCTTTGACATAAATATAGAGCAAAGTCTTCAGCCCATGTTTAATGTTTGGAATACTGAACTGTAATAGATTCACTTGGCATTATCCACAGACAAAAGTTAAGTGAGGTGTGATCTGTGTAGTCATCCCAAGATTAAAATGTCAATCTTACCAGCAGGGAAGAAAAAGCCAACCTGAACCACATGTTTTTAACCACTGGGGCTGAAAGAAACTTTAAAGAAAGAACTTGGATTTCTAAATTAAAAACCAGCTTCCCTCGTGAGATGCATGAGGATGAGGGATAGGCTCAAGAAGAGAAGGGCAGCCAAAGGGCTGGGAGAGAGGAACAGGGAGCTGTGTGATTACCACTGGCTGGTCCTGAGTGCTTTGAACAGCAAAATTAAAATTATGTATCACCTTAGAATCACTTAAGTAAACAATAAAAACAACCCAATCGTTAGCAACAACCTCAAGCAAATGTCTTTGTATTTCTATGAAAATGACATTACATTGAAAGAAAGGGTGAATAGGGACTTAAAAAAAAGTCCAATGGCCCCAATGTAAAAAAAAATTGTCATATTTGCAGGTCAGAAGATAATTTGCCCTTAAGACCTTGGAATTCTGACTGACCAGTAAGACAAATTTAAGTTACACTTGTAAGGCAGGTTATGCTTCTCAGTCTTCATTTAATTTTACATCTAAGGCCCAGCTGTTGTAGAAACGGGTAATACCCATTTCTCCTCCTGGTCCCAACACTTCTATCCTTTCCTTTGGTCTGACATTGGCATTCTTCTGACCTTCTGGGAAAACCAATCTGTGGAGTAGAAAGTTAACTGAAGGATTAAATGAATGCTGGTGCTAGTGCAGAGAACTTTGTCTTTGGTGGCAACTGGCATTCAATCAGCTGAACTGAAATAGAAAGATGCATTGCCACTTTACTTGTAAATGCTACCAAAAGTCAAGGAAACAATAGTGACAAATTTCCTTCTCTGTCTCTTCATCACATGAGCACTCTCAACCACATAGTGAGAGGAATTTATATAGCTAGCCACAAATAGCACAAGCAAGTTGGAAAAGTCAAGAGGGCTTTTTCTCCAACAAGGCTGCCTGCTTTTCCTGTAGAGAAATGCATCAGATCAATGCCCATGATTTATATAGGAAGGCTTCAATTTCACAGGAATGAAAGCTGTATTTACTGATTATAGTCACTGCAACAAAGCAGAGACTGAAACTATAAAGATACAGACTCAAATCTCAAACTCAGTTTTGGAACTAGGTATTAATTGTGAAATTTTTAAGTCTCATCATGTACAAAAACCTGCAGAAATTGCACACACAGAAACAAAATACTGGATTTAGAAGCAGAAGCAAATTATTACATGCGAAGCACAAATATCTGTTACAGTCACACCAGAAATACTTAAGCATAATTTCATAAATGTTTTAATCAACTAACCAACCTTTTTAAGAGCTCCTGATTCTTTCCATGCCATCCTGTCTTCAGCACTGCATTTAACAGAAAGTGCTGCCAAGGCTTGAGTATACAATAAAGTGAATAGCACTTTTATAATGCAGGTGAAGTGTTCTGTAAAACAAAGAAAGTAATTTTTAAACACTTGATATTTTTAACAAATATAATGACTACAGAGTCTCTAGTTATGGAAATGATAATTCTGAAATGAAAAGTAAGTGCTATACAAAAAGAACAGCCCCTCAAAACCACAGAAAACAACTACAACTATATACACAATATAACTATATTTACTGGCTTTCAGAAATGACTTGGCAGCCATAGTGAACAGAACAAGTACTGGGCAAGTAATTTTCCATTACTCCTTATGTTCATTTTAATCCTGATTAGCAGTGACTTCATCCTAGTGGCCTGGTGGTAATACAAAATAATATTCTGTCCAAAGGTTACATCAAGTTAAGGTACTGATTACTGTAGATGTAAGCAAATGCATATCCTACCATCTCTTATAGCTCCCATCAGGGGTGACACTCACACAAATATTGGAAGACCTAATTTTTTTTTTTAAATCACAACAAGAACATCTAGCATGTCAGTATGCTTCCAGATATGAATCCAGCCATAGAATACTTGCTGTAAAACACACTTGAATGAGTACCTATTTACTGGACCTCACATGCATATACAAGAAAGTCAGAAGGCAGACTGGTATTTACTGTATTTTCAAAGATCTTAATGATTTTTTTTTAATATTTAAAGGACTATTATTTCCTACAGCTAGGCTGCAGGAAAAAAGTTTTGAATTTTTTTTTGGGGAAGCTAGCAACAGAAGCAAAATAAGACCTCCTAAAATGGAAACAGAAAAAAAAAAAGATCATTCACTGAAACGAAGCTATTGAAGCAGCCCTTTTTTATCTTTTCACTTTAGGTTCTATTTCTAGTCCCAAATTATCTAGTTTGTTTTTAAATCTAGGCAGATCAAAGAAGTTTCTATCATCACTCGCACTACTCCTTAAGCATAAACGTAACTAATATATATCTAAAAAATGTAGACAAAAATGAGAGGTTTAAGAAGTCCTCTCAGGCTCTGAAGTTAAGCAAAACAATTTTATTTACATAAGCACCTCACAAAAACCGGATTAAATTCATTCTTTCTTCCCAAAGGATTTAAATGAGCTTCCTATGTGAAAATGAGGAGGCCAGGAAAATGAAACACCTTGCTTCTCCTTTCCTGCATCTAATATCAAAATCCTCTACTAGATTTTAAAATATACACAGCTAAGACTTGAATACATAATTAAATTTGTGAAATAACAGTTGTTTGTCTAGGTAACAAGTGTTTACAAATCACTGCAGATATGGATTTTGAAAATTTTTAATTTCACTGGGTATACGCTTATGTACTTACACATAAACTATAAGCAGAATTTAAGCATCTAGAAGATAATTTGTATTACACAATTTAAAATTTACTTTTCTGTATTATCTTACTAAGAAACTTGTTTGTTAAACATGACAACGAATGGTCCTGTACTTCATCCCCCTATTCTAGAGCAGGCAGCATTATAATGGCACTTCCTCTTCACATTTCTCCAAGAGGAGGATTCACCAGATCCCACTGCATCTTGAGGCCCTATTTTTTATCTCTGCTGAAACCTCCATTTTCTTAGTAATCCTGCCCCTGAGGAATAACAGCAGGGAAGCTTTCAGGAAATTTTCTGGGACTGAAATCTACAAGATGAAACCACACACATTCAGAAAACTGTAAAATTCACCTCTTTGGCCCTAAGAGTTTGTAATCCTAGCTAGAACTGAACTGAGGTACTGAGTTCTAATCCCTCTATGGCAGACACAAGCAATACAGATCAATTTCACACTGAGACAGCATGAACAAACCCACTGCATGTAGAACAGCAAAAGCACACTGCTGTCAACATGCACCAGCCTGCCAAACCTCTGCTCAGGTGATTGCAGTGCTCAACACTGGGTGTAATTGTACATTAAAAAAAATCTGACTTTTCCTAAATACAAATACTCTTTGACCCCATTTTCCCCCTTAATACTAACTGTTCAATGCACCTGAAATATGTCTAGCCTATATTATGTTTCAATTAAATGAATGCTCTTGTATTTACTTACCAGTATGTGATTCATAAATTACTATGAATCACGTTTTTGGAGAATCCAGAATTGGACAAAACTGTACACTCCCACATCTGGGTCAACCCTAAAAAGTCCTGAACTAGTCCTAAATTCCACACAAACTTTTTTTCTTCCCCCTTAGGAAAATCTCTTGGTGGCCACATGTTGTGTAATAAGCACCAAGGCTTTCCTATAGCCATAGAAACATCCCATGGGAAACACTAAAACCAGTCACTGCATCAATTATCACTTCATTACTATGTTATCTCTTAAAATGCCAAACGTTTAACAGCTGTAGGTACCTGTAATGCCAGAGCTGTTATATTCTTGTCTATGGCAAAAAGCAACTTTGACTTCCTGCAGTGTGTTTGTAGGGGCTGTGTGCTGTTTTCCTGCTGCTCCCCGGGGCAGGCTGTGCTTTTGCTCCATCATCTTTTCAATTTAATAATTGCAAGTATGTGAGGTAAACCACTGAGCAAACTTCTGCACTAAAATGCATTTAGGACTCCTGTGCCTAATCTGACAGTCTGAAAGTATTATTACTATGGCTAGGTCAATCTAAGCAACACAGGCTCATCCAGAACTTTCATACTTATTTTTGAATAATACTGAGAAATGCTATTATGCTCCTATTTTTAAAACTTTTTGGAACCAAATAATTTCTAAGCATATCATCCCTTATATGCATCAACCAGCATCCTTAAAAATTAAGTTTAAATAGAAAACACTTCTAGAACTTTAATTTTAACATTAGTGCAAGAAATGTGCAGATAAATAAGTGCTTTTCCAACAATATGAATTTATGCAATTAAAATTAATTAAAATTAATTTCACAACCCATAATCAGATTATGATAGAAGGATGTGATGATAGAAGGAAACCAGATGCAAAATTAAGGACATAGGGCCTTTTTTACTGAATTTAGAAGATCTTTGTATAAATAACCTTTGAAAAATAGTCTTCTTGATCTAAAGCTTGAACCCTTCTTTGAAAACACAACTTCAGAACAAAGAGAGACAGCAAGGAACTTCAGATAATCCATGAAAGGTATATTAAAGTTCCAAGATACAGATAAATATTTGAGCTTCCACTTTGAAACTGCTTCAAGATGATTACATCCATTCTATATTTAGCCAAGATCCTTATCCAATCATTAAAAAAAAAGTGTTAGCGTTCATCTGAGAGCTGTTTGCTGCACTTCTATTGCATGCCATTCAAACTTCTTAAAAAAAAAATTGTCAGAACATCCAGGTCAGCCTCTTCAGCAGCTGAGCCTAATCAGTATTACAGGAAAAGGGACTGGATTTAGGTTTTACACACCAGAGAAGAAAACCTTTCCCAGAGTCCATAAAGGCAATTCCCAAAAGGAGCTTTCAAGCTGGAACACATCCAGCAGTCCTAAATCACAGCTGTCTTGCAGCAGCCCTGCAGACCAGTCACAGCAGTGCCAGGCTGGGGAACAAAAGCTGCTGGCAAGCGCTGCTGGGCCCTGCCAGCATCTGGGTCACTGCTGGTCACACAGAGCCTGGTTTTTAAATACTCAGTATCAGTATACTGCAATGTGGAAACTGAAATCACTAGAAGCTACACTGTAGTTCTAGACATCTGTGCACAGGGTCCGAAGTTAGGTGGTGGGAAAATGAAACTTTTTATAATTGATGGTAACAAGAAAGAATGTCCAAGTTCAATTAAATTACTCCAACATCCAAAAACTATGTTGCAGAAAGGACTGGTCTGGGAGGATATTGAATTTAATTTACAAAGACGTATCTTTTGATAACCATCAAGCCACTCTCTCTGTTTCTGCACATACCCCATCATTTGCTATTTTTATAAGAATGGAGCTGGAAGCAAAATCTTTGTTTTGTATGGAATCTCAATTCACAACACCATGAACACTCCATCCTCGCACAAGAACTGCCACAGAATTTAACCAGAAATTCCTATGTCAATTATTACGCATTTTGCCCTGCACAATTTCAAAAATTTCAAACAAAATGCTAAAGATTTGAAGCCTATTAAAGTTCTGCTCATATTCTAGTGTGAAACTCAGAAGAAAAAAGTTTCACAAATGGTTTTAGTATCTTAAACATGTTTATTTTGCTTGCTACGCTGCACAGAAGTACAAGTATCACTCATTCCCTTCTCTACAAATTGGTTAATGCTTGTAAAGTTTTTTTCTGTAGCAGTCTTCTTTCTTTCTGATAGGTTCAGATCAATTTTCTCTTCCGAATGAAGAGGCTGAACAGTAATGGCATATTTATTGCTTTCATCTATGTCAGATTGAAAAAGATACTAACACCCATCCAACAGTTAATAGAGTAGTTAATGCAATTCCCAGTCTGAATTTAAAATTAACAGCTAATAGGAAAGTTAATACAATTGCCATTTGAAGGGCAACAGATGAGATTTTGAATCCTCCTTAGACAGCACTCTCTATTTTTAAAAAAAACCATGATGTAAACAAAAAAGATTTTAAGTACAAGCTTGAAAAAAGATGTCATACTTGATGAAGGGCACAAGTCTTTTGTTAAAGGAATGTACTGGAAATATCTGCCAGCACACACAGGCATCCTGAGTGCATCCCAGTATACAGCCAAGTTCACAGCTCCCACACCCCACGACAATGGCAAAGCAGCACAGACAACTCAGGAAGCAATGTGATCAGACATTTCGTTCATCCCTATTGCTGACCTTGTGCTTACCATGAGACATTTCACAAGCCATTTTACCTTAATTACCTCAGTTCTCCACAAGGAATTAATAATATTGAATTTGACTCTGTGACCTACACACCCATTGTAGAAATTCTAAAAAAAAATTGTTATGACTTATTTTTGTGAACACCACTCTACACCTCCAAAGAAAGAATTATGAAAAACTTTCTTTTCATTCTGCCTAACCATTTTGATGAAACAAAAATTAGGAAGATAAATGGCAATTTATTTCCAATTTAATGCTTCACAGATTTGAAGTAGATACATTTATTTTCTTTCTGCCACTTGCCATTTCCCTCTCAACTGCAACATACAATAAACCTAAGAGCTAAGACAAAACATACTGCTGAATGACTCATTTCACAGAATTCTCCACAGAATGCCTTACTATAATTGAATGTTGTCTTTTCTAGGATAAAATATATTTTCTTAAATGGTGGTATTCAATGCTTGCATATTGACTACAAAGACACCACTGGTTTGTACTTATCTTCAACACTTCCTTCCCTGAATTTCAGATGTTAGTCTCATTAAACTTGTATTTACTGTCTTTATACTAGTTAGACTGAGTCCTTCCAATAGAGTTAATTTAAGTTAAACTGTAGTTTAAAAAAAAAAAAGTACATTTTGGACAGTCGTCTTTATATGCAAAATATTTTATTCTCTTTGTATTTTCATATTCTAAAAATCTTTTGGATATACTTAATCCATAAGCTGTCCATGTAGTTGGACTTGATGATACTGAAGGACTTTTCCTACCTAAATGATTCTATGATTTTAAGTATATTGAATTGAAAAAACAAACCCAAGATGTTAACAGATACACAGAGTCACTTTAGCTGAATTTAAACTTTCAGTACCAAGGACTGAAGACATCTTAAGGGGAAACAGTTTCTACTAAGAAGTAAGCATCAAGAGCAGAACAGTTCCTAAATTTACCTATCCAAAAACTCAGCAGATATCAAAACTGCCACACAGATCCCATAGGAGACATTCTGTTCATTGTCAGTGAAACAGTAAAGTGACACTTGCTTCGTTAGCCCTCATTTTCAAATAAAGGTACAATTACAAATAATCAAGCCAAAACCAGAGGGCCTGAACTCCTATTCTGGAACATACATTACCTATCAGCAAGAGGAACCAGGTTCAGCTGTTCCTTTTACACAGAAAAGGAAATTTAGATTTTAAGAGAGTTTTGATTTTAGTACTGAAAAATTTACTTTTAAAATATCTATTTAATATTTATTCATAATTTTACTTTATGCTCTCTATTGAAATGGCTGCATTACAGAAATTATCATCTTCATATATGAACTTCTACATAAGACTGCTGCAATTTAAACTCTGAAATTCAAATTACATTACAATCTTTCAAATTTTCAACCCTTAGGCACTCAGTTCAGCTTGAATATTGAGCTGTCCCTCTAAGCAAAAGATAAAGGTCAAACAAAGGACACTTTTCTTTTAGCAGAAATACTTTAAAGTTTCTGCTCAGCTCTTCTATCTTTAATGAATAGCTGGCTGATAAGGTAAAGAGACAAGGAACACAGATAAACCTGTCAACTCAGAACGAAAACTTCTGTTCAATGCCACCTTTTGTAGATAAGGTAGAAACATTATTTTAGAATACACAGTAGATCAGCTACGATTTACCATCCTGTGAATCATCATGAAAGCAGCTTCATCTACATACTCATTTAAATATACATATTTTTGCAACATACCTCTGTGCAATGGTTGAGGCATGGTTAAAATCTGGATAAGCAAAAGGGATGAGACATCTCTGTAAAGCACGGGAACTTCTGGCAGTTCTTCACTTACCAGCCTGGAAATAAAACCAAAAGAAAATCACTTCTGATACTATAAACCCATGTTTGTATTTCATTTTGCATTTATTTTAAATAGTATTACATTTGATATGATATTTACAGAAGCCTAATACCTAGCAATTTGCTAACTGATCTCAATTTTAAAACTGATGTCAATTCAAAAATTTAATGTTACTCATGTATTAACTCATGAGGAAATTACCGTTTGGGTACCTGATACTGTTGAAATGTTTTAAAACATTCAAAACTGCCTGAACTCATTATGTCTATGTAGGGAATCAAGGATATTCAAACAGTTGAATTGGTTTCCAAAACATGGCATTTCACACCTATACATGTAACCAGGTTGTCCTCAAAATACATTTAATCTTACAGAGAATGCTCCTATTGGAAAACAGCTTTGAAAAGCTATTGCTTTCCTTCATGCAAAGAAATGAAGGCTCAAGCATCTGTAACAGGTGGGATTCTGCAATCTTACAAAGTCTTTATTAAACTCCCTGGATGTCTAGAAGGAAAGCAAATAAGCACAGAGAGTGCAAACTTTTCAACTATCCAGATTTACTGACATAACATCATCTTGTTTTCCTACACTAAAAAGCAGAAAATGCTTGCAGATAGAAGGTAGTTTCTAGATTTTTGTAGCAATATTCAACAAAATTCCAACCAACAGTATTCTTCAGATTCAACAGCTGAGTCAAATGGCAAAAAAAAAAAAAATCAAATGGGGAAAAAAAAATCATTCTTCCCTCTTTTAACTGATGTGGGGTGTGATAGAGATCTCAAGCAGGAGTAACTTGAGATAAAATATGATACACACCCTCTCTCCCCCATGAGCCTTCCCCTTCTGCAACACACACAACAGCAAAGGGTTCTTACTGCCCTTGTGCGCTGCTGAGATCTGTGCTGCAGAAGCCACTGCAAATTCTGGTTTCACTGACCCTCAATCTCCCATGCAAAGCAGAGTCCTCTACCAATGGCCACCAGTGGTGCAAATGAACACCCTGAGCTCTTGCAGACCATGAACTGCAGAAGGCTGCCCACAAGTGGTGGGATGTGGATGCATGCATGGGATCTTTAGTGCCCTCTAACAGCTTTGGGGATTCAACCAGTTTATCATCTCTAAGGCCCATAAACATGATCCAGCTTTTGGAAGAAGACTACGTAGTTACTGATTTCCTGAAAACTCAGGCATCTCTCTACAGAAGGCATTGCCAGGAGTCATCTGTGATAGAAATTTTAACACACAGAAGCAGTCATACAAGAGATTAAAAGATTATGATTAAAGTCATAAGGATTAAAAGAACACTTATGGTCACATGGCTGACTGGTCTTGTAAAATGAAGTGACAGAAAACATGGTCTAACTGGTCCTTTTGAATTAATGAACCTAGACAGCTACAGAATAAACACCATCTATAACCCTTTCGCTATAATCAATCATTTAATAAAATGATTGTTTCAAAGCACTGTAATATATATATATATATATACACATATATATATGAGCCACCTAAACGAAACCCAAGTATTCTAAAAAATCAGTATATTAAATTCTAAAGAAGACAAAAGGAGCAACAGTTTGTATCACACTGCCAAGCTTCATTTTCAAAATTATACAGATTATGAAGATACTCATCGCACTATTTCTCCCTAATTCTACTTTTACCTACAGATAGTTCTACTTTATGATCTACAACACTGAATTTAAAAGCTACCGTCATTGTGTAATGACTTTAAAACCATGGACATCCCTTAAATTACTTGTCCTCTTTAATTGTTAAATTATATATAAACTTAGGAAAAAATTTAATTTGGAGTAACAATTTAAGAAATCTGACTCCTGGTCACATTAGCCGAGCACTTCTTTCTGACAGAGGTATCAACATTGTTTAATAGTCATGCAACAATTAGGTAAAATACCAGCTCTGCCAAAATTGTTACATATATGCATATACATATATACATACACACAATAATTGATAAGCAACATCACTCATAAATTAACTCATTTGCATATGCAGGACCAACTGAATTACTTTTCTAATTTATTCAGTTCACAAGAACTGAGAAGCAAAGCTACATTAAATGTCAGGGGTTCAGATAAGCTGCTTTTGCTTACATCAAGTACTGCAGCACATGAAGCACTTAAAAACTGCTCTGTCATTTGCTAAAGAGCCTCAGAAACTTCTTCATTATGACAATGAAACTGAAATTATAAAATGTGTTTGGAAATGTGTTTTATGGAAATGTGTTTTATGGAAATTGTCCATTCTGTTAATCCCCAATGCATAGATGAAAGCTTGATAAATTTGACTACAAAAACTTGTACCACAGAAGCAGTTAATAAAAAGAAAGCAAATACAACAGCAAATAGGACCAAAGTAATACAAAATGATTCAGATGTCTAACAGTGGTATGCTGAATCAATTTTTTAAAGGGAGTCAGTGGTGAAAATAAACTATACAGTGTAAAATGAACACGTCCTAAAATGAGAAATGCAAACTCAGCTTTCTCTATGGAAATGACCTCTCCTCCAGCACAAGGTATTTGGGCTGCACCTCTCTCTGTGCCAAAACCAGAGCTGCCTATCACATGACAGCTGAGAAACTCTGCCTCTATATTCTGCATCCTCCTCTTCAGAGCTGTTATGCAGGAGTCACTTTTTGGAAATGGATACAGAGAAACAGGAAATTCTATTGTACTCTGCAATAAGCAGCATTTTGCTTATGATGGCTCCTTATATATATGCTCCCCATTCCCTCTTCTCTCAACCAGAGACATTTAGAAGTTTTTGGCTGATGCTAACTCCAACTAATTCTAAAACTAGAAATTCAGTAAGTAATGTAAAAGTCCTGAGCCTCACACCTCTTTGAACTGTCACACAAAATCTGAGACACGAGGATATAGGTACACCTAAACTAAGGCTTCATCAGCTAGGGTAAACTTATGTTTTCTTCAGTATTTGCAGGGTAAGAAATAAAGCCCACAAATCCCAGATGCCAGAAAGGTCAAACTAATACACAGCTTCTGATATTCACTGCAAGAAAGCAGAATTCTACTATTTATTCTGGCTGCACCTTAGGATATAATCACAATTTCATATTTGCTCAGGTCAGTTTCTCATCATAGATTTACTGACAGTACTAACATTTGGCATCTCCTGTTCTCTTTTACTGCCCCCAGCAGTCCCTTGTCACCCGTTCCTAAACTCATTCAATCTAACCTTTGCAAAATATGGATTCATTGCTTGACTTTATTCATGCAGTCTGCTCAAGTTACATCAGCACAGCCAAAGAAGATGGTCAGCTGTAGTGCAGGGGAAGGAAGAAACAGCCAAGAGCAAGTACTCCAGAGCTGGCACGACTGTCAAAACCTATGTACTGTAACATGTGCCCTGAGAGACAGGGCAGGATTTCTGTTTCAGGCAGGATTTTTGCTGTATGGAATAGAGCACCTAAGTCCTGCTACAGCATGTGTATGTAGACACCTCTGGCATAAACCTTAGCTAAATCCCACTATCCCACCATCCTACTCTCTTCTCTGAGTCTCTTCATAAAAACTGCGGGATTTTTTCCCATTTCACAACAGTTTCTGTGATGGAGACGTGACTAATGAGGTTCCTACGCACAGCTGCTCAATCCTATCCCTGAGCTGCAGTTTGTTGCCCCAGTATGACACCATCAACAGTCTCTGAAGTGATCTAGCTTAGAATGAAACATCAGCAAAACACAGTAGTAAAAATAACCTAGCATTTCAGTTTATCATGCAATTCCACCCTTCAAGTCCTTCTGCTGTAAAGATCCTTAATCTTTTACCAATCCATTCTTTACTGACATATCCTCTCTGTCAAAATAGACACAAAAATTTTAGCCTTCATGTAGATTTAAATTTTCAAAATCATGTAAATCCATTCATTTCATGTTTGTTGTTTCTGAAACTGTGACTATTTGGACTAGTCCATTAAATTCACATCTAGGTTTAGTAATTATTGCCTCCAGCTGCTCCTTGCCTGCCCCCTGCCAGAAGCTATTATTCCCCCTTTGCACCACAATAATTGTTTATTTGATCACTATTGAAACCAGATCTGTCCCTAGAAGAACAATTTGCTTAAGTACAGCCTGTGGGATCAAGCGTACATTGAATTTTGCAACATAAATTGCACAGGAGAAAGAATCTACAAAACCATTCACACTTCACCAGTTTAGCTCCTTTTTCCCCCCTCATGTTCCAAACAGCTCACATTATTTAGACCCTTTTTGACAGGCTATCTTCTTGCTCAAGATTTCCTTATTTCTACTTTACCTTGCTGTGTCTGCTTGAGCTTCTTCCTATCCTTCCTTTCAGTTGCCATTTTCAGCTACAAGGAGATCTAAACTCAACTGCAGGAGACACCGGACAAATCCGGTGGTTTTGGGGAAGTACAGCGAAGCAATTCTGTCAGACTCTGTACAAGTTCCTCTGATCTCCCAGACCCAGGAAATCTAAGGCATTGTTTATGAAGAACGATGGCTAAGTTTCAGAAAACTAAGATAAAAATTGTATGTTCTACATCTAGGTAGTGCTACTTGTAAATATTTATGTATATAAAAAAAAAAAATAGCTAAAATTAAATGGAAGTGAGAAGATAATGTAACTTGCACCAAAAAAAATCCACAGATTTTTGCATGTGTGCGGGGATTTTTTCTTTCCATTTTGAAAATTATCCTTTTAAATAAATGAAGATAAAATTACCTTCTCTGTAAAACTGCTTTCAATTCAAATAACATTTTGAAGTGAAAATTAAATAGAAAAAGATGGCATATTGGTTTGAAGTTATTTTGCTTCTGTGGTTTCCCTAAAGTTAAATTGTTTGGAATCACAGTAATACAGTCAGAAAATACAGAACTTTTTCTCTCACTGACATTTTTTCCCCATAAGTCTTTGCTTGAAGTCTCATGTGCAGGTCAGGCTGATGATTTAGATGACTTGGTTAACTTCAAAGTGGCAGAATGCCATTCACATCTAAAATCTGAAATTATTTCTCTACCATCCTCTTAAGCTTTTTAAGTCTTCAGCAGTGTGTCACCTTCTAATTGCTCTGAGCACTCTTTCCTGTACCTGAAAAAAAACTGCTATTCTGTATTTCTCAAAAGACTGCATGACTTTAAGAAATGTGCAATCAGATCATACACACCAATCCTATGAATGCCATCTTCAAGTCAAACTACCACTTCAGATTTCTGCAGTATAATTACAGACACTCATTTTATACTCTAATTTACACATGAAAAACATGTCCTCAAATTGCCTCCCTTTTAGCGTTCTGGTGCCTGCAGACTAAGGGAAAAAAAAAAAAAAACATTCCAAGGAGTGAGCAAAAATATTCCACTTCAAAAGCATCTGTGCATCTCACCAGTAAATTATTTCATGGCAAAATGAACACTATCTCAGTTGCAGCTTCCTACAAACCATGTAGGACTTTGTGCTAAACCAGTATCATCAAGTCTACCATGAAATACTGAAAACCAGCGCAGAAAACACAAGAACTGCTCAAATGCATTCCCAGCATGCAACCCTTTCTGCAAAGCAAGGCATTACAGGCTTCATACCATTAATTTCTAAGTGATTCAAAATATTGCTTAATGAAATCTAAAACACTGCACTTGAGCCTTGACATGACCAATGCATGGTGAACTCCATCAGCTCTGTAAGTCCTTTCTGTTAACAGCTGCTTCCAAAGCCAGCAAGCTCTTCAAATGCCAAAACGAGAAGTGCATGACCGGTTCCACAGCCATTCTGGCCACATGATCTTAATTCTTCCTCATGTAACTCAGCCAACCAAATTCATTAGCATCATCCTGCTCAGTCTAGGTCAATCAGAACCACAGGAAAACAAGACCCCCTAAGCAGTTTGAATGCATGCTGAACAGCACAGGTTATCAGGTTATAAAATGCTTAATGCTTTCTTCTGCTAATGGTTTATAAATTAATCTCTTAATACAGTTTAATTACTCCAATAATCTAACTTTAATTGCAAAAAGAAGCCTAGGTCCAAGAGAACAGTAAAATCTTAGACTAGAAATGAGAACAATCGCTTTAATAGTCTTCCCCAGACTGCAGTTAGGACTGTGGCATCACTATTCTAGATCACTTTTTGAAATGGTATGATGCTTTCTACCTCAGGCTCCTAGAACCACTGACAAACACACAGCTGGACAGGCACTAAAAGGACAGTCCTTTGACATAATTGCAAGACACAAAATGAAGAGCTTAGTATGAAGAAGATGCTTAAGGTCCTAAGAGAAAAAAAATATGCTATTTTCCTCTTATGAGGAAAAATCAATCTGCTTTTAGGCAAGAGACCTTTCTCCTTGTCATGAAGATAGAATCTGAAAAGTGATGGGTCAAGAAAGGAGATGAGTTCTTGCAGAACAAAGTGCATGGTTCCATTTACTATGTTGTTAATCTTTGTACAGCTGTGTATGTAAGGTTCATGTTTTAAAAGCAAACTCAGGTAAGTAACTTCCTTAAAATAATAAGCTTGATGAAGAATTTTAGCCTAAAATATAATTATTTCTCACATATATTAGACTCATTTACAGCTATTACATCATTACTCAACTTTCAATAAACTACCAGCTTATCTCAATGTAAATTTTGTTGAGCATATCAAGAACAGCAATGCCTTATCCACTTACCCAATTCTATTCAATTTGCATGTACTTAAGCCTGCAAGAGGTGTATTTAAACTTTACCTCCAAACTGGTATTTGTCAGATTTGTACGTAAAAAAAATTGGAAAACATATTTTTATAAATTCATACATACAATTTTTAGATGTTAAGTCCATCAGCATACCTCACAGAGAATTTAAATTAAGACAGAAAGTTACCCAAAGTCCCTCTGTAAGGATGTTTCTTTCACCACGGAAAACTGATATTGGGTAAATTAAAATACTTGCTCTGAATTTTTATCCTGCAACGGCTGAGTTAGTTTTCTCCAGGGATTGTATGCAGAGTCTATACTGTAGAGGCGCATGTGCATGGCCAACACGTGAAACAGCTGATCTGAAAGGTGAAGAAGACAGATTGCTGAGTATTATATACAGTAATATGAACTATTTTACATTAAATTGCTCTCCTATATTTTACGAGATTCTGAGAAGCCTGTCACATCATTCCAAATAAGCTGGTATCTTAACAAGCGTATTTTTATTAAGGATTAATTAATTTCCCAAAAAAGGATTTGAAGAGAAGATTTCAATGGAAGGCAGTGAACACATGCATATATGCAGTAAAATGTTTCAGAAAAAGGCTGTTTAGAAAGCTTTGACCAGATCTCAGTTGTTTTGGTGCTCATGTACCTAATTACAGACCTTTATAAAAAATCCTGTTTCGCATGCTGTTATGTTGCCAAGGTTCCACATTCACTTCACTTGGCTCTCCAGTTTATGCCAGAAGAGGTGACTTCCTAAACAATTATTCTTAACAGTGACTAATATACTTTAAACTGATATGCTTTTAGCTTTCATTCCTCTCTAACAGTTAAGTTCTGCACATAACATATCTGAAATTTAATCTAAATTTGCTATGAGCTCTGCTATGGCAGGATCACTTTGGTTCTTCATCTTTAAAAGGTTCATTATTTCTTCTGTCTTCATATGGTTATTTTGTAGGTAACTTTTGGACAAAAAAATTCCCAAACCTACAAACTTCTGACAACATGTCAATGACGCTAAAGTAGAAGCAGTCTTTGTAACGTAGAGATTTGTCTGTACTATCTGCAGGCAGAGTTTGCTGATATTCATAATCTTAAAACCTTCTGTACTTCCATTGCATCAAATATCATTTGCAAAACACTTGCAGAATTTTTTGAACAAAGGATGCATAATTATTCATGGAGATTTACTGCACTATTTTTATATTAAAATGCACACTTAATATTTATCTATGTATCATATGATCACACAAATAAAGACAACATCTAATCCCTCCTTCCATTAAGCCACCCAAGAAGGCAAGCACCATTTAGGTCAAGAGCATTTTCAGAAAGGTACATGCAACAAAAAGCACGGAATGGTTTGAGGAAGGAACCTTTAAATGTCATCTAGTCCAAGCACCCTGCATGAGCAGGGCTATCTTCAACTAGATCAGGGACTACTCAGGATTCAGAATTCACTTTTTAACAATGAAACTTTTTTATCTTCACAGGCTTATACAGAAATAATTTAAGTATCATTACACAATTTTGCTTGCTTTTTTCATCCTGTCACACTATATCTTGCTATTTAGTGTCATGCTTTCCTGCTGTTCCATTTTCTAGGACCCTGCTTCCTTTCTCCCTTTCATTTTAACTTCTTCCCTTAGTATCTTAACATCATCTTCCCTGTCCACCCCTTATTCTTTCAATTGATCCTTTTACATCTTTCTCTCTAAATCTCTCTCCCTCTTTTTAAAACCCACTTGTGCTCAACCCTACACTCTCACAGGTCCTCTTTTTTAAGTAGAAAAAGCAGCTATTAATTTATTTTCCATAAATAGACAATTACTCAGTGGCCAAGAGTTGCATGATGAAATCAGCTGACTGCCAGAGCCAGAGGGCTGTAATTAGCTCCTGGGGTTTGTAAAATATTTGGAGCTGTAGATGGCATTGCAACTGATAGCTGCCACCTGCTTTCTGAATAAAAACACTCAATGAGGACAAAATAAGTCATCTTTTCTCCTGGCAAGAGATTCCTAGCAAAACACTGCCTGAGGGCTGCGCGGCTCCCGAGCAGGGGCTGCTGTGCAGTGAAGAGCTCCCGGCCCGGCCCGGCCCCGCTCTCCCCCAACCCCTCCGCAACAGCTCCGGCCACAGCTACACACCGAGCTTCATTTCTGCTTTACACCCCAGCCACTCCAGCTGCTTTATTTCCCACCTCCTATGACTACCGAGTACCGGAGAAAGCCAAGGACAACACCAGAGCACTGGAAAGCAAGAACTGGCAACTTGACTGTGCACCAAGTGCTTGGTGCTGCACCACGTCCTTAAGCCCGAGGGACTGGCAGAATCCTGCCTTGAGCCAAAGGAATACCTGAGGCCTCTTCCCATGTATTCGTGGAATGCGTAATTCCAAAACATAAGCACAAAAACACAGAATGTCGTCCTATTTTCCTATGCCCTACTTGCAACCTTTAAAACACATGAAAAGATTGTTTTTAAACACGTAGCAGCAAAACATGACCATGACAGTGGCCCACAAACATCAATCGTGCCCGGGCATGTGAAGAGTGGGAAGGAAGGCCATAACCTCACCAGCTATCCCGAAAGCCCTCTGCATTTCCAGCCCATCCCCTCTAGACAGCCCACCCTTGGAAGAGGGAAAGGCAGGACCTGGCTGTAGCTCAGTCACCAAAAGATCATTCTTAAACAATTTTCATAGGAAGAATATTAATTTCAGGAAGCGCAGCAGCAACAAAATTCGAAAAACTTTGAATATAATCTTCCTCTTCTAATACCTTCATAATATTTAAGGCAGGCTGCATCCAGGTAATTTGAATAAATATAAAAATCATGCTGTTTGGATGCACAATATAACTTATTGATGCAAGTCATCAGGGGCTCGGTAGGATTTTAAAATGTAGATATTTGAGTGGGTAAGATTACTACTGTTTTAAAACATGATCACAGAATCAATTATTACCTACACTGACGCACTGCTGTCACAACTCTCTCAGCTCATGTCTTTGTTTTCAAAGAATCCTTCCAAAGCTTAAACACTGCTTCATAGAATCTAGATTAGCAAGTAGAACTAGCTTTCAGTTGTATTAGCATTCCTTAATCCATTTCAGAAAATGATGAAAATAACTCTATTGTTATTTTGTTATTGTCACTGCTGTTCTTGGAGTTAATCTATTGTGAGAGAGGAGCAATAAATTCTATTGGCACCTGTACTTTCAAAAGAGCAGCTCAATGGATAAGACCCTGTCTTTGCACTGGGACTGAAGCTATAAGAGGAAGCATTATAATATTGCTCCTCTCACAAACCCCAAAGATAATGGGTATTTTGTTTATATATCCACACTGCACCAGCACCTGCATTCTTTATTGTTTTTAATAATAAAGCACACATATTTTACAGATGTTGACAAAGCTCTTAAAAATATTCTATGTTACAGTGCAAAAAGCAGGAGCCCACAAAGACAATTTCACAGCCCTTTTCAGCTTTAGTGTGATATGCACAGCACAAACATAAAAAGACAGCAATTTGATAGATGAATGGCAGAAATTCTAAAAATGCTGTGCTCAATTGACAAAAATGAGTGATTCAGGAAGCTGCATTCAGATTTAAGTTTTGGTCTTGCTTGTAATCTTTGTTCGATCTTTCCCAAAATGATCCCAAATTTCTACATAAATTTTGATGCCTTTTTTCTATTTGTTTTTTTTTTTTTTCTGGTCTCTTGACTGGTAAAGTAAACATTCAAATTACCAGGATTCAAATCAAATTATGTTTTTAGTTATTAATTCCAATTCCACAATGTAGAGCAATATGCTGTCATAATGCAAAAAAAGAAAATTAAGGAATTGGCTGCCTTTGTATTGCTTGCAACAGTCTAGCTAGTGTGTTTCTACACCAATCTCTCTCTATTTTAGGACATGTACTGCTGTCATGGAATTTTCTATCTTGATCCAGGCTTCCCTTTTTACATTCTCTAAATTAGTATTCATATTTACAATGTGAAAACATCACACAGTGACACAGCATTTCTTTGCAGGTGGAATTGGAAACATCCTTGTCACAACTGTGAGAATTTTACCAGATCAGGGATGCTTCTCTCTTCTTCTCCCAAAGTTTCCTGGGACTATCAAGAAGAATGTAGATTATAACTAAAACCAGATGGAAATTGATTGTTAATATTCTTCTCCTGGTAGAGATTTACATGGTCCACTAAGCGACAGCAGCTGCAAAGACCTGCTGACAACATCTTCCCACTCATCACTTATCCAGGAGACTTGAATCAGTAAAAAAAACCATGAAGGTCAGGAAAAGCCTATCAAGGCATTAAGACTGCATAGTCCACAAAATCTCTTACATCTTCACTAAGTCTTAATTGCTGATGGAGTAATTGATCACCCTCTACACCAAACTCACCAGTGTATGAAATCAACTTTAGCAACTGAATTCTAACAGTACCTATCTTTGTTTCTCCCACACTACATGTTAGTGGCATACCAACTGTTTTAGAAAATACTTAAGATCATTGCTGGTGAAAAAACCTGTTTTTTCCAAGTTAGCATGAATGGCACCAAGGATCTGCAGACTGACAGTTCCTAACTGAAAAAAACTCCAAACCAAGCAAACAAATCCAAAAACTCAAACTGTGCAACACCAAAAAGCCCAACCAAGGACAGAAACCTCTCTAGCAAGGCATTCCTGAAAACTTCTTTTATTCTCTTTAATTACAGTGACTGCCGAGAGCTGCGTAGGACTCTCTGCAACCATATCCACTCCACATCAAGGATTACAGGGATGAGACAGCTGCAACTCAATCTTGCAAATCACAAAAGAATTTGTTTTTTTCTCCCAATAGGAAATACTGAGTGGCCCCAAGTGTCACTGTCCAGATTGATAAAATGGAGACTGTCATTACTTTCAACGTGGTTGAAAATTTTGATACAGAAGAATGAAGATAAACAATGAGTTTCTGTGCTCACAAAAACACTAAAAGCACTGATTAAACTGATGCTAACACCATTATCAAGATAAAGGTTTCAAAAGAATGAGAAAAAGAAAAGACGAAACCAACCAACCAACAAAAACAACTCCCACAAACCAGTACTGTTTCTCAATGTTTAGAGCCTTGCAGAAGTTACAAAGGTGCTAGATGTTCTACTTAAGAGGAGTTTTAGCAACTCTTAAATAACTTTCTGATGTCTAGTTGTAAATAACATCCTTTGCAATTAATGCAGTTGATGCTGCAATGCCAGACTGCTATTTGTGGGAAGCATAGGGATAAGAAGCTAATTTACAGAGAAACTGAAGCCAGAATACAAGAGGATATAACAGTTAATTTTTACCCAAAACCCTAATCCTATCCTTCCCACAAAGGGGAAAAAAAAAAACCCAACCAAAAAAAAACCCCAACCAAAAAATAAAAAAAAAAAACCAGACAGACAGAAAGAAAAGTACTATTTAAAAGTTATAAAAGGAAGATTATAAATTCATTTATATGTAACTTTTAAATTTTTTGGAACTGTTCATCAACTACTACAAGATTACCAGAGTACGAATAGCAAATACACACATCTACACAAGAGAGGTCACAGAGAATGCTTAGGGTTGGAATGGACCTTAAAGAACATTTAGTTCTAACGCCCCCACATCCCTGCCATATTCCATTAGTCTTGGTTGCTCGAGGCCTTATATAAAAACTGTACAGAGAAATCATAATTATTCAGCCTTAATGCTGTGTTTTTACCCTGTTTGATAAATACAGAACAATGACGACAAAGAGGTCTATTACATGTTATAAAATAGAGAAATAAGACCTGTACAGTTGTTATATATCATAATTTTCCCTAAACCCAAGAGAATTTACAAGGCCATAGACTCTAAAACTGTAATGTAGTCCTCCTTCAAATAGGACTTAATTTTTAAGTAAAAAGTAATAGGATACTATTTGCATTTTCTGGTTGTACACACATACAAAACTTTAAGCCTTAAAATGGCAATTTTGCAGGCAAATTTTCTTCACCATTCTTCTCACACACACTTGGGCACTGATACTAAGAGCTACATTAATCATTCTTAATTTTACTTCCCAAGATGAGCTACCCTCATGGTGCAATATGCTTAAACAGTTCATGACCTGTTTTTTCCCACCCTCTTCCCTGATGTTTGCTGCTGTAACAGCTCACCTGGGATAACAAGTTCTATTTTCCACAATATCCAATCACCAAACTTCACAGTTGTTACAAGACTATTACAGAGTGGTATGCCTAATCACAGAAGAAACCCCTCAGTACCTCACACACAGAAAAAGCCAAACCAGGCTATGTTTTGGATTACTTCTGCTGAACCTGACATGAAAGATGTTTAAAAACAAAGGCAGTTTCAATACTATGCAAGGAAGACTTTAACAGCAGTACTCAAGTCCTAGATGGGGTACGGATTTTAAAAACACTTCTTTCCTCACTGCAAAAGACAATCAAGAAGTTGAAGGTACATTTTAAATGAAACTTCAGAAGCAGGATGATATGAAAGGATGATAAAATTACTTCATAATATGATTTTACAGAACTCCAATTTTTCATAACTTAAATGCAATGATAGGGAAGGGGCAATAGAGGAAACACGCAATTATAGAATGGTTTAGTGAAAACAAACCTCTCTATATATGTAAAGCTAGCTCTGCTCCCACTAGTCATATTTAGCCTAATGTCCAAACCTAAATATAATAATAATAATAAATGGAAATACTGTACAGGTCTGTTCTAGGAGAATCCCATTACCTTACATTAAAGACCAAGTCTATTTTAATGCAAGATAAAATATGACTAGATTGCTACATAACAATTTTACGAAGTACTAATACAGAACATGAACAACATGTGGACATTTTAACAATGAATAGATGACATTCACCTCTCTGTTCTGCTTAATGCAACAACACATTCCTATTTGTAGTGCCTTTACCTGGAAGCCTTGAATGTTTCTGGAGTGCAAGATAAATATTAAAAACACCAATATGACTGACTTAGATATAAATAAGAAAATTTACCATTCTACCCAAAACTATGAAAAAAATCAAGTGCATTGGTAAGATGCCTTTTTCAGAAACTTGACTACTATCCTTCTAGCAATTGTTAAAGGATAAAGCTCTAGTACAACACACTCAAAATTATACAACTGTTTAAGAAAGGAACATAAAAATATTATTGCAAACAAGAGCAATATATTGTAAGTAGAAAAAAAATAAAATCAAGATATGTTATCAGGTTTAAAAAAAATCATCAATATGCTTTTCAATCAATATTCTAGCAATTTCAGATTAAAGCCCAAATAATGTGCAAGTATATTTAAACAGTAAAATCACATCATGGGAGAAAAGATTTCTTCTCCCTAAATATATACACAATTCTGAATACAAAGGGTATAACCTTTAACATCCCTTCCAACCCAAGGCTCTGTGATTCTGTAAAAACAAAGTTTTCCTTACTGGGCTATTTTACTTTTCCTACAGACAATTATTGCACTGTTTCACAGTGGATTTCCAGCCAAAAAAGATGTCTTTTATCAATATTTTATATTTTGTAAACTAGCACATATTTTTAAAAGCAACAGCTGATGGGATCTTAAAGCTGCACTTTAAGAAGACAATTTATTTACTTCTCATGTGTGAGAAGGATCTCTAACTTCTGGTACATTTAGTAAGTTTAGTTTGTTCCAATATCTATTTTGATGAAAGGAAAACTTGTTCATTTTCTGAGACATGCAGAGTCAATGGCAAAATACCAAAAAGCCTGGAAAAATAGGTAAATATGATGTATGAATTTAAACAGGACTTAAAATTGTTATGCCTGGCTGAAGTATCCATCAGTATAAGACAATTCTCCAGTGGAAATATATCCACCATGTATCATTTCCAATTCTGTCATTATCCAAAAATAATTTCTCTATTTTTAAAGTATTTTCCATGCATTTCTAGGCTTGAGAAAATTCCTGCCAAATCTTTTCAGAGACTGTATGCTTTCTTGCAAAGTCAGGTCCTAATAATGTAGGAGTCCTTCTTTGTGCAAGAGAATCTTAAAGGGATAGTTTGGTAAGACTAAGAAAAAAATTAAAGAATGAATTACACAAACCACCTAGTGTCAGCTACCAGCCTTAGCTTGGTGGCATTTTTTTTCCTTTCTTTCTTTTTTCTTCAAATAACACCAAAGAAAGAAAAAAACCTTTGAGGTAGTTTCTCCTTTTGTATCACCTGATGTAGTGCAAACAGCAACAGTGAAGCTACTGGGAAGTACACAAAGGAGGCTGCCCACCAATCCAGTGGTCCAAGCACTCTCTGCAAAATCATAATTTTCTAGCACTTAGTGACATTAGTTGATGAAACACCATCAGAAAATCCATTATCTTTTACATCTATTTATCTAGCTAGCTTTTAAATAGGTACGTGTATCAAAAATTTGATGTGATGTCAAACATTTCACAGTGTTTTAAGATGTAATGAATGTGTTTCATTCAACTTTTATCTTAAAATACAAATCACACATAAAAACTGAGATGTCTGATTTTGAAAAACCATCAATGAGATAAAAATATGACCTTGCAGATTACTGGCCACTTCCTTGTATACATTCTTCTAAACTCTAAAATGTCAAGGAATTTTATTACCAGTAAAGCCATGTGAAAAGAAGCTCATACACTCTCATTATGCGTAACCTCATTAAAAATCTTTTCACTTTCAAAAATTTTTCCCTTTTAAGCTGAAATCTCCACCCTAACCTGCTCATCCATATTCTTCCAAATACATGCCTGTGAAATGGGCAACACGAATTCTGGGAGAAAGTGTCCATCTTTCTCCATCTTATTTAGTGACCATACATAAAAATACACTGTGATCTAAGTATAAATTATCTGCAGAACCCTGGCAGACTAAATGCTTCAAATTTGCACACAATGATCTAGAGATGTTCTTTTAACACATGCAATTTTCAGGTACTTTCGTTGGCTGAGGAAGGTGGGTAATGATGGTGAGGAAAGACAATGTGCAGTATGGTTTAAAATTATTTTTTAAATTAAAAAGACATGAATGAAGTAAGTTGAACTGCATTTCCTGGCAGTAACAGAAGGCTTTTGTCCTAGAGGGAATGTGGACAGCATAGCATCTGGTGAGATTTCTTTGGTGGCTTGTCACCTCAAAGTATGAGGAAAGCATCCCCCAAAATTCTGTACCAAAAGACAGAGGTGGGCCTAAGCTTTCTTTATTCCTATTGCTATTGCTACATAAGCTTGACTTAAATAAGCAGTAGTAGCAGCAATATACTGGTGGGCTTTCCAATTTTTCCTGGCAAAATAAAATGTCTATTTCCAACTGTTTCTATTCCAGTACAAGATTAAAATATTTTCTTTTAAGAAAAAAACACTTCTGGTGGCAAGAAGTTGCTTTATTTGACAATTATTAAAGGTTTCAGAAAAACAAAATTTCTATGAAAGATAATTTGTGAAACTTTGTGGAAGAACTAGACAAATTAAAGACATGGGATGCTGTAGCTGCATATTTCTAAGTATGACACCAAGGCACGAGTTGTATTAGCTTTCAGAGAACAAACTTCTTTCCTATTGCTAGCAACAACCAGGGTGAAACAAAGCTTTCCTGCTTCACTCTTAAAACACTCCTAGTATTACTCAAAAAAACGTAAACTTATTAAAAATATTACAGGCATAGTATGACAATTGATTTCTAAATCATTGTACTCACAAGACTAGCTCTAATGAAGAATTTGTGCAAATTAGTCTTCAGATTTCTCTAATGGAAACAAAAAACCAAACACTCCTTATGTCAGAAAAAACAGGCTTTAAAAGGAAAAAGTTGATGTAATTTAGAAAATTCCAGAAAGCACCAGACATCTTTATTCAATATTCTAATAATCTATACTGCATTTAATAACATGGAACTTACTTAAACATGATCTCTTCCCAGCTGTGCTTGCACCTCCTGAACACAGATTTCCTCCTCGATGGACCAGCTCAAGTTCCAAGTTTGTTCTGCAGGAAAAACATAACAGTATTGAATGGAACAACATTATTCAAGCTTCTACAGACACAAATGAACCATGACAAACTCCCAGCATACACTAAATAAAAGAATACTGTGAACTAATCTTTAGTGCGAAATACTGCCAAAATACAGCTCAGAACAAAACAAACGTTATCAAGATATTGTCATATATGATTTTAAGTACTATGTTAACATAGTCTTGTATTGAGTTATGAGAGAAGAGTTTGAAAAAAAATGTTAATTCTGTGGCTTTCTTCTGTATGCACACACAGGATAATAAGGGAATTTATGTGCAAATCTGGAAAGACAATATACAGATTGGCTAACTTTCAGTCAATCATATACATCTAAAAAGTGCTCTCTTTACTGGCAGAGCTTTTGTCTCGCTTTAAACAATCAGAGAATACAATAGATATGACATCAACTAAATATGAATGCAGTCTAAATTATAATTAAAGTACTGCCCGTTATAGATAAGTTAGTTAATAAAAGCCTTGGAGGTTAATTCTGACTGAAATGCTATTCACTGCAGCTCATTAGTATGAACAAGGAGTTGTGTCACTGAATCTCTGTATGTCACACTGATGCTTTCTTTCTTAGTATCACTGTCATCTGATACTTAGGCACCAATTGTTTAGGCCAAATTTGGTAATTTTGTTTAATTTTGGAATTGGATGTTTCACTACTGCATTCTTTTATTCTCAAGACTCGGCGCAAACAATTTATGTTATATTCTCTGAGAGCCTGTTTTAGTAAGTCAACATACATTTTGAAAATTAAAATGAAGGAATATAATTCTATTATTCTGAAGTGTTGTTTTGCTAGTTCAATCCAAACTGCAAATCTTATTCTAAACATATTTTTGTCCTTTAATAAAAAATGAAACCATTTTAGATTTGATATAATGTGACTGAATCCATATTAAAATCTATTTTAGAATTTCAGGCACATAACGCATCCAAGCTAAGAACATCCCCCCCACCCCTCCCTCCATACATTTAAGAAAAAAACTGCAGGATTACTTTTATTCATAACAAATTATTTTTAAGAATTTCAGCTTCATCAACTTGAAAGAAAAATACATTTTGATATGCAGTGTTTGTTAAGATACTTCCCTATGTTTTTAAAATAGCAACATTTCTGAATATTCCTATCCCTAAGTTTGCAGCTTATGCCATCCATTTCTGAAGGAATGCTTTAATCCTCTCTAGTCAGAAAAGGCAATTTAACATTGATAATGTGCCTGCTCAGAGCTCCATCTGGTTGCTGCTGATAAGGGCATCTGTGTGACAGGGGAATTTTCCACTCTTCAGGCGATTTGCAGTGCTCACTGAACTTCTGAAAATGTACCAGCAAGGAAGCAGGGACAGGGATTTCATATTAGTGGACAAAATAGCAACTGCAGATCAGCATGTGCTAGTTCATCATGGGAATATGAAGGAAATCAGTACGTTTTATTTCTACAAACCTTTTGATAACTAATTTGAAGAACAAAATCAGTGACAATCTTCCGTTAAAACTAATATAATTAGGATTTAAATCAAAAAGATTACCTAAATGTTTAAGAATCATTTCCTAAATCTACAATTTCAAATATCCCTTTCACCAAGGCGTATGTGCCATTTTACAAAACAAACGTCAGGGACAATTCTGAAAAATACCTCTTGCTGGTACATACGAGGCATCCTATGGTACATTTTACTATAAGGAATGTAAGGAAAGTTATTTCTGTATCATATACTTTGTTTACATATGATACCAACTCTCATCTCCCACACTTCTTCATTGTCCCCAGCTCCTCAAAGGCAGTGCCTTATAGCTTAGCTTTCTTGAAATATAAGTATTAACCTTTCTCTCCAATATGTCTCTTTCAAAACATATCTGAAACTTGGCATAAAAATGCACAGTGGAGAAAGCATCTTCTGTGAAAATGAACACTTATCCTTCAGAAAATATCCTACATCAGGTACAGACGTCAATAATTTTTGAAGACCAGTGTATCTCCTTCCTCATTTGAGCTCCCTTCTGCCTTGAGGATCTGTGTACCCTCTGCCATTTACTGAAGAAAAGTTATGAAGAAAAATCGGGGGCATCTGACAGAAGTGTGGAACACAGAGCGGTCTCTGAAAGGATCCTTGGCTATCAGACTCCTCAACATGATGGAAAGAATGAGAAAGAAAATCCATATAAGTGTCTTCTTTTCCTATCTAGAAATCTCAGTGTCATTCATGGGAACAAAAAAATTTTGTAGAACACTACCTTTATCCTCCTCACTCACAGAAAAAACCCCGAGAAAACGGATTTTGCTCAGCTGTCCTGACTACTGATAAAAAAACTTCATCCCTTCTTGGGGGCTTTTATTAAAGAAACATATTAAAGGTGGGAAGAGTAATTTCATATTTCTGAGAATTCATACCAGGACAGAGTAGGGGGAAGTAAAAATGCAATGTCCTTTCCAGAAAGGGAATATATTTGGATGGATTTGCTCTTCCTATTGGGACAGAAGCAGTGTACTAAAGCACTATCACATTTCTCACTTCAATTTACAAACACAACACACACATGGTAAAACCCCAGATACTGAGACACAGACTCAGAAGGAAAGAACACATGGCTCCTATGTTAGTCGATACATAGCTGACAGAAAAACCAAAAGGTTTG
The DNA here is from genome assembly GCA_009812075.1 of Sialia sialis. Taxonomy (NCBI): domain Eukaryota; kingdom Metazoa; phylum Chordata; class Aves; order Passeriformes; family Turdidae; genus Sialia; species Sialia sialis. The sequence goes on from VRYO01002782.1 coordinate 13,471,460, forward strand.
TTTGCACAGCCAACAAAAGCAAGAAACCTACAGCTGTGCAATACATAAACAGTCCTCCAAGATACCGCCACAGCCTACAACTCTCTGAATTGGAACTATTAAAATTAAAGCTAGGGAGACATGATTTGGGAATGACACCCTACACTAATCTCCTACATGTCAGCAAAGACAAGGAGGAATGCATGAAATAGTTACAAATTTAACAAGATATGACTGTTGGAAAAGCGGGAGGCAGCCAAAGAGCTGGTTTTCTAGCTGTGCATGCACATCAGGATGCCAAGACCCAGAATGCCTCTTTTCCTAGGAAAACAGACAGCAGCTAGCCCTCCCATGAGGCGGTAGAAAGTTCTTTTGTTATTTTTTTTTCTCTACTACCAGTGACATATGCCTGGGTAAGCAAAAATGAAGAAAAGTAAGTTCCTTTTTTTCCTGAACGAGAAAGAATAACCTGCAGCAACTGGCTACGTGTCGTTTCACATTGCAGTAATCCACTGCAAAGCTGGCATTCAGCTGTAAACTAGCATCTTTTAGGACAGAAGATGATGTCATTTTCTGATTGAAAATGGAACATGACTTATAAGAAGATTAGGAGTGTTTAATTCACATGGAATTATACAGAGTTAATCAAAATATCATTGTATTGAAATGCTTATCTAAACCAGAGTTAAACACCAGGAAAAACTGTACAACAGCTGTAGATGGTCTGACCAAAAACAATTAAATGCTTCAGAATGCCTGGAACTAGAAATGCTCAAAGGTTACTGTTTGGTAAGAAACACAACAGTATCATTAACTCAAGAACAATTCTGGATGGAAATAAGGAAGAAACAGATCCCATGACAGGAATAACTTATAGAAAGTAAATTACTTCAGTATGTAATTTTAATCATGGATAGTCTATTGTTTGATTACTTAAAATTCAAGGCATAATAAAATGATACAAAGAAAACTCTTCCAGTTTGGAAGATGATGTATAGATTTATTTCCATAAATACAAACTGTAAAGTTTCATTAAAATGGATATTTTAAAGTTGTAGTAGAAGCATGTAAATCTGGATTGCTGCACTGAAAAGCCAGAGCAGTTAACCACCTTGAAGCTGATCAGTCAGGTTCCCTCATAAGTGATCTTATGAGCTACACTAACAATACAGAATGCTAGATTCAACACCTGAAATTCTTCAAACATGAATAAACAGAAAATTGGTGATGCACATCTAACAGGAAGAGATCACACGGACTAGAAGTGACATATCCTAATCTTAGTGGTCAGCCATGATTTCTCTCTCCAGCAGTGCAAGCAGCAATGAAATGCTGTTCTGGCTTGAGGTATTTTAACTCTTTGAATGAAAACAAATCTTGACCTTTATGTGTAAATATAAAAGCAGTATATAGATACATTTTAAATATGTTAAGCTAGCATTTTAAAAGTTATGTAACCCTGCAACCAGAAATGTACGTTAACATCATTTTTCTATCTTAAATGGCACCTCAAGTTATGGTTACAAGTAATCATACTTTGATATGTGGAATATTAATTTTAAGTCCTTGTATTATTGGAAGGATATTTAATTGTATTGATCAAACAGGTAACTGCTAAAAATCCCAACATTATTTATCCTCATATAGCATATACCACTTCAAAATATAGAATAATTCTTTAGCTTGCTATGTAGAGAATTTCATAGCTCTTCTGTATCAGTTAAAATACTCTGAAAGATTACAGATAGTACTTCTTTTAACAGAAAAATACAATATTCTAAGTCGGAGGAGAATTCTGGAGATCAGATGGTCTAACCTTCTGTGGAAAGCAGAACCTTAGATTTCATTACCCAGAGTCCTGCTGAGCCAAATCTTGAATATTTCCACTGCTTATATACTAAAGACACTCAGTAGAGTTCGTGTAACTGCAATAAAGAAAATGCTACTCAATGGCATTACTTCTATGCTTGCAGTTTCTCTGCAGTCAGCACCTTCTCTACAGGCCTCAGGAAGTCAGAGTTTAGAAAATTAACAGCTTAATGAGTATTTTAAGTTCTTATGGGGAAACCTGATATTACAGTAACTGAATAAATTAACCATTCAGAGTACCTTAACATTAATGGTATAGAAGGAGGGATTGATTGTCTTGGAGATTGTATGTAACACTGACAGCTCTAAAACTACAGTCAACCATCACAAAGAAAATACTGCTAGTTTCAACACTTTTTTAGAAGTCTAAAGACTATATGAAGGGAAATTCCTGCTTACTGATGTAATAAAAAAAGCTGCTAAGTAAATAAAACTAATGTGTGGCACAGAGATAAAAAATACCTAGTGATTTAAAAACTAGCAATATGGCAGTGATACAGAAAAGAATCTCATTCTGCAGAAGATACAGTAGATTTGACAATTTGGGAAAGGAAAGTAAAACAAGAAATGCAACATAAAATTTTGACATAAGGAGAGCAAAACCTTGAATTCAGAAGAAAACTAAATAAACATACAACACAATGTTCTCCGGGTTTTGTGCCACTGCTACACATAGTAAAAATGAATTGAGAGGCACATGTTTCCATCTTGCATAATGCCTGTATATGAAAATCAGGAAATGTAACCTCAATGTACTGAGTATTCAAAAAGTCTGTTTTGGAGAAGATGAAATGTTTTTAAATGCTTTTTTTTTTTTTTTTTTTTAAAGAAAGGTATCTAGTGACAGAAATGCAAAAGAAAAAATGTAAAAAGAAAAACATACCCACCTGGCTACAGAATACATAAACAGAAAATCATTGTCAGGTGATCCAGGAGTCTTGCTATAGTCTGTATACTTCTTCTGTGTGGTACTTTTTATATCTTTCATTACAGATTCCATTTCTTTACTGAGATTGGTTTCAGACTATGAACAAAGACACAAAACAAAATTAGTTAATTTCACCTGAAGAAATGCAGTAGCTAATTGTAAAGCGTAGCACTTTCATATTTGTAAAACACATTTGCATGTTATGAAAAAATATGCATTAAAAGTCAGTATTGTGTCTCACAGAAGCGTCAGAATATTTTGGAACGTTATTCAGTTTTGTCTATCTCCTATGTTTAAGAATCTCAGTGCTTGTGATATTTTAAAGTATACATGCACTGTATCACTACACAAAAACATAAAGCATCTCCATTAAGACGTGAAGGTAACAAAATTTAACATAATTTTTTTCTGTCATTTAGAGGACCTCATGAAGCTTTGTAACACATGAGCATCTGCAAATTGTTCCTTCTGTAAAACAAATAGTCCATACCTCACAAAGTTCTTAAATAGCTTCAAATTACAAGACTATAGCTGTTTTTTCATTGCATGGAAATTATAAATATATTTTATATTACATTACTTCATTCTGTGTAAATTACTATGGAGAAAACTGAAAATGTACTCAATAAAAATTTATATTAATCACATTTTGTTGCAGCTTTCAACTGTTTATTTTTAGTAGGTAATGCAGTAAATGCTCTAAGTTTCTTGATAAGAAAGCAATAATATGTTGTCTTCAATATCAGAGAAAATGAACTGTCCGAGGTTGCCAGGTTCCTAAGAGATGAAAATGCAATATAATGTAAAAACTGAAAGGTAGAGGCAAATTAGCAAGGATCTTTCTGCCTTACACTGATGCTTACTGGGAAAGTTCCCAGCTGTTCTTGAAGGTCTTCCACCTCTTGCACAAGTTCTTGCATACACTTGTTACTATGACTTGGCCAAACGCTTCTTTCCATGTTGTTTCCAGGATAACAAGGAAGAACACTGTTGGCAAACTGCCTACACAGGGGACAGGTAAATTCTCCTTTGTCCACTGAAAAACCCTGGAGGACTTGGTCATTCTAAAAGAAAATAAAGAAGATGTAGCTGAAATTTGCAAACTATTATTCTTTTTCTTAGCTTGACATTTCAGGTGTATAACTAAAAAACTAAGTCTAAAACCAAAAACTGTAAAGAATGAATAATTAAAATAGTTCCCCATTTTACTGACAAAGGTCTTACTTACTAGAGACTATCTTACAATCCTCCAACTCAACTACTTTTCCTGATTTTTAGGCACTCTCCATTGTGAACAATATCTGCATAACACTAGATAAACAAAGCAAAAACACTTCAATGGAGTATTTCCAACATTTCATGGGTGTTGCCTCTTTCTGACAATTCCCATAAAGTTTGAGACTCCAAGCACAGGCTGAAAAAAGCCTAACCAAGTAGACACTGGCAGGGAGTGTGAAAAGAACCCTGATTATTTCTTGTATCACATGAAGGATGAAAGAATGGACACAGAAATAGATGTCTGGAAAGTGAGGACATGGCCTCAGTATTCCTGTTAACTGGCAAGAAATCTTGCTTCAGCTTCATGAGTTGCCTCCATGGTTTCCCACATTGATATCTAACCGTATTATGTAAAAATAAATGTTTTATCCAGATGGACACAGATCTATATAAATTATTTCAGTCCTAAAAATTGTAGTAAATAGTCAAAATTATTATGCAGTCATCTAGGTACTAGTAAAACATGCTAGGATCAGAAGTTCACTTAAATAATCTAGAATCCTCAAGAATACAATTACATAGAGTAACAGGTTATTTCAAGTTTTATAGAGAATCCACCAGAAAAATTACATCAGAATTTATATGACGCAAAAAATCACTTTTCTGAAATTCTGAAAAGTGAGACTCTACCGTGAAAGCCTAGATTTTCCTGCTAGATATTACTTTATGTAATTTTAATGCTATTTTATATTTATCTTTATGACACAATTACTCCTACAAGCAAATTTAAATTAGTATAGAAAAGAACAATTTATCATGAGATCCAAGAAAGGTTGCACACCAGCTAGTTTCTTTAGAGGTTAAGTTTCAAAGTATGAGCAATGTTGATACTAAAACTGTAAGGAATTGCTCAGTTTTTCTCCAAATGAAATCAACAAAAACTACAAAAAAATATCCCTAAATCACAAAAACAGACTAACAAAACCCACAAACATCCTTCCCCACCAACCATCCCTCTCCCCCAAACAAACAAAATCCCATCAGAACACCCACCAAACCCAAAACCTGAAGAAATAGCCTGTAATCTTGAACAAAAGTGCTGGTTCATATGAAACAAGAAGTCATTACTTAGTCTTTATTTTTTTCTGCTGGTTAATTTTGTACAAGATTTTTTTCTGATATATCAGAATAACTGAAAACAAAGTACTTTTGTTAATGATGTTAAGATGCAGTAAGAGATTAAGTTATTAAGTTCTTGAAACATAATAAAACCATTCTGTACATTCACACAAAACATTTGATTTATCTGATTTGAACAGCATAAATCCAACTGATTTCAATAAAAATCCAAATAAACAACTACGATCTTCAGTTTTACTTACCCGTAAGGATTCCATGTAAGACTTGTGACAATCTATGTGTAAAGTGTGACCACAAGTTTGTACATAAACACCTCCTTCCCAGCCTATTGACACCGCTTGTAGGCAGGAACTCTAAAACAAAGCAACAACAGTAAGAAAAAAACAACTATTATATATAAAGCTATAAAAGTATTTACCAAAACTTCAAGATTTACAAGATAGACAGATTTATCTGCACACTACCTAATTAAAAAACATCCTGAGAAAATAAAGACAAAAATCTATTTTATAAAAAGAATTAATTTATGCTGACTGACACGGCTGCTATTACGCTATTCTTTCAAAAATATTTAAATTAAATTAAACTTCTGCTGTTCTTATCACTTAAGATAACTTCCTGAAGGAATCCCTTGTATTACTGCATGAAGATGGGTCTAACTCCAACAGCTGTTCCAATAGCGGAAATTATCCCATTTATAAGGGCAATATACTGTTCCAACACATTTCATTCCGTTATGTAGATAACCAAAATAACAATACCACAGTTATATAATTAAACCTCAACCGGTTATTAAAACTCAATGTAAACACTTAAGGGTTTTAATGAGTTGTTGAACAGCATCATATATAACTCATCATAATTGGAAAAGAGAACAAGTTCTTGTTTAGGGAACTCATCTGTGTACTAGGTTTGTTTTGAGAACACTGACCTTATTGGAAGACTGCACTTACAGCCCACAAGTCCAAAAAAGTTACCCTACTGGTATTTTTTTTTTTTTTTTTTCAGAAAATAATGACCAGAGGAAACAATCACCCCTAGCAAATTTGTAAGGCATTCTAGAAAACTCTCTTGCAGAATATCTTACTGTAGTCTAAGTATTAAATCGCTATTTCTCAAAAATTTCATACAGACTGAAATGTACATTCTGGTTATACATTTAAAGAACAGAGAAAGATTTATGGCTACCAGAACTGGAAAATAACTTTTGGTGCCAACTGACCCTAAAACGGTCTTAATCTAAGATGCAAAATCAGAGTACCATGAATAACTCCAATACTTACCATTTTCTGAGAGTGTCCTAGTTTTGTTTTTTTTCCCTCCACATGAGCAGGAAATCAAATCAAAATTGCAAATTTTAGCTATGGGACATGCCCCTGTTTACCATGCCTCAACCTGTCATTCATAATGTGCTGTGAGCCTCTCAGGCCATTAAAATAAGAAAGACTTTGTCTTGCTGTTTCCTGCATGATTTAGTAGACTGCAGTATTAAGGTTGTGTGATATACCTGGCTAAGCCCCACAGGACCAATATTACATTAAGAAAAATCATTATTTACTGCATGTATCTAATGAGGCTACTGAGTAGCGGTCACAAAAAGAAGAAAAAACCCAAGAAAACCAAACAACCTCAAAGCGTTAGCCAGAAAGGCTTTATTCTATTACTCTTGTGCTTAGAAATAAAGGAGAGTCCAAAACAAGCCATAGGCTTGGGAGGAAGCACAGCTATATCAAGCCATTAGTTACAGAGTACTGTGTGATTCTGGAAACAGGCCTATCAATTCAGTATTTAAAATTTTATCTTCCAATCTGTAGTCATACCTCCCCATATTAAAAATATCCACTTTCAATGATTTTTCCCTTAATGGGCAAGAACTCTATTCCCTGACAGCAAGCACCAAATTCCAACTAAGGAAGTGCAAGACAGATCTCTATGAAAAGAAGTGATGTGTTTTGCCCTATCTCTATGCAGCAGATAGCTTATGAATGTTGATTTTTTTTCTTCTATCAGAATAAGCTAGACCATACTTCTGAACTTAAAATTTTTACATCTAAGTGAAATTATTCACTTGCCTCCCAAAATCTATTAGAGGAAGGACACTTGCTGGGGGGGACACAGTTGATAAACAAAAGGACTTCTTATTGCTTAGCTTAGCTGAGCAAGACACTCAAGACACTAGCAGATGTTTCCATTTTTATGTCCAAAGCAATTTAAGGAGTAGTTCTTTCATGCAGAGACTTTTTTTTTAGCACAGTAGTGACCCGGAAACATGAAAGCAAAAATAGCTAATTCAACTGATGTTTGCATCAGGAATGGAGTTTTTAAAAGTAGGATGCATTTGCTCATTGCATTACAGAGAACGTTAAACAGACCTGCTGGTAGTGTTACTGCACAGAAAGGGAAATATATTCTTTAGTAAGATCAAGTTTTTGGTAACATTTTGCTTGGAACTTCATCTACTTACATATATGTAGTATGTGAACAGATAAAAATAAAGCTCCACTTCAGCGCTTTTTATCACTTCAGCAAGAAAAAATACTAAATAACTATCTGAAACACTAAACCAGTATCATCAATGTCAAAAGAAGAAAAGTTTGTGTACAGATTCTTTCTCAGCTAAAAAATAGTTTGCTAAAAACAATTTTTGCTTAGGTCTCTCAGAGCTTCACTTTCTAGCAAGGAAATGCATATTTTCCTTAGAATAAGATCCTTTCTGAAAAGATTAACCAATTTTTAGGACTGTATCAAAACAATTATGAATTTTACTCTACATTAATCTACACAAGCCAGCTTGGCTAGAGTTGGAAAATTTTAGTTATCTGTAGATGTCATTATGAAAAAGCTAGCAACTGTGTTAGAATAAAAATTACCAGTTTTTCCACTTTAAAGGCAATCTAATCTTCTAAAGGCTCATTATTTAGTTAGATACACTGGCATATCACCTAGGACTAGTCTATAGACGCTAATTTAAGGTCACAGGTTTCCATATTATCCCCCCTGAAAATGATTTCTCAGGACATAGCACTTTTAGGCACTAGCAAGGGATGTTACAGGCAGCCCCTTCCACAAAGGTCTACATTTGAACACGTCCTGCAACAAGAATTGGTTCTCAAAATTAAATGTGAAAAGCTGTAACTTGGCTTTGTGAAGTAATGCAAAGCTGTTTGCGACAACTAACAGAACTGCAAAGCAGACATTTACTATCAATTAATGTAAAACTGAATTTCAGATGTTGTGCAGAGTTGAGGATTTAATAGAAGAGGATGCATTTTACTGGTTTTTCCTTCCCATCCACTCATACTCCCCTATTCTGTAGTGGCTCAGAAATCTGTTACAGATTAAGGCAACTCTTTCCACTTACTTTGTGCATTTTACCTGTTTAAGAGCAATTCCTTGACAGGGTTCTCTGAATGGCTATGACAGAACTGGTGTTTGCTTAGACAGTAAATCAAAATTTCAATTGTGTGGTCACACCGGCTTGTGAAATACCTTCTTCTAGAGAGTATCTGTGTGGACATTTAACAACTGTGTAGCCTGCAGATATAGTAGATGCCTATTGCCAAAAATATTACTGGGGAAAGCCAGAAACTACTTAAAAATATGGACCCTATCAAAAGCAAACACTTCAGAATGACTGCAACTTGAAAAAGCATTCACTAAATGTAGAAATGAAACTAGGAGAACTCTAAGTTGTAATTTCATTTCTCTTTTTGCATACAGTTTTTCTTAAGGGGTAGTCCTGTTGACATGAAATCCTTACATCTTTGAAGTATCGCTGCAGAGTGGTGAGCCTCACGTCGTGCAGCGCCGCACAGGTATCCCAGGGGTAGATCTGCTCCTCTTCAGTCGTGGGGAGTCTCTTTGGCTCAGTGCTGTTGCGGCACTGCCCCAACACTGCGTGGAGAAGAGCACCAACACACAATGTAATGGGGAACAACAGGTTAAACAATTAAGGAAACAATCAGGCAATTTTGGTTCATAACTATAACGCGCTTTGTCGATGTTAGAAAGCAAAAATTTACTAAAGAATCTAAATACTGAAAGTTGTTCTTCTGCACTTGTACATTACATTTATTTATATATATATATGTATATACACACACACACAAACACCTATATCCCATAACACTCATATCTACCTACATGCAGACATATTGATGGCTGTTTAATTTTCTTTTCCTTCCAGACTGATTTTCCTGCAGGTCTGTAATGCACTGTTGCATTTGTAAAAGCTAATAGAAAGTAGGAGGGAATTAAACTGTTTGTTCTTTCTCCAAACTTTAAAAAAGTTCCTTACGTGTCTCATAGGCCATCCACAAAAAAAACCAGGAAACTCTGTGCTTCCAGACTTCATGAGATTCAACAGGATTTATGCACACACTGAAAGCTGCAGAAACCTGCTTCTCCTACAAACCACACATTCATACCTGAGGATGCTTGTAACAGGACCACTAGCCCTGTAGGCCTGTCTTCAGTAGAAGGGCCACTTTGTCCACAGATAACACAGTCATATATTGCCTCAGAAACATGCTGTTCAGATGTGGCTACCTCCATGGCAATATCAGCATCTGGAGATTCTAAAAACAAGTAAGAAAAAATATATTAAACAGAAGTAAAGAAATCAAATTGAGGATTTCCATCTGAGGATGTGCAATCCTCTGCATTGAGGTAGTGATGTAAAACTACAAAATAATTTCTCTAGTTTATCTACAACTCAGACATTGTCAGGTGCTTGAAACAAACCTTTCTGCTTCCAAGAAAGACACCTACAAAATGAAGTACGTGTTTTTCCACAGGCAAAATTACTCCCTGTGGAATTAAATGTTTTATTTGAGTTCCATATTAAATTTGATCTCTTTAAAACTTCTATAAAACATAGATCTAACTTCTATTTCATTAGATATTATACTGAAAACTTTGAATATAGAGGGATGAAGGGCAACAATATGACTCTAATAAAACCAGATTTGTTCACAGCTGTCTGAAACAACATTTGAAGGAAAAATTACTATCTGTTTTCTCCATGGACCACATTGCTCCTTCCAAGGTGCACAGAAATGCTCAAGGCTAAGGCCCAGCTCTGAAGTATCAAAGCCACTGCACCTGACATAGCTTTGGTGGTGCTGATTTCAGGGCAAGTCATTTTGCATGTTACAATCAAAGTTGAGAATTCTTTATCGGCTCAAAAGAAATGCACCTTAGGACTAAATGATCCACTCCTGGCTGCTCAGGAACACATACAGTGAGCCTTTTGATCTAGAATATGTGGGTTCTTTGTGTCTTTCCTTGAACATAGTTTTTCTATAGGAAAACACTTCCTCCCTACCTTCAAACATACCCTTTATCCCTCTGATTAAGCAGGCTGAGGTACTGGATAGAGAATCCAAAAATCTTGAGTGCACAACAGTTCTCATGCAGAATTGCTTTTAGGAGAACTGCTGTCTTCTGAAAGTCTACTGCAAGTTTGGCACAGGAGGTTGCTGCCATAAGGCGAGGCTTGTTGGATGCCAGGCAGAATATTTCTTTGCCATAAAAAGCTCCATGCAATGGCTCCTGCTCACAGGGCTGAATCAAAATTTCACTGTTTTAGTAAGAACTGATTTCCTAGTTATTGAGAGTCATATGAAAATGAACCTTGATCTTCACTGACGTGCAGTTGTTAATATTGTACACATGTCTATCACCATCTAGTGGAAGCCAGATGTACAATGACATAAAAAGCACAACACATCAACTGCAAATGTCTGAAACACCCAGGAAACTTAGAAGCAAACAGAAGGGAGAGAAGTAGCACAGAAGGGAGGAAGTAAACGCTAAATGCTACTTTTTATATTTAACATCACCTCAATTGTGTAATGCGTGATCATGTACACCTATGTATTAAATGCACAAATTGACAAGGACTAGAGTTTCAGCTTTCTTTTCCCTCTTTGTCTAAAATATTGTCAATACAACAGAAAATATGCAATCAATTAATACTTTTCAGAAGCACAGAGAGGCTACACTGCATGAATCTGGTTTTGACCAATTCAATGGAAGTCATCAAAATCTGTCAATATTTAATTTACAAAATACATTCATTCATCATAAATTGCATATTTTTAACCTGAAGAAAAAAAAAACAAACTAGAAGTTAGGATTTAAAAGGTGTTTAAAATCAGTTCAATATATGCAATTTATAGTCTTATTGCCTATGGGAAACAGCCATATAAAAATCAGCTAATTTAATTTTAGAACTCAATGATTAAGTGTATGTTTTCTTCGCAACTACTTAGATGTAGCTTGGCGACTCTGGCAAGCAACAAACTTTCAAGGAACGTAAGCTGTCAGCATCAAGGAAGACTTCCTAATAAAATAATCTGCACCTGAGCTGGTAAAAGAAAACAAAGGGATATTGGCAAGAAATTAAAATCTCAAATAAGTAAGCATACCAGAAAAACTGTAACCAAACAAAACCCCTCACTTCTTTTTAAATGGACTCTGATAAACCTCAATTACTCGCTTAAATCCAAAGATTTAACCTAATTCATTTCACAGACTTGTCCTAATGATGTCAGTGTGTGAAGAAGAAGCCAATGAAAAATAGAAGGGAAGACATATGGTACTGGTACCAGTTCACCAAGTTTCTGTCATGAGATTTGTCTTATGTGGCAGTACACCTCATCTCCTTACAGTGGGTTCTGCAACTTTTATTTGTCCTTAGGAATTATTTCACAAATCTGAATAAATATGAACCTTAAAACACTGAAGGAAGATGGACAAATTAAAACTGTGACAGAAATCCAAGGAGTAGCCAAACCCTGTAGTTCCCAAGAGTTTCTAGAAAGTTAATTATTTAGCTCTTTGTTTAGTTTTGTACCAATGGAAGTAGAGACACAAAGTTATAAAAACCCAGCACTTCCTACCTAACAAATTACTGATCTGCTAAAAACTGGCACGCTGATGTACTGCAGAATGCATTGCTACCTGAATTCAATTTCATTTCTACTCTCCAGAGCTAAAGATGTATTCCATTATTTCCTCTACCCAGCAAAACCCTGAAACCAAAAGGGCTCTGTAAACACAGTAAATATAGTTCACAATCTCCACTGACTGTAGTCAACATTTGTCCTGCTGTACACATTGTGTCAAAGTAGCCCCTTGGTACCAAAGCAACCATTAGTATGCTAATATTCTTTGCCCTGACCCAGCATATATATTCTCAGGAGATCAGTACCTAATTTATTTTTCTATCTGGGTTCAGAAGATTGAGTGTTAGGAAATATATGTCACCTTGCATTAAAACTCTGAGCTTCTTTTTAAGTCTAACTAAGGAATGTTTCATGAAGGACAAAATGACATCCTGCTAAGACACACATTGTAAGAAAAACATAAAAGATCATCTGCATATTTATCAAGATATATTAAAAATCACACCGGCCACTTCAGAGACATGAAAACTACTGAAGAAATGAAAGATATCTTAGCATTTATAATTAACAACCAATTTAAAAATTTTTAATATGGTAAGTGGTTCAGCAGCTTGCCTGGAACAGATCGTGTTTTGTTTTTATAAAATTCAGACAGACATCTTAACAAATATAACTGCAATTTGTTAAAGGCTACAATTAATGTAGAACTGAGTGGCTTAGTTTTGCTCTTAGCAAGTCCCTTCTGAAGGTTAGGAAGTTTCAAAAATCTCTTGCACAGAGTTCCACAAAGATAAACCAAGAGGCAATGCTCTCACAGAGCTCAGAGGAGCTGCAACCAGGAGCTATAAGCAAGAGCAGGAAGGCCTCAGGAGCTGAAACCAACACCACATTTTTGACTCTCTGGACAGTCCCTCAGACACCTCAAGAGCTCTATGTGCTGTTCTTAAAACTCTTTTCTTGGTTTATTTTTCTCCATTTTTTGTTTATCCTGCAGTCTAACAGCTAAAGACAGCTCAGTGGATGCTGTTCTATCCTAGCTCATTAACATAACTGTTTCTAAATTTCACCTAATTACTTCCAGGCAAGCTTGAATGGCAATGCAGTTCTGCAGATGTCACAGAATATAAATAGAAAGTAACAGGAGCACAAATGGGAAGTGCTACATAATTGGAATTTTTTTGTACAGTAACTATGTGAAAGAAAATGCCAACCTTTATTTTCAGTATCTCAGATGAATTTGTGTATGTCAATTCAAATAAATAAATTCTACTAGTAAAATAAGACACATTTACTATTGAATAAGCAACATGTAATTAGGTAACTTCCTTTTAAGCCATGCTCATTGCAACATCCCAACAATCAAACAAGAATCCCTAAGCGGATTAACAGTGCCTCCATGCACTTTATTAAGCACTTGAGAAACTAGGAAGTATATGGGTTATAATAAAATAACCTTTAAGCTTTGGCTATTCTCCATTATTCCTATCTCTTCCTAGGCACATTTTTTTTTCCAGAGTATTTCCAGTCTTCTACTCTGTCAATAGAAAGGTACGATGAAGTTTTTAAGTGCTATACCCAAAAGCAATTACAAAAGTTCTCACATTTTACCAGTGAATCACATCTACCTGTAATAAAGTTTTAAAAGATGATGATGCTAATAATATAAATTTGCCCAAATGACGCCAACTGAAACAGTGACAAAACAAAGGAGCTGAGGCCTCACCACCCCTACTTTTTTGACAGTGTTATTACTGTTACAAAAAGAGAACAAAATTAAATAAATCTACTGCTGGGCTTCAATCTCCAAGAAAAGTAACAGGTGACAGACTTCGTGTGAGAGGGGAATGAATTCCTACTGATATTAGTATGGAAAGATTTTTTTATTTTCAAACAGTTATTTCAACACTGCTATGCTATGATTCAGGGTTAACCTACATAAGATCAGTTTTACATTGAATCACTCCAGAAAGACTCATTTCAGTTTACTGCGTCTTCTACTTGAAAATTAGAGTAACAACAGTTTCTGCAACATTTTCAGTAATGTTCTGTATCATACATATAGAGACTGAATTCACAGCTAAACAAACCACTTAGATTCAACAAGCTGAAGAAAATATTCCTGGCAAAAATTAATCTAGATTTTTGAACAAAATCCATGCACTATAATGGTATATGAACTTATTTTCTAAGAGGTCTTTTAAGGCCAGTCAGAACACAAAAGCTAGTACTGGACTATAGTACTACTTCAGTGTATTTTCATAACTAAGTTAGAAAATGGAATGAGAACATAGAAGACACTGAAAACAGCTAGTGAAATGCAAAGTTATTATTAGTTAACACAACCTGTGGAATTCTATTAAGTTGTTGCCAAATGTCTTTATGAAGAATTAACTTTATGAAAATGTCGTTCATTAAGTTGATTCTATTTAGTGCTGTGCATGATCTGGTATAACTGACAATAACACTATATTTTACATTGAGGCATCTGAAGTTATTAATTCTTTAAATACTAAGAAGCAAGCAATTTAAATCTTGCCCAATAACTTTTTAACAATCATAAACACAAAGGCCCAGGTCTGACTATCTGAGAATTTAATATTAAGTAACTAAAACCTACGTGTTCACAGTCCTTCACAAAAATTAATGCTGTGCAATTTACTGATTTAACTACCATGATTCACACGCAAATCAAAGCAGTTATCTTAAAACATGGTGTATAAAACTTACACACGGAAGTATGTATGCATATTTATGTATATATGCAAATACAGCTATATAGCTATTGACAGGTATTTCTATATCCATATCTATATATACATACACACATCTGATTTCATATATAAACCCCATGAATTTCAAAGATGCATATAAAGAATTCAAATTGTCTTAAGTCACTTAAAGTTTCCCAGTTACTTGATCTGCTTGTGCTGTAAAGCCAGTATTTGAAATAGAATACAATGTTATTCATGTTTGGTTAGAGTACCTGATGGTTGGGTTTGGTTTTTTTTGTGTGTGCCTTTGTTTTTTTAAACTGAGTAGAAACCTTAATACTAACATGTAGGAAAAAACAAAAGCAAGCAGTCAACCACACAAAAACCTACCAACATCCATGGCAGTTTCCATGAAGCTTTTCTGCCTCGAGGCAAATTCAGCCAACAGTTTCTGTTGCCTTTCTCTGGCCTTCTGTCGTCTATGTGAAAGAAGGGGGAAGAAGAAAAAATAAGCATGCATAATGGAGCAAAAAAAAACTTTAAAATGTCAAGCTGATTACAATTACCACCTTAAAAAGTATCATTCCAAATTAAGGTTAATGTAAAGGAATAATTTCCAAGCCTAAAAAAGGAATCTTTTGATTTTCTAAAGCAGAGTTTTAAAAGAAATTAGTGTTAATTTATTTTGAGTCTGAAAAACTAGAATAAAATGCTGTCCTAAAACACCCTACAAAGGTGTTCACCACAGGATCTTTTAACAGATTAGGCTACAACTTTACAAGAAAAGGAACTCAAGACCCTAATCTTGACACTTTATCTGTTATGCACAGGAAGAAAACAAGAGAGTAATTTGTACAAAAATGAGTACTTTTATGAGAAACCAACATTTGCAAGTGAATAATAACCGCAATATTAAAATCCTGCGTCACTCCCTTTGATATCAAGCTTGATGCTATGGGAAACAATTATGAATTATTTATTTTCCAGCTAAGCCTCCTCACAGTGGTTCCTTCTCCCCCACTTTCATTCAGGATACTGATGTTGGCCACCAACAGCTTTTATACTGGGAATTAAAGAACCTTGAGATTGTGTCCAGAATAAAAACCCTTATCTCCCTGAAGCCAACTTCACTCACTTGTCCTCATTACTTGTCACAGCTCTGGATTTAAAAATGAAAAACATTAGAGACTTACTCTTGTCTATCCTATTTAAACTGTATCAGTGACCTGTACAAGGCTGTATGACCAGCTATGTAAATCCCTATATAAATATATACTGCAGTAGGTAGAGGAATATTGATGGATGTAAAAAGATAGAGAAAATAGACAAAAATTTTCCTTACTTTGACATGAGTTTACAAATAAAGGAAATGGTAAAACCAAATAAAGTCCCTACCCCACAGCTGCTCAGCACACAGAAAATGCCCTCACCTGAGAGTGTTTACACAGCACCTCCCCAGTATAGCTACAGAAGCTCCATCACAGCTACAAATTCTGTGCATCAGCATTTACAATGCATTTTTTCCACTGCTCAGAGATGATTCAGATAACTAACATGGGCTTTAAAAACATCACTCAGTGTCTGATACCCTGATGGGTGAGTCCTCTTTAGTCTCAAGCACTGTCTGGTTATCAATGTCCTGGCACAGGAACGGGCATGCACAGGCCCAAAGCAGCTCATACAGTGTATGTAACCTGTCATCCTGATGTGACCTGTTTTGTAAGTCAAAGCTTCTAACTTGTTTTCTTAGAGGCCTCTGAAAGACCCAAATATCTCTGCCCATTTATCTTCTACACTGAACAGTCACCATTTCTCAAAATAACTTCTATTTACAACATCACTAAGATTCATTATTCTGAGGATCAGACCAGAGCATTCATTAGACTTGAATTTATTTATTTCTCCCAAGAAATTTCTCAATAAACACCTCGACTAAACGCAGAGTGACTGTAAATAGATGCATTTAATAAGAAGACATAAACAAACTCTGACAGATTCAGTACAGCTCAGTAATTTTCCATGATGGCCCATGGGAATATGACACTGCAATTGAAAAAATACTGCAAGCAGCTCCTAGTTCTGCATTTCAGTTTCTATGGCAACAATCCATTGCCTGAATGATGCCACTGTATGTTGAAGTAAGCTAAAAAGGCGATTGCTTAACGTTCACAGTCTGCTCAGTCTTCACTGATACAAAACTGGAATTGGGGAGGAAAACTAAAAACAATGAAAACAGTAAAAACTGCATCCTGGCTGAACATTGTCACTCTGTGGGTTTAGACACTTCAATTATCACATTGTCCTTCAATAAAGTTCATGGGTATATCTATTTCATTATAAATTTAAGAAGATAATAATCACTTAAAACAACAAAAATGGAAAACATTCATTTTTTCCATTGCTTCAGCCTCCAAACTTAACAGAAAACTTAGTGTGTGCCCCCCACAGATCCCTGAAAATATCACATCCTTTTACAGAGGGAAAGGAATAACCTTACCCTTTAGTATATAAAAAGTTACTTGTTTCATCCATGCCCCTGCTTCTCCTGTACATAAATCTAGCCCTTTTGAGTACCACATTAATGATTAGGTGCCCAAGATGTAGCTGTGTTTTATCTAAAGCAGCGATTCATTCTGGCTTTTTCTGATCAGCAATTTTTCATGCTAAACCTTGACTATTTCTCTATTTGACTATTATAAGCAATGTTGAAAATTAGCTATTAAATAAACACTACCAAGACAAAAACAATTTTACTTTGTAAAGTACGTGGCATATAAATATATTCAATCTGTTTGCCATATTCTTATTTTCCAGTACAACATAGGCCTTGGACACATCAGAGAGATTTTAATGAAAAATATGAAATGCAAAAACAAATTAAAATAGCAGAAAAATAAAAGTAATCCAGAAACCAACTGAGTCAGATGACTGCACTTTTCTATTCAAACTTCTAGAACTGTAACTACATATTCTGGTTTCATAAACGCTTCAAAATATTGCATGAACAAGTACTCAATTGTCTTCTTGTCCATTCCAGCCCGTCCTCTCTGCTTCAACTACTGTACTCTGACCTGAATTCCCCACTTTCTATGCCCTAACCTGCTAACACTAGCCATTGCCCACTCCCTTCAAATCCCATGTTCCAGCCTGTTGCACCAGCCAAGTGTCAGTCTCCTCCTTTGCAGCTGAGTCTGCGACATCTCCCAAACATCAATCTCTGCCTCTCGTAGCCTCCAGACAGTTGCATTTCTATTCCACATTCTCCTTCCCCTACCAGCTCTCAAGATCCCGTTCTTCCTCACTGAGATTTTCACTAAAATCTGGGTTTTTACATTTGCTACTCTTCTCTGAATATTTTTGTCCTGACAGCCCAGTTCTTCATAGATCTTCACAAAATCCCTGCTTGCCAGCTTGAGTCTGCCCACACCAACTGATCACTTGCCCTGGCATCTTCTTTTTCCACTGGTACACTGACCACAGAGTTTCTCCTTCCATCCCAGTTTCAACACTACTCCTGTCATTTCTAGCTTTCACCTCTTTGTCAGCTCTGGTTGCCATCCCCTATCTGATTCCTCTTCCATAGGACTCTCACACCAACACCACATTTGCTGAAACCCCAAGAGAAGCAGGTCTCTGCATTCAGATTCAACACTGCTAGTATTCTGGGGACTTTCAGGACTCATTATGTCCCAAATTAAACTCAAAACTGTCCAAACCTTTAAAAAAAACAGAAATTCAGCCCTGAACAGATACCTGGCAGGAGAGTTTTCAGGCCACATAATAAGAAAATACAAACTTTTTTTTTTTTAATAAGATTTTTTTTTAAAAATTAAAAACGTACTTTTAAAATTGAATGGGTCAGGCAAGTGAAACAAGGTAGAGTTATTAAACCCATATATAGCAAACAAAACCCCAAAACAATCATGCTGTGATGTGTGCAAGTGAATGAACAGACAATACCAAAAAAAATTTCTAACTTATCTTCAGGTAAAACCACAAAAGCTAACACAATCTTAGTTCTACACCTCCATATGTATGAGTTTTATAAATGGCAACAAAAAAGGTGAGCATGTATATCACATAAATTATTAAAATTCTCTAATTTAAAGATCTAAAATAGCACGGTACAGATGCCTCCCCAGTACCCACGTAAATCATGTATATTCAAATCAGATGAAGAGAACTACAGAATAAAGAATTATTCTTTTAGTATGTAACTCACACAAAATCCTAAAGATCAATCAATATGTGCACAATATATACTGTCCTTCTACTGCTCCGTTATTATTAACATTACCTTTCTTCTTTATCCAAAGTTTTCTTCTCTGCAGAGCTAATCTTTTTTGGTGGTACAGGAGGTGTCACCTTCCTGCATATCTCTTCAATTATACGTTTATTCAATCTGCTCTGTACAGCAGCTTTCAGTAAAATTCTTTCTACTGCTGTCATTCCATCTCCATGAGAGTATCTTGGAATTTCTGGGTGGATTAAAACATCCACATCATCCAGCCACGGGGGATAATAAGAGTTTTGTTTTCCTGAGAGTTTGTGATGCAATTTAATCAGCAAAGACAATATGCTTTCCTTGACTTCTAGAATGGCTGTGGTTAACTGGGGAGTTGCACCAGGCGCTGACCATTTCATTGACGTTTTGGACCGAACCACCTGATTTGCCTCGCTGGTGTTCCGATTGATGATCTCCTGAAATTTCTTTCTACGTTCTGCGACCAAACTGAACACTTGAGCTGTCCCTGAGTTCTTGGGGAAAAAATTATCATGATTAATTTACAAAAATACAACTGTAAATAACACACATTTCTAAAACTATGGAAAATATTTGAAGCTGGGAAGAACAGCATGGAACTTAAAGATTCTTCTCCATTCCCAAAACTGAAAATTAGGACAGCAAAATACTACACCTGTATATTGCACTTTTGTACAAGTCTGTTATATGCAACTGCATAAAAAGCCAAGTACAAAAGGAAAATATCCATACCAAAACAACTAACAACTGGCTTTACTCTAGTCCAATTTACAGTTCTGTTACACAAGTATTATTTCCTTAGCTTTTCTAGAATAGTAATAATTTCATTATCTTTATGTCACTTAAATGCCTTTATTCAAGTCTATTGAGCACTGTTGGGCAAAGTAACACAGGTGAATACAGGTGAGCTTGCACATCCCCACGTTCATTTGTGCATTTTATCTGGATTTATTAGGTAAGATTCAGAAGCCACATACCCCTGTTTGCCAGCAGAACTTGTTATCCAGGGCATGTGAGCATATGAGTGCAGTTACATTAATGACACACCTCATTTTAATGTATCTTATACTACTCTTGCTTGCAGTACCAAATTTAGGATCCATGTATCAAATCCAGACCAGAAAGATATTTCTTCAAGGTTTTGAAGATGAAATTCTAATATCTTACTCTATCCTCAGAAGGCTGAGCAATTAAGAGATATCAAATATAAAAATGGGATTCTGACCATCACCTCACCTCATCTTTATGTTTTAATCTATTTCATGCCATCTCCCTACTTTAGATTTTGTCTGTTTTTCTGACATGAACATGCAAAAGAAATATCTATTGTATTTCACTACACCTGGCACAGAGTAATCTGAAGTGCTGTATACAATAGATACAAAACCAACACTGACACAGAGATCATGTCATCTACTGGCTATGTATCTTCCAGGATCCCACCATTTACATATTCCTTTGTTTTCACAACAACAACAAACAATTGCTATTAATCATTTCAAAAACACTTTCAACATAAGGTTAACCTTACCTAGCCTTGAGAAAGCTAAGATTAATCTACATTATTAAATGTTAGTAGTATCTTGACAAAAATCAAACAGGCCTAAACACGAAGCTCAAGCAGTAAGCTAAGCCATCAATGGCATTTTATATTTGATAGGAAGCTTATATTTCCAAATATTAAAAATGAAAAGGCATTTTATTGCTTATAAGTCTACCATCTAAGATTACCATCAAGAACATGAAAAAAGCATGAGCCCTTGCAATATGAATTAAAAGGAAATTCAGAAAAATTAGAAGATTCCACTGAACGTTAAGGTGAGCACAATTAAAGCATGTTGCTAGTTAATCGCTTAGGAGAACAAACTGCGCACAGATCTACCTCTCTCTGGAGGCTCTTCCGCCTTGAACTCTGGTAGATTGAGGACAAAAAAAGTTATTAAATACATCATTTGGAAGGAGGCATCATTTGAAATAACTTCTATTTCTGCTATCAGTACATATAGGAAAAATACCCTAAGGAATTAATTAAAACAGTAAAAAAAATAACAAAATGCCAACACAGGCAACAACAACTTAAACTAACCTAGAGAATTTGGTATTTCTATCTACTTACTTGTGATGAAGCTAAACCATCAGAACTTGTACTTGCAGGTGGTTCTCTCTTCACCTCAGGAGCCGTTTCTGGTACTCTTACTCGGACATAGTTAATGAAGTGACGCATGTTAGAAACCAAGTTACTGCCTGGAAACCAACTATCGTGACAACGCTCTTGTCCACCTGCAGATTCCTAGAACAATTAAGAAAACCCTAGTATACTCTCTCTTATGTATTAAAATAATTTGTGCTGCTTTTGTAACTGTATTACAGAGGCCATAATATCTCCATGAGATAGGAACAGTATGTTGAACATTATGTTCCTCAACAAAACTAATATACCTCTTAGAAATTTTGGTAACTGATGTGAGGCCAGTGAGGACCACAGGGCTGATAAATGAATAGGTCGAAGTATCTTATTTGAATATAATCAAATTCAGCCATTAGTGCTAGCTAGCAGAAGTAAAAGGAATTCCAGAGAATAATCCAAAGCTGTACATTTGAAGATTAATATAAAAAAATCAGAACTATACAGAAGTCAACCTCTGGAAAAAAATGTGGCAATTCTTAACCAAAGAGAAGAGTTGATCAGTTGAAAAAATTATGGTAATAGAAGGGAATCACAAAAATAATGGCTCTCTATATTCAGATATCATAGAAGTAGAATTAAAATTCTGACTAATTCTTATATTTTAGAAGATACAGATCTGTGGCAAAAAAATGTTCAGTGATAAGGATTTCAGTTGAAAATTTACAGATTATTCGAGAGATTATGAGATTATGATTTAAAGTTTTTTTGCATCATTTCTAGTATTAATTTATGGAGTAGTAAAAATCTAATCAGTGTTGTCAGACTACATATACAGAAACCACTGAAAAACATAACAAGAAACCATACTCTTCCTCACAACAGTATTTATTAGCTGTTCCCTGTAGAAGTTAATGAAGATGTTTTATTCTAACTACTATGGTAATATCTAATTTTAAAGTATACTCAATTATTTAAAAATACCTTTGTCTTTTCAAGAAAACAATTGTATTTATGCTTACCTCTTCATCTGATTCTTGTTCAGGAGAATTTTCCAACCCCAGCTCAATCAAATACAGAACCATGCAAAGCACATGCTCTGATAAATTCTGATGATCCATTAATATCTAAATAGAAAAGGAGACACATCATAAGATTAAGGCTTCAGTACATCTAAACTTAAAGAGTGTTCTGGATAATACATTCTGGACCCTCCAGTTTTTGTAGATTTTTTTGTTGGGTTTGTTTTGTTGTTTTTTTTTTTTTTACAAATTTGATTAAAAATTATTTTGAAGTTTTTTCTAGCCTTTGATCATCATCACAAAAGCAAAATTTGATTTTATGTCTTTCCAGTCAAACAAATTTATACCTTAAAGCTATTAGTGGTTCAAGCTGTGATTTACTTTAACACCAGAGTGACAGGTACAGCTGCACAGACACCACTACTGCCAGTCACATGCAAAAAGCTGCTCCAAGCCTTCCCTCCCTTTTCAGTCACCAAAGGCCTCACAAGGTCCTAGTCCTTTAAGCGATGCCAGCATAACTGGGAATATCACGAAGGTTAACATCAATTTAGTCCACAACCACATTCACATAATCTTTTTCAGTTACAAATAATAAACAACCTTATCTTTAAATTAATAAATGCCCAGATCTTTTTCCTAACACAGCTTTCAATGCATTGAGAGGAAGAATCAGTTCTGCTAAAATTAAAAACCTGGACAACTTTCCTCTTGAGAATATTGTGAATTAAAGGAAAGAAAATGGCACAAAAAATTCAAGTTACAAAAACGTAGATGAGAAAATATGTTTACAACTTCATTGCACACAGGCTACAGTACAAATTAGTATTTTTAGAGTGCAGCCTAGTAAAGTTTTAAATGAGACTTGGTTTTGAATGGACGAATTTTCTAAGTAGATAAAGCCACGAGAAACATCAGAGACACAAACGTCTTAAAAATAGTATTGTTTTACAACAGCTTTTCTAAAAAGTGACTGAGGAGCTGATTTAATCAAACCCAACCAAATCTGAGATGATAGAGATTATTTAATCAAAAAGGGGACTCAATACTCTGTCAATATGAAGAGCACGTGTAATTGTACCATCTGGAATCAAAAGTCACACTGACCAATAAGTAACATCACCAAATATAGTTTACTGTTCTTCCCCAGGAAGACCCAAAAGCCAGGAGATATAATAAAGGCTGTCTTGAATTCACAAAATTTCACTAAGAGAGTGAGCATTATTTAAGCCAAGCCACAGAATCAACCACTCTGTCTTTTTCAGCATCCATAAATCTGACTGAAAAGTATTCAATATTCCAGCTGAAACAGCAACCCAGTAATGGCTAAGATTTTCAAGATTTAAGCCCTTGAAGGTTCTTAATGGAATATGAGAAAAAGTGGCCAAAGACACCCAAGCAAGAGAGTAAAAGATGATGCATTCCTTCCCTATGTTCTCCATTTTTGTTTCATGTCAAAACATTATTTATTTTCTAGCTCTCCATTACTTCAGCAGCCTTCCTGTAGTACAACAGGTATTTTCCATTCAACAGAAATTTAACAGTGAAACAAAATATGAGTTTTAGGTAAGCTGCCCAGGAAAAATGCCACACAAACAAAGCAATTTTTATAGTTCCATATCTACCTCTTCAGCATACTGCTTCGAAAACTCTTTTTAAGTACAGATTTAAAGTCCATTTTCTGAATGAATAGACTCTTCAAAAAGCATGTGCTTCTCCTGAAGACAGCAGCCAACTACCACAGATAAAACCAAATGTAACTTAAAGACACCGATTAGCCCTGAAAAACATTTGCTATAATCAAAAGAATGTATTTGGAAAATGATGTTAGAAACCACTGCAGTTATGAGACTTATTTGACATTGAGGATTTAAAGCCATTTAAGTTCTGTATTTCTGAACAGGCCCTGCTGATGCCTTAAAATTCTGCAATAGGAGCCAAAGGAACACCACTCATGCCACTGTGTTCCCTGAAACCATCATGGAAGAACAATCTGAACGGCAACTCTGACGGTTAATACAGTGTTCCACAGAGCAGAACAGGATCTTTCATCCACTTGGCTACTGACTTAGTGCGTCTATATATGAAAACATCATTCATTAAATAATCAAAGTGGTAGGACATAAAACTTGTACTAGACTTGAAAAATATGAAAACAAAAAATATTATACAAAATGGAACCTGACTACTCCAAATAAACTTTAAAAATTCATGCTTCTAAGAACTTCTGTAAAAAACGTGGAAGTAAACCAATGTACTTAACAGAAATCATGACTGTACCTTGTAAAGAAGCGTGAAGAGCACAATGTGCAGGGTTTTACAGTGCAAAAGCTTTATGAGACCTCTGTAACTTGGGTGTAGTGGTGTTCTCTTCTTGTAAGGAGGCCATGGGTTTCCAGGGAATTTGCCACTTTGCTTCAAGCTGTTGAAACAAATGTTAAATGTTGAAACTACTGTTAAACACTGCAATAATGCAGAAACCTGCCACTGCTATAGACAAACATTGCTTTGTGTACCCAAGAGTAAACTAACAAAAATAAAAATAGGTAAGATTCCTTTAAGTAAGTTGTAAATTATTTTTAAACAATATCTTTGGTTAAGTATTTTATCTGTGATGACATTCACTACTTTGGCCCTTCAGATGTATTTTTAAACATTTATGGAAGAGTAACAGACTCAGATAACCAAAACTCTGATATGGCTTGTAAATTTATACAGACTATTTGCTCAAGAACAAATCTGGGGCTTGAAAACGCTGATAAAGTGATTCACTGTATTACCTGGCAGTGAAAACAAACCATTTGTTGTGGAATGAGCAATGGTGTGATGCTGCATTTCTAAAAATGATCAAACTTACAATGCTGTGTATCTGTCCATTGCAGACTGCACATCTCTACGGTAAACTGTTCGAAGTATTACCATGACAGGGTCAAACTCCTTATCCCAAACTTCAGCTGTTGTTTAAAAGAAATTACATGTTAACATTCTCTTTAAAGACCTTACCACTTGTTTTAGATTCTCTTCTTAACTAGCTTCGATTATGTCACTTCTAGTATATATTTTTTCCTAGCAAACTACAGCAATTTATAATAATTCTTACTAATAATACTTTCTGTACCAATAATTACCACTATTTATCAAAACAGAAAAATAATTTTTGCAAATTTGATTGGTTTCAAAACAAAAAAATAACATTCTGTTAAGTAACCCCCAAAACATTTCCGTATGGTATCTTGTTTTGCTCTTTTTCATTTCCCAGGACATGTAGAAAAGGTTTACATTATTTTATACTTGGTACATGATAAGCACAAGCCTCTTGAAAGTAGGGAGTAAAGACTGTGGAACTGTTAGCAAGTAGATGATCATTTACCATTAATTGCAGTGAACAAAATTGCTGCAACAACACTACTTCTTGCATCAAAAATGGTCAAGCTTTGTATCAAATAATATGTGATCGATCATTTACAAACATGCCTTTGTTTTATAACTAGTATCTATGCATTATTTCAGCATTAAAATCTTAGTTACATCCATTTAATTTAGCAGCTCTGAAGTGACATCCAGAGTGGCTGTTCAGAGCAACCACAAACAGAAAATTCTAAAGAGTCAATAAAATATTGCATTTGATGGCCTTTTTTTTTTCCTAATTACAAGATATCAAAAAACAAAACTAAGTTTCAATCTAAAGCCAAATGAAGACATTAATTCTATTAATTGTTTTGAAGTGTTTAGCTCTCATGACACAAAAAAATGAAGGAAAGATTTGATGACCCCAAAACGAGGAAGAAATTCAGTGGATACAGAATTTTAGCTCCACCAGCAGGCGTAACACAACACAAGTGCTTACAACATTCTTCAAAGTTTCCACAGGCAGAAATAAGCAGCTTTACCACACTTCTGAGATTAATTTTCCCCAGGCAGGAAGACAAGTGCCTTTGCTCATAGCTAGTGGTTTAGCCTCTATATTTTAACCTCTGCTAAGGCTAACAGTTCTACAGATATCCTCACAGACTGCTGAGGGAGAACACTAACAAAGTTTCCATTATGTAAGAAATACAATCAAACGTAGCTTGTGGGAAAAAAAAAAGAAAACCCACACATTTTTTCTGGATAGAATTTAATATTTCAGTCTAAAACACACACCAAGCTTGTTTGGGCTGCTAATGCATAATGAGAAAAAAGGACTGAGTGAGCCATACAGTGAATATTGAAAATGCGCACACAGCTCATCCTCACTAGACAAATCTACAGTTTACAGTAAGAACCTGGCTCTGGAAATTGGTTTGGATTGGTTTTGTTTTTCTAAATGATGGTTAATGGAAGCAAAATCTAGGGATCTGTGAACATAAAGTAGATTCCGCCCCCTCAAATTTAGGGAAACAAGGGATTAGACGATTACAGAGAACTGATCTGATAATGACATGCTTTAACGGTAACAGGCCACTACAATTCTTAAAAGCAAAGGGTTTGAAAACCTATATAGTCTTATGGAGAATATGAACACTTAAGATGGTAAAGAAAGCCATGTCACCTTTTATTCCTTCAAAAGATTTTTCAGCTTTTATTACTTTAAGAAAAAGGGAATCTGTATAGTGTTATAAACCACTTCATTATTCAGTGCTATAGACGAGACACTTGATGCAGTTTACCTCTTGAATTGTTTACTTAAGTTAAAAAAACCCTATATACAAAAATCTCCAGACACTGCTATGTAGTATTAGATTCCCTAAATACAAAATGCTATGACTAAAACCAGCATAATCCATCTCTTTCCTTCTTTCCTCCTTTCTGTTTTATGAAAAAGACCGGAATGTAATTAGCTCCAGAAACCAGACAGGACATAAGGAAATGTAATTTATGTAATATTAAAATTATGTTATTTTAGATACATGGGTGTTAAGATGCCTAATTACACATCAAAGAGCCAGGATTAATCAATTCCCAAATCTTTGGTTTCACAAAATCACTTCACTAGTTGTTAATTTGTATAAAAGAGCTGTATTGACATGTCAATCTCCCAGTACAAAAACTGGGAAACAGTACTAGTACTAGTACCTACATTAACCACCACTCCCACCCAAAAAATCCACAAAAGCAAATGGTTTCAAAATTGCCAGACTCTAACCCTCCCAGTTCTCAAGGGAGGTGTGTGGGGGAGGAAGGAGTTAATCCCTCTTCAGCTTTGCCATTAGCCTGCAGCACAACCACAGCACATGGAGCATTTCAGATTTCTACAGGCTTATCTGCTCAGTGACAGGACACAGTAATGGAACACTGAGTTCTTAAATTATTTCTCTCCTTTGATATACCAATGCTGTGCTGAGTCCAATTTAGATGACAAGCAGGTCAGGGAAAGAAACTTGTCATTTTTGCACTGTATGCATTGTAGAATTACAGTACAATATTCTATAAAAAGTCTAGCCTGAACTTTTTTCCTAGACCTTCATAGTGGACTGCAAAAAATGTTCTAAGATACCAGTATAGTTAAGCAACATAAAATAAAGAATTATGTAGTAGTATCTTCAATAGTCAAAAGGTGGAGAAGTTCAAAGAAAGTATCTTTGCAATTCACATTTCACTACTGCAAACAGTGCACAACTCTACTAAATATATATCAGATTTATTTAAATTGTATGAGTAATTAAGTAGGCAGATCAGTAAAATACAAATAAGATAAATGTTTGTTTCTCCATTTTCCTTTGCTTTCTGAGAGTAGTTGATTAGTATGAGAAGCTCATTTTCACTCTGGATCAAAATCTTTTTATTAAAGACTAATGACAGTCCTTAGCAATGCTCTTAAATATAAGCAATTGTCAATAATAAGAAAGTTTTGTGGGGTTTTGGTGGCGGTGGTACGTTTGGCTTTTTTGTAGAGGATGGGGTAGAGTTTTCAACACTGGTAGGTTGGGTTTGCTTTTTGGGTTTCTTAAGGAAAAAAGTCCACTACAGAAAAACCAAACAAAACCTGGTTAGGCATGTTACAACGACTATGTAGCAAGAGAACATTGATTACCATACCTTTAGGTGTATACATTCCTTGTTGCATGGAACCTCCAGGTTCAAAAACAGGGGCTTTAAAATCAGCAACTGCTGACAGGACTGATTCAAAGCTTAAACTTCCTGGAATAATGCCACTTTTAGGATTAGGGTTTTCTGGAATGTAATGCTTATGTTAAGGAAAGCAAAGTTAATGTAATTGCAGGACACAGAATTTCACTCCTCTCTCGTTATTTTCAGTCAGTCATTTCCGATCACATCTCAGCAGTGCGCTGTGCTCACCACAAGAGGTCTGTATGCTCCAGCTGCTAAGAACAGTAACTTTTACTGAAGTGAATCTAAGCCTCCCAGCTAGGATACTAAACTTTTTAAAGTAAGACTTGCTAAGTGTTTGGCTCAACACAAATAATAAACACAATAAATAATTCTGCACCTTGGATTCCACAGGTCTCACTTTTGACAGCAATACTTAACTGAACTACTGACATTACCCTACAACACAAGCAGCACTTACAACTAAGTAAACTTCTGTTCAGTGGTAAGTGATTGCTTATATAAATGATTCACTTATTTTACTTAGTTAAGTCATTCACTTAAGTGAATTGTTCTAAGTAACTGCTTACTTTACATACTTGACTGAGTTACTAGAGCATACCATAATAATTAAAAATCCTTATTATGCATTTATTAATCTCAGTGTCATCCTTTCCCATCTTGGTATTCCTAATATTTTTGCTCAACGTCTATCCCTGGATTGCAAGCTCTTCTATGCAACCACAAGCTATTTGCCTACACAGCCTAAGAGTGACAGCAGGAATGCATATTTATGGTCAGCTGTCCAGGGACATGAACCCTATGGCTGTGCAGAAGGACTTCTTTGAATTTGCTACTCTTTCCCCATGATACATGCACTTCACGCTACTGTCAAAGCAACATGCAAGATTACTATTATTTGCATTTTCAGCTACTGATAGCAAAAGCCAATATAATGTAGAATGCCTTCTTTTTATATCAGCATAAACTTTGCAAAAATAAAAAGCTCAAATCCAGACAAAAATGACATTTGGCTTAACTTCTTACAACATCGTTGGAAAACACGTTTTACCTCACACTAAAGACTTCTAAAGACCAGTAGAGCTTTCGTATCAAAACCAGTTTTAACTATTAAACAGTACTGCATTTATTGTAAGAAGAACCAAAATTGGAGCAAATGTCTTTGCTAGTAAAAATACACAAAAACACAACTTCATACAGTTTTTAAATGATGTAAGCTAAAAATATATTGTTCAAGACTCATTACTATCCAGGCACCTGTCACTCTCATTCAGGCACATTAGTGAATATATTCCAAGGATATGAGATCCAGTAATGAACTGTGTGTCCTGTCATTCATACACAGCTGGGCTACCATCTCCGCTCTGAGGATCTCATCATCTGTCATTCCTAGAACAATGAAATGTAAAAAGCTGTTAAAACAGCATGATTTTAAAACACACATTCAGTTTTCATTTGACATTAAAAGCATGTCAAACATGATACAAATTAATATTAAGTAATTATACAGTGCCATAAAAATACAGGGGTTAAAAAAAAGGGGGCATGTAAATATTATGAAAAGCACAATCTCAATGAGAAATACCAGAACAAACTCAAACTGCTGTCTTTCTGGAAAAGATACAGAATTTTCATGTCATCACCTACACAAATGACCCACTTCCATTAAAGCCATTTTTCTCCATTTTTATGTATTATATCTATTTCCATTTCATTAGGGATTAAAATTCAGTAACAGGCAAAGATGAAAGCAAGTGCTGAATGCTTGAAGTTACTATACGGTTAAACAGCTTTACAGCACCTACCAAGTGCTGAATATAAATGAAGGTGTAAGAACGTTATTTACATACAAATATTCCTAAAGTAGTATATCTTACCTAAATGTAAACGAAGACTTAACAAAAGGACCAAAAATGTTAAGGCTCCTTCCAGCATGGACCTTTCATGCTCTGAGTCAAGAACTGTATTTTGATGCTGTGATGCCATCGTTAACAAATCTACCACCTTAAATCTAAACAGCAAACAGCAAAGCAAGAAACTTCAATTAAACATTCTCCAACATTAAAACGCCAGTGTGAAATGTACTGATAAACTCAGAAGAGCACTCACAACAACCTAAAATGAAATACATAAGTTCAAATGAAAACCCAAACTGCAAATGAAAATAGATGAAAATCATGTTCTTTTCAAATTTCAATTTTTATTTAACTATCAATGGAATGAGCTATAGTTACAGATATTAGATATGGATATTCACTCCACATGAAAACACCTTATATTTATCAACATATAAAAACTAATGCATATTAATTGGTGTTCAAACTCTGACTTTTTTCTGTGTCTCTTACAACTGCAGTTCTATTTATCCACTTCTTCAGGACAGAATATCCTAGCATATGAAAATGTATGAAACTTAAAAAACCGAAAGATGCTCAGAAAACAAATATCTGAAGCTTCACTACTGCCCTGTAAATCAAAAGCCAATGCTGTTAAAAATCAAGAGATACCTCTTTCAGTAGAGCCCTTAGGTAAGTGTTAGTTTTGGCTAGGCAGAGTCATAGCACTGAAGATATGTATCAGATATGCAATTTTTCTATTACACACTATAAAAATTAGCACGACAGCTAGCACAACATTCACAACAAGAGCATTCATCTTCTAGTCCTACCTTTCAAAAACAGATGAAATAAAATAATCGGGGTCCAGTCTAGAGGCACAGACCTGTAGAAAGAGAGTAAATTAATTTTATTAAATTAATTCTATTCAATAGTTTGTAGGTAAATAATATTGGCTTGGCTTCTCAGAAAACGTAACTTACTTGCAGGAGATAAATGTCAGGATCAATCATTGAATTGCAGAAATGAGACTGCACGTAAGTCATGGCTTGTCCTTTAATTTGAAGACCATTTCTAACCCACATATTGCTGTGAATCTCAGAAAGACTTGCCTGTTCAGGGAACATAAGAAGAACTTGCTCTCAATTTAAAATACAGAATTTCCAGATTTGGGTTTCTTGTCAACCTGCACTCCATTCTGCCCACATTAGAATTTTGTTTTCCAAGCATTGGTCCTTCCTGCCATTTTGGAAGAGCTATAATGAATACTATTACTGTGTGCTTCTCAAGAGTATGATAACTAATGGCACTTCTTAAATTTTGGAAATAGGAAGGGGAAAAAAAAAGATGTTACCCTAACTACTCTTTGTATTCTAGTTACTACTGTCACATATGGCTTATTTTTATATTCCACAATTAAGATACACTTTCTATTGTTAAATCAGAAGTCTGCCCGTACCTGAATCTGAAGTGGGTGAATCATTAGTTTCATCAGCATCTCCTGATCCGGCAGGATAGTATCCAGATCTAGTTCTTGGCATTTAACAGCCTAGAAACAAAAGCAAGCATGTTGTTGAACACTGTGTTGAATGACCACATTCCATCTTCTGTGAAACTACAACACGTGCTTACCTTACTTAAAAACATGGCAAAGTAACGGTGCAACGGCAAATGAAAAGTAACTTGATTGGGTGCTGGCTGAAAGTAAAATAAAGGTATTTAATATAATATATTGAAAAAAACAAACATACAAATATCTTTGGCCCAACCACCAAGGACAGTATCTTGTAAGTCTTCATTTGATGGACTTACTTTCCACTAACCTAGCAGTACTTCATTCCCCTGTCTTTTTGATTATTCAGAACTTTCTCTCAGACAGTTGTAGTTCATCTCTTACTGAGTCCCCAGAAGCTTATGTCACTCTGAGTTAAGTAAGTATTGTTTGCTAAGTGGCAAAGCTGCTCCCTAGTTGCCAAAGCAGAAGAGGACTTCTGTTTTGCCCCTGCTTTATTCAGCTCTTCATACAGCACAACAGCAGTATATTCACAACACTGCTTTCAAAACTCATAGCTTAAGCCTACACCCACAAATCTAAATCACCAAGACTCTACGGGGAAAAAAAGGATCCTAGGAAATAACATTGCAAGTATTAACTACAAATTTCAGCAAGGCAATCCTTTTTTGATCACTTGCTGGAATAGTCACTTAAGTTAAGGAGAGGGGGCTGGTTTAGGGGGTGTATCAACTTTGAAATTTAATCAGATTTTCACAGTACTATGCCTAAATTCACTAAGGATATTTACCTCATCTACAAAGTTGATAGCATCAAACCAGTCCTGAAGCGCTTCAAGGCAGTATCTGACAACATTGCGTGTGTATTCTTGTGTTTCCTGCAGTTAAGAGAAACCACCACACTTGCATGAGCCAAAACAGTTTTAAGTGCCATTGTTTTCCTACTACACGTAACTACAATTATTTCAAGAATGTTTTTACAGTACACAGAAATACTGAGGTTGGAAAAGACCTCCAAGATCACTGGCTGAACAACACGCTGTCAACTAAACCACAGCACTAAGTGCCAGGTCCAGTTGTTTCCTGAACACTTTCAGGGATTGGAACACCACTATTTTCCTGGGTAGCCCACTCCAATGCTTAACCATCCTTCCCATTAAGAAATTCTTCCTGTTGTCCAACCTGAACCTCCTCTGCTGCAGCCTGATGCCATTTTCTCTTGTCCTGTTGCTGGTTACCTGTGAGAAGAGGCAAACTCCCACCTGGCTACATCACCCCTGAGCCTTCTCTGCTTTGGGCTAAACAACCTCAGCTCCCTCAACTGCTCCTCATAGAACTCACTCTTTAGGTGGTTCCAGTGCCTACTGTTGCTTAATTTATCCATTTACTTTTACCCATAATTTAGAGCTGCAAGCATAGAAGAAAGTCTTTCTAAGCAACCAAAAGAAATAGTGAATGGCCTACAAGTTCTATCTACTTAAAAGTTCCTCACAGTTGGCTAACTCAAACACCCTAAGTGATATGATACGACATTACTGCATAGATTTAAATGGTAAGCAAACCTTGTTAAGATTGTATGATATAACTCTGTGACAATGCCGTAAAACTAAACTAAATTTCAGGTTAAATCATGTTTCAGGACTAGAGCTGTACATTGCCCTCCAGAAGAGAAGCAGTCGTGTGCAAGAAGGAAAGACAGAGTGGAAGCAAAACCAAATTGCTCTGTGATCAGCAGAACTTGCAAAGCCTCTTTTCTTAACAGATTTTTCTATCTTCCCTGCCCCCTAAACACAGACTCCAGACTTGCCTCACACTCTCAGGATATCCAATGGCACTTTTCATGCAAAAGGCAGCAGTGCTCAAGCCAGCCAAAAGTTGCACAAGTGGTGACGACCTCAGTCAGGCACATTTTCTCACTAGGAAATACAACAGTCATAGTCCCATCCTGTTGCTCCACACTCTGTGAGGGCCAAGCTCTGCTGACTTTCCCTATCCTGTGACACATGAGCTGGAATCCATTGCAACCCATCAAGCTTCCCTAAGCATACAAGTTTCCCATAGCAACTAAGCTATGAACTTTCTTTAACACTATCAGATTTATTGAGAATGACCAAAAGGTTCAAACATGAGCCTAAAGACATGACCAACAAGACAACTGTCAGAGAAGCACGGCCTTAAAGGAAAAAGAACATCTTATCCCTAAGCAAAAATGAAAGGTACTCTTTAAAGACCCAGAAGCAGTAATTCAGTTTTCAAAAACCAATGTAGACTCATAAATTGACAAATTCATAATGTATCAGAGTAATTTACATCACAGAAAGGCTTTTGCAACTGCCTGATACAAACTGTTCTAAAATCACATGGACTGCTTGCGCAGTTTTTCAGTGTGGAATTCAATCCACGCAGTACTATCTCACGGATACTATTACATATCTTAACAAGTTAATTTCAAATAAAAGTATTTGTTTCACAGAAAAACAGTTAAAAGTATTTTTCATATGTTACGAATTCCTGAAAGCTGATGGATTCTATTTTTGCTGTCTAGCAAAAAGCGACAAGTCTTTGCTCCTGTTTGGAGACCATGTCAGAACCTAAGAAGTTTTCACCTCAAATTGACAGGAGAACCACATAAACCCATGAATTACTCCATCCCCCATCATAATGAAGTGTCTATTCACAAACACAGCCAACATCAGAATCACTTTAGGACAACTTCTGTGTCTCCATTCCCACTGAAAAAAGGCAGAATAACTCAGAGACATTTATCAAGCCCTTCATTAGATTACAAGTTATTCTATATGTACAGTCACATGAAATGACTTCTCACATCCTAGACTTGTAGTCCCAGTACTGGAGACAATGAATTACACAAGTATAAATTTTATACTACTATACACAGAATCTGAGTTGACTGGAGTTTTATGCTATTTAAATAGACAAAGACAGCCAAACCAAAGTCTTTTCAAACATAAAAGATAGCCCTCTCAAGTTTGAAGATTCTAGAATAAGTCATGAATAAAACTAAGAATCATGACAGGGAAATCTTAGCCTTACCCTAACTTTGCAGTGTGACAGCAGACCCCACATTGGCTGGGCACAGGCTTCCAGCTCAGCAGCAAAGGCAGCATAATATGTCTGTGATTCGAACTCCACGTGCTCATTTAATTCTCGTTTATTTAGATTCATACCTTCAAAGATTTAAGCAGAGTTATACAACACAAGATTTAACTAAGCCTAAATGGAATGCAGTATTTTTAGTATTATACATTTACACATCTCTAAAAACAACTCCACAAAGTGTAAGAATCTATTTTATCTAGGGGCAGAATATTTGATAAAACAAAGTTTGAACAGAAATATACCAGAAAAGATAAAAGACTGGCTAATAACTGCAGTCCTTGCTGTTCACGGGACATTAACTTCTACTTTGAATGTCATTCAGTCAATCAAAATGTCTGAATGCTGGTCCTCTTCCTAAGCAAAACATTTATCAGTATTGAGATACACCACCATAAAATATTTTTTTAATATAATAAAAAAAATTCTTAAAAGTAAGACTTAGAAATAGAGCCAGATTTATCAGATTAATTTCCCATATATTTAAATTTAGAACTCCACCAGTAAAACTGTTTTGTTGTGATATGTACTTTAAGTACAGCCTCAGAATTCTTGCACCATGGATCTCAGTCAACTAAGGGTGATGGGACTGCTCTTCAATTACTTCACA
Source organism: Sialia sialis (assembly GCA_009812075.1). Classification (NCBI taxonomy): domain Eukaryota; kingdom Metazoa; phylum Chordata; class Aves; order Passeriformes; family Turdidae; genus Sialia; species Sialia sialis. The sequence continues at coordinate 13,506,752 of VRYO01002782.1, forward strand.
CCAAAAAAAAGATTAAATAATTTTTGTAATCTGTTTTCTAGAATATACAGTTCTCTTCAAGAAATACAATCTTGGGGAAATTCTAAGAGATTAAATATTCACTGTAGGAATTTTGCTACAACGAAAACTATCTTAACATCCATATATTAGTACCGATTATAAAAGGCACATACCTTGAAAAAATGATACAAAATTCATCCATGTTACCAAAAGACCATGATCTTCCAAAAATTTCTTTGCCACACTTTGGTGTGAAAGTATGTTTATAAAATCACTAACCAGGGGCCAGTAAGTATTATTCTTCAGTAGTGCTTCCCCACAATTCACCACAACATGTAAACTGTTTTCTTCATCTAGATTTTAGAAAGAAAACAACAAAAGGAGAAAACAAAGTAATTTTTTCAATTATTAATAAAGTTACAAAAGAACACACCCTCCCAACCCATATCAAAGAAGTTCATCCTCTACATCTGTAAAATGTCTTTGTTCCTTTTCATAAGGGGGACTCCTGGAAAGGTCAGAAGGGAAACAGAATTGATCCTGGATTCACAGTCCAAGCAAAACAACTTACAGTACTCATGTCAATTAATATTCTATTTCAACAGAAAGAAGAAAAAAATCTTGCACCTGATGAGCAGCCTTGGGGATGGCTCCATTCCAGTCCAAATGCACTGAAGGAGCCCTGTAATTACCCCTTACACAGTGAAAGGGTCATAACCAGTACAGCACAGCTGCACTAAAAAGACACTTATTGAGAGACTCCACCCTCTGGCTTATGAGGCATATCTGTGTGTAGAGTGGTTCTCTTTGGCCTACCTAAGAACAGGGTAACAACTCTGAATCTGCTGAAGGATTTTGCAAAGGACCAGCAATTCCATCTATCCCAGTATAGATTAGACAAATCCAAAGTACTTCAAATGGACACTGGAATTGCCTCTTATTTAGGGTACTCTACAAGCCAGGGTTAATGCAAAGCCATTTAGAGATTTTTCAGAGGATAAACCATTACCAAAACTTTTTCCTTGGGGCTATAAATAAAATCTTTTTCCCATATAAAGTTCATTAAGAGGAAAGTGCTGACAGAGAGGAAAAAATTCTCTAAGAACATATGGACATAAATCTCCATAAGGAACCAGTTTTATCCTCTGCATCTGTATTTCTACCTCTCGTCCTTTCACACTATGTGTGAGAGAAGTAAGCTGAGTTAGTAACACAAAGCTGGTATCAACACAGGCCAGCTGTTTCATTAAAACAGTTTGTCCACAAATACCCCTAGTGAACTGTACATTTTAAACAGCTGTTCAAAAGACAACTAGGATCTGCAAGCAATGCAAATTCAATATGCTGCAGCACACACAAGTCCTGCTCCATGTTTTCCTTGCTCCTCTCAAACATGCTTTCTCCACCTATTCAATGGCTGAATTTGTAAATTTTATCTCATTCAGATACTAAACAACCTATTGTTTACAGTAGCTGCACAAAGAAAATTCTTCTTAATTTATCTCACTAACATAGACTTCTCACTATTTCCGGCATTATAAGACATAACTTGAACTAAAGAAGATACAAGCCCAAAGAAATGCAAAAGAAGGCTACGGAGAATATCAGAGGGCAAAACTCCAACGACTCATTTTATTACAGTAATTTCACGATTATAAGCCGCACCTGAATATAAGCCGCACT
>VRYO01002782.1:13509434-13555848 GCA_009812075.1 Sialia sialis
CCCGAGCCGTACCGTCACGGGCAGCCCTGAGCCGCTCCGTCCTGGGCGGCGCCGAGCCGCCCTGTCCCGGGCGACCCCGAGCCGCTGCGCCGCGGGCAACCCCAAGCCATGCCGCCATGCCGTCATGGGCAGCCCCGAACCACGCCACCACGGGCAGCCATGGGCCGCCCCGAGCTGCGCCGCCTCAGGTCTCACAGCGTCCGTGGTCCGGGGCAGCCCGCGGCAGCTCTCTCACCAGTCAGCTCGCACTTCTGGTCTGGCCTTTCACCGGAAATTTTCCATAAATAAGCCGCACCTGAATATAAGCCGCACTACTGGGGTAGGATGGATTCTTCAATGAAAAAGGTGTGGCTTATATTCGTGAAATTACTGTATTTCTTTTCTGTCCATTTACAGTATGCCAAACCCCTCATATATAAAGCAGTGAGGAGGAAATGTTGTAAAAACACTGAAAAGTGCCAGACATATCCCAGAGGTGGACTTGGCAGTACTAGGTTTACTGTTGACTCAATGACCAATCTAAAAGATTCTATAATTCTATAACAGTATCTCAGTTAAGAGAAATCACTGGGAAAACAGAAAAGGAAATGGTGGAATAGCTGCTCCAAGGGTTGAGTCATCTCTCACACATCAATCACAAATATATCTAACTATATTTAACTTAACAGCTCAAGTTTACATCCATTAATTACCAGGATGATTCTGAAATTATACAGTTTACAATAGCTCAACTGCCACTTTATAAAACAAAAGGTTGATCAAATTGGTATATTGACAAACTGTTAAATTATTCTCATTTCATTATATTAAATGTCATTAAGGCAATTACAGATTTTAAAAATTACAACAATTTAAAATACTGCAAATAGCTTTTGAAATTCTTTCCAAATATTTCTTAAATTTATACAGGTCTCAATTCATGTATATAATTTTTCACTCAAATAGCTGCTTATGTATGTTATGCAACACATTAATTACTAGCAAGGTAATAATCTGCATTCTAAACTATGTAACATTCCTTAAAAAAAAAAACCACAAACCAAAGGATAAAATATTAGTATCATTCCTGATAACTACCTTTAATTATAAATATGTATGTATGTATACACACACCTTTATATTTCTAGGGACACACACCTTTATATTTCTAGGGAATTTTGAGATTCATCCTGTACCATCTATTGCTAGATCCCGTACATTTTTTGAAAAGGCATCAGAGGGGTGGACTGATCACCAAAGAAAGATTAAATTTCTTCTATAAACCTACCTTGCAATTCACTTTTAATAAGGCAACTTTCCATCATGTACAACAGAACAGTGACCATAATATCCAGCAGTTGGCATTCTTCTGTTACTTGGCGTGCTAGTTCTTCATTGCTGAACAACTGAACGCTGATATGCACAATTCTATTAGACATGGTGTCTGATTCATGGCTTTTCTTCAGTGTTTTCATAATAAAAGCATAATGCTGAACAAATGTTTTTGTAAAAGCAATCTGCAAATTATAAACAAATGCTGATGTTAATAAGCATCATACAAAAATGACAGCTTTGATTATAAAATATTCCTTTATGAATGTAGTCAACATACCCTGGGAAACACCAGTTGCTATGACAAGCTAAAAGTGATGACTGTTTTCTAGAAACAGACCAATTGAAAAGATCTATTTATAGGGAGGGGTATCTTAGACTGCTAATTTTACTACCTTTCCAGAGAATTTAATCTTCTCATTCTACACTTTCCACACTAAAAAAAAACCAACCAAGGAATGTTCAAACAAGGATTTAATGTCTCAGCATGCCTGTGAAAGTAGTAAAGTTCTAATAATTAATTTATCCTAAATTTGTACATCCTACAACAGGATGTCATAAAATGATACACCATGAACAATGAGTTTAGTAGTGCCTTTTAAAGCTGCCTTATCACCTGCAGCAATCTAGCCATGAAGTAAGGTTTTCATTTGTTTTCAATCATTTCCACGCTGATTTTCGTTTCTACTATCATAGCTTCCTATACCTTTAAAATAAACCTTTAGTGCTTTTCTCTCAAGAACTAAACTAATTATCCAGCTTTGTTATTCTTCACACAACAGTTGGTGTTCTTTTAAAACCAGATCAGTATTTAAATGTTTTGCACATATACACATGAAGCTTAGTACAGTTCTGTGTTCCACTCCATTGGCCTCAAAATGCATTATAAATCAACCTTTTGCACAGCACATACATGAACATATCTGCTAGCTTTGAAATCACTTCTCACTTAGTAGGTTCTGAATTAACACCATCTGGGCCTGCTTGACTTAGTAAGAAGACAAGCTGTGTAGTGATAAAAATCTAATGTCTAAAAATCCTTTGCCTATTGCATCTGGAAATATTAACCTCTCATAAGCATAGAATTAGAAATTTTAAAGCCACCCTCAGGCAGCCATGTTTTCACCAGACTATATACAGATCACTACTTTATTTGGCCTGCCTTGGATTCAGTGCTCCCATACTTTTATTATGGCACTACCCTGTTACTACCACCTGAAAAATACTTCCAAAACAGGATGACATAGCTTTGCTATTAGACACAGAAACTGCTGCTCCCAGCAAACACCAAAAGATAAAGTTGTTGATGTAAGAAACTGAACCTGCGTGAGAATGAGGATATCACAGCAGGAAACACTGAAAGAATACTTAACTTGCCCTCCTATATCTGGTCCACAGTGATGGAAACCTATATAATAACTGGAAGTATGTTCTGCATACAGCATCCACACAATGGGAACTGTTTTCAGCTAAAGCCTTTTCGGCACAACACATTCACAATACCTGAGCAAAGTTAATACAACATCATTCTCGTATTACAGATATTCCCATCACATAATTTCCTTTAAGTTAAAGGATAGAAACTATTTTCATCACTGGCATTAGCACTTATCAAGACATTCACATTATTAATGTTAAGCCTCAGACAGAAATGATGTAGCAGTTATTTTAAGAAGTCAATATATTAATGCTGCTAGTAAAACAATATACTTTATTTCTTCACACTCTATTATGTTTAAACAGGATTTTTAAATAGGGTTCTGTGATGAAGAAACTATGTTTTACTTGTTTTACACAGCTCAATTCAAGTTGACTGCAAAAACAAGGTCCTTCTCTAGGGACAAATTTTGGATTTTTTTTTCTTTAGTTTACACAGGCACGCATCAAAACTTTTTTCACGCATTACAGTAGTGAACTTCTGAAAGCACTGTAAATTTTCTCTCACTACAGAATAATGGTAGAGACTCTGGAAAACAACTTAACTAAAGGAAAGACAGAAGCTTTACTCTTACATTCACTTGCAAGTTAAACAAACAAATACAACCCTTTCCAATTTTGACAGGAAGAAACTGAACTCATTCCAGAAATTAAAAAGCTGAAATACTGTGGTAAACTGCAGTCAGTACATGAAACCAGCCATAGTAGGCCAAATCAGTCCATCCACACATCCTTTCTTTTGGTGGCCAAAGCTATTTACACAACTAACGAAAAATACAGAATGGAGCAAGAATGTGATTGTTGTCATAACACATTTCCAAACACTCAGCTTCCAACCTTCTGCAAGAAATGGTTCCTAAGACAGACATGCTTTCTGTACATCTATTTTTCTTCACTGACTTACTCTCTATGATCTTGAGCAGCTTCTAAATTTCTACCTATGGAAAAATAAAGTTAATTTTTTCAGCTAGCCTTTCCTCTTGGTGACCGCTTAACTTCAATCCCAGAACTCTTTGGAGACTAACATCAACCCTTATGCCTCAGTTAAAACTTATATCTCCCATGTTCATATTCTCAATGCTAAGATAGAAAGCATTTCTGCCAGCTGAATGCTGCACTAAAATTAAGATTCCAATAAAAAAACTGTTCTACAGAATTTGTAGAACAGCATATCCAGGGGTTAGTGAAGTCCTATTGCTGTAATAGCTGCCTCAAGGGTCACTATGGGAGGTGCTTGACAAGGCACAGCATTTCTGGTAATTATGTCTGTTCATTCATTATCTCTACCAGATGCTTTTGTATTTTTGTATTTCCAGTATTCCAGATTTCAGCAAGGCTCTGCTTGCTCTTGGCTGATTTACACTCTTCCACCACCTTCCTGTTTACTGCCAACACATTCTTCGCCTTCTCCTTGGTCACATGAAAGTCTCTTTCTCCAGCCTTTTGCTTTTCCTCTTGTCCAAATCATAACACCTTTAATTTCTTGGAAGCTTCAATAAATTTTTCTTCTGCTATCTTTTTCTTCACTTTCAAGTCTTCCATGCTTCAAATGTCAGAGAGTGCTGGAAGGGATGCCTCAAGCACAAATCTGTAAGGCAAAGACCACACTTTTTGTTGCGCTATCTCTCCAATATACCAAAGTGGGGAGAGAGGGAAGAGCTAGTTAACCCAGGGTTTCAGCCCACCCCTTTCAACATCTCTTTTCAGTACTGGGAGTCCTTAAAGGGAAGGTTTTTTTCCTATTAAAAAAAAAAAATTCAGTGTAACTGAGATTGCTGGTGGCTCAGTGACTGCTACACAGGGCAGTGATGGACGCTAATATGTTTATGCTGGAGGTCAGAGATTTCAATAATTTCAAAGCATACACAGCCAGCTCTGTGCCCAGCTATCTCCCTCTTTATCAGAAATCCAATCCAGCAGAATTGTGCTGATTTAATGAGCTAAATCACCTCACGAAGAATCAGATAAATTGCATGACAGCAGATACAGAAAAAAATTAGAACAATATATGTGGTGAAGATGGGACGAGAGAAAATAACAGAAAGCTGACAGACCACTTGGAACAGTTCATATCCCGAGAGGTATTCCTGTTGTTTGAGAATGCAGTATGATTAATCAGCAAACAAGCTTTTCTTTCAAAAAAGCAAAATGGATGCACATAACCATTCTCCTAATTCATCTCAAAATACTGTGTTCTCTCTTTTCCATATAAAAGGCAAAGCCTCTCCTTGTAAATTAACCACAGGCCAGATAAACATGTTTAACATTCATGCAGCATTGGCAGTTTTGCAACAAAGCACAAAAAATAGTTTACTGCCTCCCTAATATTGCTATATGATACATTTTCTGCTCTGAGTTTCCTTACTACTTAAAAATGCCATTTAGACAATCACAGCAATTAAACATAGATTCTAAAAAAATTTTGAACACTTGTAATTTGTTCTTCTACTAAAGTTTTAACATAGGAATTAACTGTTTAATGAAAAACAATATAAAACTGGTAAAAAAAACCCAACCAACCAAAAAAAGGTTACAAAAACTCTTCAGTCCGAGCATGCAGTATTGGTGGGGAGAAAATGGACTATTTCCATTTAAAGGTGGCAATCGTAGAGAGACCAAATACACCACAAGCTCCATTGTGAGTGAAGAAAGATCATGAACAGAACAAAAAAGTCACTGAACACTATGGCTCACTGTCAAAGGAAGCAAGATCCCACAATCATTAGAAGCTACTGTTATTACATGGTAAGGTTATAAGGGAAACACAGCAACACTTACCAGATTCTTCCGCGTGCTGCTAGCAGCTGGGTGTTTTTACAGGCAGGAATTTAGCTGGCAATGGATCAGGAGAACTGGATGTCCATGTGGGTGTCCAAATATAAAGAAGAATTCAAGCTTCATAGCTTCACAGGATCATCAGTTAAAAAGTCCTAATGCCTCCTCATGTATTAGCTGAATTTCAGACCAAGATGCATCTATGCTGATATCCCAAATCAAAATGATGTCTTGACATGGACACAGTAGTGCTGAAAGCTCATATCTTTGCTTTTTCTTCCTTGCAAGTTATCTTCATGTCCTTTGTTTTGATGCAGCAAGGTTTTAAGGAGGCACAAATACATGATTGTCCCATTATAAACACACATATGTGAAGAAATCTGCATGACTGGACTTCAGAATTTCTTGATATTTTCCTCACAGCAGGGATTGAGAAGGTCCAAAATATTTGCATGGCTCAAGGGTATGACATGATCAGAGCAAAATGTTAAGCCTGATTGCTATGTATACTAAGTCTTGGGAACATGTGCAGCAAACAACCAAACCTGGCTGCACACCAAGATTTAAAACAGGAAGATGACATCCAGTCTCCACAACTCCAGGCCAGGAGATACTTGGTAGGGACAACTGCAAAACTCTGTAAGGAAGCACCTGGAAGGCTGCCAAAATCACCTAGGGCATAGCTGCAGCAAGAACACTCACACTGTAATGGCTTGTATGGAGAAACCACTGCCTACTACAATAATTGAAACAGGAATGAAATCACTGCAATTGTTCACTAGTCATACCACGCTACAGAATCATACAGTGCTGATCCACATGTTTTAAGTGACAAAAAACAATTTACAAAGTAAAATAAAATGAAATGAAGTCCTACACATGCAAACATGCACAAACAGACAAGAAGGAAAATGAATCATGAAATCAAAATTAATAGTGCTGCTCCAGATTTGTCCATTTTGTTTTGTCCACATTGGTTTTCAAATACTAAACACTTTAGAACTTCTTACAAAATACTCAAAACAAGGTAAAAGACCTGTGTTATTTTACTGCTTATTCAAACATAAGCACACATGGTGTCATGCAAGGCATACTACACGTTAAGTAAGTTAATATAAACAGATACTTAGGTTTGAATGCAGTACAGCAAGTACCTTATAATCTTGATCTGGCAGCATGTTGAGTAAGAAAGTCACCATCTTCTGTGGAAACTCGTATTTTATTGTCCAAAAAAGTAACTCTTCTAGAAAACATTTATGCTTCAAAACATCCATGATAGACTGATCTGCATAAAAGGTTGAAGCAGGGCATGTGTAATGCAAGAAGTATTAAAGCTAAGAACAATAATAGTGCTGTTGCACTCATAAAAATTCAGTAACAAAAATTAAAGAACATCTTAGCGCATTCTGTAAATTATTTCTTTTTAAACACTGGGAAAATGAAGATCACCAATACTGCAGAGTGTCAGAGTCTGTAACTATAAAAAGAACCTCCCAGGGCAGTCAGTGAAAGTTTTCAGTACAATTCTACCATGGAGTACAATATTCATTGATTACATTGAATCACATCACCTTACCATAATAGCTGCACTGATTATAATGCATCACAGTTAATTGCACAATATTTACGCAATCACTTAATAAAAGGAAACACTGTAGACAACTACTTAACTGAAGTTAAAATATCAAAACAACAAAATGCAATTTATGATTAAGTGATTCTATTACCTAAACAACACTTTATCAAGCTCTAAACAAAATAAACAGAAGCAGTAATGTGTTCTTTATTCTTACTTTCAAAGCAGTATATGCACTGACTGACCAGTCCCTAAGTTGTTTGCTGGAGTTTTTTAATACAAAAATTACCATAACCAGATAATCAGGAGGCACTAGCTGCTGATGGTAGCACTAGACAGTCCCCTTTCCTGTCCACTCACTCTCCCCTTTACTCATGCTGACAGTGAGATCCCTGTAGAGGACCTACATACGAATCAAGTCCAGGATCTTTCCATTTTGTCAGCTGTGTTTTCAAGCAGATCTGTTTCCTGATTGCAAAGCTGCAAACTGACCTTTGCTAGAATAAACTGCTAATGAAATTATCATTTGATAGAGCATAAATCATATTAACTCTGTTTTTAAAAAACCTAAAATATAAAGACTCTTCATCATTTTTCAAGGGGTTGATTATTTATGCTTTACAACTACAACAGGTGTGTTCACTCCAGTAACATATGAGGACTCAAAAAGAAAGTAATAAGAAAGTAATAATACTATTACTTCTCCATACCTAGAAATCAACTCCACTGAGGATATGCAACTTCACACAAAATCACATATTCCAACTGGAGTGTATGAAGTGCTCCCACCTGCACACTCTTCCAAAAACATTTACACTGAACATCTGGCCTTGAAGACTTGCATCTTCACTGAATTGCGACAGCTTTAGAGGCTGCACTGGATAGCTTTGTGCCTATGCTAAGCAAAACAGGCATTTGTGCTCTCCCAAAGCAGGAATTACCTCAAATTTCCACCATTACCAAATGTCAGAGTTCCCTGGGCAAGTAACCAATTTGCTCAAACTTAAATTTTAGGGTTCTCCTCAAGACTCTAGCAAGCCACAGGGAAAAAAAAAAAAAAAAAAAAAGTTTTATTCACTATATTTGACAAGCATTGAGATAAAACATTACCTTCACAGAATCATGAAGGATTTTAAAGTATTATAATATTTTGCAATATTAATTAATATTGAACTATTTTGTAAGGTATTACACATCACCTACAGCAACAAACATATGATGCTCATTCATGTTCTCTTCCTCATCTCCTGTTATGAAGTTGCATGTGTGATTTGACTGCCCACAAAAGCTTGGTAATCATGCAAGACTGAAGTCCTCTGCTCACAGAACAGAGAGCACAAGTTTAGGCACATGCCAAATGCTTCTGAGTGAGAACACTGGGCATAGAAATAACACAACACTGACCATGCAGCTTTCACTGACAAATAGCATAGGTGAACAGTGCATATCCAATATTTCATGCAGCAGTTTCAGGCAGGGACACAACAAGACATATCTGCTTACACCTGCTATATAATTTGAGTAGGCAGAATGCTCTTACGAAACCTGGAAAATTTGTCAACACTGGGACTAATGTCCCCACTCTTCTGAATAGCACCCAACAACAAAAACGTGCCTCTGGGTTTAAAATTGTCTTAAACATCTGGTATTTCAGATGGATGCAGGATGAGGTTTTAAAACAGATCAAAAAAAATCCTCAGTACTCAGTCCCATACCTGCATGAGTGAACCTCAGCATAAAAACTGTACTTTCTTTAAAGAAATATTTTATTCTTTCTTCGTGCCACAAAATACCTCACAAAATGTTGTAAATATCTCTCTGGAATATGAGACTTAGCATTCCAAGATACCCTCAGTATATAAATAACTCTGGATGAAGACAGTACCACTGAAGAGCTAGGATGGGACAGGGAGTCTGCTTACATGGAAAAGGTAAATCTGTTTTTATTCAATACTCAGTTTTCCAAAATTTTCTTTTCATACTCTTATTTTATACCCTATTGGACATAAAATACGAATACTGAAAACTTCAGAAAACTATCTGATATTTAATAAAAACAGATACTTACCCTTCCCCCATTGGCAGACTCCCTCCTCTGGGGCAGATATTGGGAGCTAGCAACATCATGACCAGAGTCCATGTTGGGATGCCTCAGAGGGGGAAGACTACAATCCTGAGGGGAAATGAAATGTTGAATTCAAGTATCACTTATTCTGAAATGCCACTGCTGATACTGGTTTTCTGATCAGGCAGCTTCTACATCTGGGCTTCCTCCCTGCCTCTTCCTAATTAGTTATCATGCATCAGAATAGCAGCATATTTTCCTGTGTTACCTGACTCTAACTCATTTTTTGACAAGCTAACAGCCTCTTAAATCCAAGTAGGAGAACTTTCCTTGGATGTCTCCATGTTTCGTGCGTTTCTCCAAAACTACTGCCTCTTCCACCACTTTACCACAATCTCACACCATTTTTAAGATCACCTCTAAATAATACTGTTGCCAAAACATTTAATTCTGTGCTTTTTCAGCTTCCTTATCACTTTGCCTTCAATCTGGAAAAACTACAAACAATTGATCTTACTTTCCCATTCTCCTCACATCGTACTATTTCATTGATTCATGAACCTTTGCATTTAAAACTCAAGCTCCAAACCTTCACTCCAGAGACTTTCCAGAAACTTTATTCCAACTTTCACCACAATTTCTCTACCCAAACATGCTTTTCTCAAGGCTTGCAATTCTTTGCACTCCCTATGTCAGTATCCTCACTCATATTTAAAAAAACCACAACCAAAAATATTATTAAATGCTTTTTAGCACAGAAACATGTCATGCACAAGATAGAACTACCTTGTCTAGCCTATGGTTATTCTTGAACTAAAACTTGTACTGACCTCAATGGGAGTGCTACTCATGTTGGACTAGAAAATGCAAAAGGGACTTATTTCAAGCTAGAAAAATTGTAGAGTGGTTTCCAGAAAGACTAAATTCAAGTATTTTATCTTAAATATTACTAAAACAGTACAGAAAGATCAACCAGAACCAGAGAGAACTGTTCTTGCCTGGCTGCAAACACAATCATACTGTACAGCGGCACAATGAAAAAAAATTGTCAAGAACAAATACATCAAAACTTGTTTTATAAAGCTATATTGCAGCCTTGATAGACACAGTGAAAATTGAATGAATTTTTGGAGGTCAGCTTACAACACAGAGGTGACAAAATGGCCAAACAGAGTCCCAGACAGTGGTACTCACAAGGGAAATCTAACCTGCCAATTACCGCATTTTCACTTGCTACTCTTTTTCAGTCTTTGGTATGTGTAATACCTATCACATGCAGCACTACAGTGCTCAGGAAGTGAATTGAGTATCACTGGATATTTTTAAGACAGACATAAAGCATACATGATAAACTGAGATCAGTACTTTACAAATACCTTTGGTGGTGCTGCTTAGTTTCACTCTCTTGCGCTTTCCCACACCTTGGCTACCATCCTGGTCCTCCTGGGGTAGAGCAAGAGTTTTAAAAATTGACAATTGTATACTCAGAGTCTTATTGCCAAGAGATGGTATACTCTCAAAATAGGTTTAACAACCAAACTAAAACAGAGAAGCCTCCAGCATATTCTCACAAGAAAAACACTTTTACTGTTGACAAGAATCACACATTGTGTGCCCTTTAGAGAAAAACATAATTGCCTTCTTCCCCCCTCAGGCAGTCTTATCATCCGCATTTATTTCATTAATTTTGTAAGGTCAGTTGCTTTGATTTCTAAACAAAAGTTACAAAAGTTTAACACTCAAAAGTTTCTAACCTTTGCACATCTAAAATTTTACCTTACCTGCTTCTAGGGTTTGTAGGGTTTTGTTTCAGAGAAAAAATATCAGCCAACATTTTGTACATCCAACTTGGCAACATATATAATTAGCTACATACCTTCTAATCAATCTAAACTTCTGATGCAAGAACAAAGTATTCTGACACCTTTAAGAGGCCAATTGTGTTTGTTCCCTACAGAATAATGGAAACATTTTACACAAGCACTTGTCATCTGAAGCTTTCAAGGCACTTCACAAACTAAACAGCAAAGGTTCCAGAGCATAACAGAAGTTAAAAACATCTCCACCAGCACTTCACAAAATCTAACACTGCATGTTAAAAAAAAAAGAGAGATTACAGGAGTATATTAAATGTTGCATGGATCTTTGCCAATTCTGGCAGTCCTAATGAAACTAGAAATAAAGATTTTTACTGGAGCTAATAAAACAGAGCTAATTAAATTAACTCAGATATCTACAGTTAAAAATAAGTACTCAATATCCTTCTTTCCTAAGCAAATGCCATGTTTTACTTAAAAACTTCTTTTGGATAAAGAACCAAATTCAGATCCTCAAGAAATTACTATCCTTCCTTGAGGAAGGAGATTATTCACACTTTATATCTAAGGACTCACCACAAGTATGGTGCAAATGAAAGGTCTGATTTTGCCTACCCTTTCATTTCCTCCACCTGAAAATTCATTTTATGATGGACACCCATTTGAACACTTAGGCATCCTGCGGTCTTTTTGAACACAGCGTACTTTGTTACTTCAATCAGGAATGAGTCAGTAAGTTCTCAGGATGTTGCCACTGCCCAGTCCCAATTAGAGGGACCATGCATTCTCTAGAAAAAAAATCACACTTGCTGGGATATTACTATGAACCGCAGCACTCTGCAATTCAAGTCTCCTGCCATGAAAAAAGCATCAGTGAAGAAAGTTAATTTATTATTTTATAATATTTTTATTAATCATGAGTTGCTTGACAAATACAAATTACTGAAAAGGAAGTCCACTCTTTTCATCCAAAAGTCAAAGTAGACTATGCAGGTGGAAAGCTGAAATACTTATTAGAAAAATAACATTCCTCTCCTCTGTACTCCCATGTGAGTTAGATCGGGCATTTACAATTTGTTTTTAATACCCGATTATACTCTCTTACAGCAGAGTAAAACTATGTTATAATTAAGAAATGGGGCAAGAGAACTGGATTTTAACTGGATTTTTTACAGTTAAAAATGTTCTTTCCTACCAAGATCTAATGGGATCATCGTTTCACAGATGGAACCCTAGATTACAAAATTTACATTGACTACAAATCAGAGCAGGGAACTAAACAGCTTGAAAATTTTTGCACAATTTAGTATTTAATTATACGTCTACAATAGTAGATAGTTCTGAGCAAGAAATTAATCTGAAGGATGGCTGTTATTTCTCATGTTTTCCTTTCTGCAAAAGGAGAAAAAGGACCCTCTCTAAACCTGTCCTCCTGTGTAAAAAGATTTTATGTTCCAAGGAATCAAATAAAACAGTCCATGAATGCTTTTGCCTCACTGAGGGCTAAATATTTTTATATGGGGTATCTCTTTACATTATTTAAAGTTTTTTATGTTACCCTACCAAAATACCTGTTAAGACTTACTACTTGAAATTAGTTTTTAAATAGTTAAGAAAGAAAGATAAGTATAAATCGATAAAGTCAGTCTATCACAATTTAACTTTCCTCTACTTATTTATTAAAACTCAACCTAAAATGAGATGCTATCCTTTTTACTCCCACTCCTGTTTGGTAAGTAAGGTCAAGTCTACACATGGGAATTTCACTACAGAGAAATTCTCACTGCTGCTATCACCAGTTCAGCAGGATTCTCAAATGCCAAAAACAGTTAACACCACTCTTAGCATTACATGCTCTAAGTTTGCTTTAATCAAATCCAATTTACTTGATAGTGATTTCTGGAATACCTACACAGGTTTCTTCTCCATTACATACATAAATTAAACTGCAACAGTATTAGCAAAACTCAGGATTTTTCAAGCGGTCCTTAGTAAATCAAAGGCATAAGATCTATTCCTTTATACCTCCATTACTCCTAATTAGTAAAACTGGGATAATGTATGGCAGATATAAGACGTAAGATTTGTGAGACATGGCTGCAAGCATTCTCTCCCTTTAGTATTCTGTTGCATTTCTTTACAGTCTTTAAAAAGTCTCACCTCATCTGAAGAATCCCCTTGTCCTGATGTTGCCGTACCACCTGCCAAACCTTTTGAAATAAAAAAGTTCAGAGATTCTTTTCATAAGTCTTATATTAAAAAGACAGAATTTTAAGATATTTAAGCCAGTATGAAATGGAACACTACATTAATTTTCTTTAAAAGATACATAGCAGTGGACTGAGAGTTGGAGTAAGATTTCTAAGCAATACAAAACCAGGGATGTGCAAATATGTGCCATTACAGAGCTTCAATGCACTGTGTTAACACATAAGCATTCTTTCAGAAATTGAAAAAAAACAACTCTGATTGACTTCAGTGATAAAAATAAAAAAAAAAAATTTCACAGAACCTTTATAAGAGGTGCTACGGATTGATAATCACTTCGCTGCAGTGGTAAAATTCCTCTATGAGCAATTTCATCTTGCCTACTCAAATTTCACTAATGTTATGACTGGAAAATGGTGCTTAGCTTATCAGCAACAAGAAATTAATATGTTTAGCTTTGTTGACAGAAGTAAGAGTCCTGTAATTTGGTAGTGCAACAAATAACAGGTAATTCCCTAAGTTTCATTAAGATTAGCTTATCTTAAAAATAAATGCAAAGCAGTATATATAAAATCAATAAATAATCAAGTCTTCTCTTAAAAGTATTTTTCTACACAAACCTTGAACAGATAACGTGCTAGATCCAGATCCTTGTTCCTGAATACCACATGCAATTTTATCCTCAGGAAATGCCAATCCAGAGCCTTTCAAAGCAATGAGGTACTTTTCATGACTTTTCTTTGCACATGCATTCTCTCCAACACCTTGAATACATAAAACAGTATTAAAGCACAAAAGCAACTCCTTGGGTCATATATTTCATACTCTATGCAAACAATCTAAAAAATGGCCCACAATGTTTTAATTTAATAACACATATTCTCCATTCCAAGAGTCCAGATAAGCATGTCTTACTTTCCATTCCATTTCTGTATCAGGAAAACCATCACATATAGGAAAGAGAAGTAATTAAATTTCTCCCACTTGAATACTATAACAGGAGAGAAAAAGGAAAGAAAGAATAAAGAGAACTGCCCCTGAGGCAGCTGTACTAAGTGTTTCCCCTTTCAAGTAAAGATTTGGAGATTGCCTGTTCTTTAACTAGCTGCTGGACAATCCAGTTATGGCAACTTGAAACTACAGTAATTACTGTATGTTCCATACCTATGCAAAGGACTCGTAATCACAAAAAAATAACATGGAGTTCATTCACACTAGGTGTTTGGGGTTAGTTGTGACTGGCGAACATTTTTAGATTCATTGTTATTTGGTATAGGATTGAATAAATAATAAAGGGGGAGAAATTTTTCAAGAAAAAGAAATGAAGCAGGCTTTGCACAGAAATGCAGGACAGACAATGGCCTTTTGCCATTCAGGTCTCTTCCAGTAACCTCTGTGAGAGTAGAGCACAAAATAAGTTAGACATATTCCACTTTGAATAACCTTGTTATGACTAGTTTGGAAGTAGTAAGCTAGAATGGATTTCTTAGAAAAACTTTTCAGAAAAGATGTTTTTTTAATACATTTATTTGGGACACAGATTCGATGTTTGCTCTTAATGGTCTTAATGACAAATGTTTCTAGTCACTCCTGAAGCTCATGCTCCTGTCAACATAATAGCTTTAAAATGATGCAGTTTTTCTGTGTTTTGAAATGTCCAATAAAAACATGCAGAAAACGAAGTTATAAACAAAACTTATGCCCTTAATTCCTCATAGTTTGAAAATCTAATTATTATAAATAACAAAAACATACCAGAGCTAAGATCTTTGTAGAACTGTTGGCTAGTTAAAACCTGGGTAAGAACTGATCTCATTGCACCTCCCATTTTGGTCAAGTCTTCTAGGAAGGAAACATGAGGCTCCAAAACCTGGAGGATTTTATGAAGGTCTTTCTCTGATGGCAGATCAAGAGCTGAAAACCACATAAGAACTTTTGGTGGAGATAAATATAATTCAGCCAAAACCGTGATAAGCAGAACAAAATTAAAATAATTTATATACTCATAATGCTCTAAAATTCACACATACCAATTTCAAACTACACCTGATTTCATTTTCTGGAAGAGTTCAGCACAATGTCAGGTAACAAAATCAAATCACCTAATCAGGCTGTAATTTTGTTACGAAGAGAGGTACAAAATACAAGGACAGAAACTATGGATAGCATTCATGTACTGTGTCTTCATAGATTGCAAACCAAGAGATAACAGCATGGTAAAATATGCTAGATACATGCAAATTCAAAACATACCAGGCTCATTATATCCCTCTCTTAAATGCTGAATCAGACTAAAGATGAACTGTGGAAGAACTAATTCTGACATCATCAACAAGTCTTTCGGAACCCGTGGAACATTTGAATTTGATTTAATCCGGTGTCTTTTACAAAACCTGTAAAACAGATGAGAAAAATGTTAGCCAAGCACAGCTCAGCAGTTTTAACACGTACTAAGAAAAGCATTCCTTTTTCATTTTTCAGAGAGTATATGCTTTTACATTAGAGGTGGTATGGAAATGGTATTCTGAAATTCCAACTACTCTGTTCAAGCCCATTCTGATTCTGAGGCAAGAAAATTATAAAGCTGCCAAATTCTTTTTCTGCTGCTCAAAGTTCACATATGTAACATCTCACCTTCTTCCCATACCTATCAGAAGTATCTTCCACTGAGCTGTCAGAAGAACACTGACTTTCTTCTCCTTTCTGTGACATGATCAGAGGTTGGACTAATTTTTCAAGTCCTCATTCAGATAATGACTTTTAAAAATGTCTTTTGACAATAAAAACAACTTTAAAAGGCATAAGATTTCCCAGGATCTGTGTATTTCAAATGTATAGCAATTACAATTTACAAAATGCTTACAAAATTCTTTCATTTAAAAAGAAAAGAAAACATTTTTTCTTTGGAAAATTCCTGCAGGGTAGTAGCTGAGGCTTGGCTAATGCACAGTGACACGATGTTGAGTCAAACCCCATTAGAGCAGACAGAATGATTTCCTACTCACTTAACATGAGCCTGACTCAAGAGACACCGAATACTTGTCAGCTCCCAAGCTATTTTTAGAAAGGATATACACCAACATCAAAGAGTTATTTATCCACGTGAAAAATGACACTAAACAAAGAATAGTCTAAAAATACATCACACAAGAATAAACTTTTACTGAAAAGATTCACTAGATTTTACTAATAATTTTTCAATGCAAAAATTCAGAACATAATACAGCTCTGTTTGACTATGAAAATTGTTTTCCAGATTTATGCCATGGTTTCCAGAAACAGCTTGCTACTTTCTAAAACTTAAGCCTTTCCCCTTTGAGGGCCATTGAAGAATCACCTTCAAGAGAAGGAAGAAATAGAAGAAAGCCATAGAAAAAGTAGGTAAATCAAGAAAATGGAAGGAAAAAAAAAAGTATACAAGTCCAACAATTAAAATGGCAATTCACAAAAATAGCTGTCAAATTCACCAGATTAAAGATTAAGAGCTTCTCCTTCTTCTCCTTTGCTTTTGCATGTTAGAAATTAGACTTTTTATTAAGAAGAGGTACAGAAGGACAGTATTAGCCTGTCAATTTGCTCTTTGTATATACACCCAATATATCACTGGGATGGAAAGAACTCAGTGATGACTGACAGTTTTCTGTTAATTAGTGTCCAAATAAACAGTGTTCACTTTCACCTTCCACTTTACATAGCACATTCACAGAAGCTAAGAAAATTCATTCCATGTTCCTTGTTCATGTACAGATAAACAGCAAAATTTGCAATTGCAGGGAATTCGAAGGGGCTTGTAAACATCATTCACTTTTTCTCTTTGGTCGTTCACTTTTATCTTTTCCACACTGAGAAACCTGAACTGCTATAAATCACAAATGTGGCCTCATCTATGCTAAAATATGGTATTTCATATTTTTTAAGTAATTTCTTGCCCTTTCACCACTGTCCATATAAGAAGAGATCAAAAGTAAATAAATATCTAAAAGACACAAAAGGAATTACTATACAGTGCATTCTGAAATCTTTTACATCCCACCACACCCCCAATATATATTTTACATTCTGTCAACAATGTGTTTACACCGGCTATGATCGCAGGCTAAGGAAGCCACTGTAACAAAACACACGGTGAAATAATTTTGAATCCCAGCTTCTGTTAAGCACAAGGCTTCCTTCCACAGAAAATAAGCTCTGCTCCCCATGAAGTCTATGTCAACATGCCAGTCCTGAATCTGTCAGGACAGACTCAGAGTTAGAAGGGACCCCCAAGGATCACTGAGTGCAACTCTTAAGTGAAGGATATCCACGGGGAATGAACCCATGACCATTACTAACATGGTGCTCTAACCGACCGTGCTAATCTCAGGGTCATGGTTTAACTATTCCAAATTTGACATATCCTGAAAATAAAAGTTATGAGTATGTTGTCTCTTGAGAAGCTCAAGAAAGTATTACTGAATTACAAAGTGTGCTAATTATTGCTATATTAATACAGATCCTGGAAGATCAATAAAGGACCTAGATCTGATTCCCTGTAAGGAAAAGTCCTTTCACTGTCACATGCATTAACCACAGCAGGTTCAAACAGGAAACAATTTCCAAGCCCTAAACCTTAAAGTAGAAACACCAATGTAATTTACAAAAGACACCATACTCTGTATTTATTGTTCAAAGGCTATATGTTAAAGTAGCACAGTCCAGAATTACCCAAAGTCTTCTTGAAAGTTTTATATTAATTCCTTTATAAATATTGATGAAAACGCCACTTACTTGGAAGGTCTTCAGAGTTAGGGCAACAGCTGTTTTAACTGAAGAAGAGACTGAACCCCAAGCTGTGCATAGGAAGAAACAAGCCGAGACTTCTTATACAGGAAGAAAGAGTCACCTGAACAAACTCCTCAATGGGTTACATGGACACTGCATAAACAGCAGCCAAAGCTATTCCATAACCAGTTCCTTATATACTTCTGAAAGAATACTTCCTTACCACAGCATCAGTTAAAGAAGCGTACACTCACATAAATGTGTGTTTTAAAATGCTTCTGAGACTATCAAAACAGTCTTTAATAGGCAACAAAAAGGAGCACTGCCACAGATGCCTCCTGGTACCATCAAGCCCCAGAAATCCAGCACTTGCAGCAGGTAGAAATCTCTAAGGAGGGGCAATGGAAGGCCGATATAATCTAGATAAGAAATATATTTTTTTCTGAAGCTCAAAAATAAAGACAGAGAGGAAGACTGACTAGGTATCTGACGATCACCTTGATCTAAGCTTTTTAACTTGATTTCTACATTGCAAAATACTTCTTTCCAACAAGTCTATAGTTCTAATCTTTTAGCAGTTCATATGTCTTGTACTATATATTCTTCAAATATTTTTACTACTATACTAGAATGATGTTTAAGAATGAGTGTACCAGTGAGAATGTCAATTCAACAGACGAAAATATTCCAGCCCTATGTATCTGAAGATTTAGCATGGAAATACTAAAATACAGGTCCACATGAAGACAAAACCATAAACTTTTTTCCTTATTATTTTCTCTGAATCAAAACTATATTGTAGTTTTGATTTTCTATGTATTTTCCTACTTTTGAAATCACTTTTTCACAAAAAGATAAGGCTAATTTTAGCAAAAGGAGAGAATGAACAGTAAATTTCCAATTAAATAATAACTTAGACTTAACAAAGAATTTTGTCCACATGACTTCAATTAAAATTCTGACATTTCTTATGCTGCATTAGTATCTTATTCCTGAAATGCAGAACACTGCTGACATCTACATGATAAGCAATATCATGATATAAACATAAGCACCATTAGTATCTTCTGAATAACTTCCACGTCAAACTTTCCAGACTAATTCCATTCTTTCCTACTATTTCCATTTTTAATAATTCTACTGTGAATTTCCAAACTGAAGTGGCTTCAGGTAAAATATCTCCTTCCCTTTAGGCTACAGTTTCACAGCCTAGTCGAACTAGATCAGTCCTGCCACAACTCTGTCTTATTTGTTCTAGCACTAGGACTTGACTGATCCTATGTTAAACCAGCTCAGAAGCCAAGCCAGCAGAAGTTATTTACTTACAAGAATATATAAAAAATTACACTGGGCCAGTTTAAATCCACCAAAACTCACAAACCAGTCTCCTTGGAAATCACACTGAAATTCCCAAATCATTTTGCCATCATCCCTTTCCTTGTTAACCTGACTACAGAGAACAAAATCAACCAAAACCGCAAATGAAGACACGCAGGAAAACGCCACTCTGGCCAGCACAAGTGCATACAATGCTCACTGTGGAGGCAATTCCCTCACTTCAAAGGAGAGATTGTAAACTCCACAGTTATCACAGCAGCTGATAAATGCCTTCAGTAGCAGCCACACCACACCTTTACAGCTTTTGAACATTTGATCAGTCCTTCATCCACTACACCCCACAGTATCTCAAGTTTCAGTTGCATTCCAGAAACTCAAGTTCACATATACACAGATGGACTATTTTTACCCCCACTTTTCTCTCACTATTTTGTCCCCTGCCTCCTGATGTTTAAAAGCCATTTGTTTTTTAACTGGATCATCAGACTGCCAAAAGAAAGGATCCCAATTTCACATTTTTAATAGCAACAAAAGAGAAACGAGACTACTGTTCCTATTAAGTTTAGCATGTTTCCCCCAAACACCCTAATAACTACATTTCATTAGTTAAATTCCTTCCACCTGCAAAATGTGGTACTGACTTCAAAACCCAAGGAATGAGCACTCTTCTGCTCTTTATGAAAACTGCAAGCTATAGAGTTCATAGACAAAACTGAATACTTGCATTTCTGCTATTAGGGTGAAAAGATGTCAGTGTCTAACTCTTCTAAACAGAAAATTTCCAAAGTAGAGACAACAGAGTGAATAGCGGAGGACAGTGAAACACAGCAGAATAAATAACGGCTTCTCAAGAAAAAACATCCCCACCTTTAAAGAACATCTTTTCAGGCTTTAAGCTTTCATGACTGGCCAGGTTAAGAGGCTAGAAATCAGAGACTGGACACTAAGAAGCTATTCTAATCCTTGCAGAACAGCAGGAAGAGAGGCAATGACTCACTAGAAGCTCTCTTGGTGCTCAGTGCTGCATTAAGGGAAGAAGCACACCAGTTCAAAGGAAAAGCCGACAAAGCTGCTCTGCAGAGCATTTCTAGTATTCTGTTAGACCTCAGACATAAACATCCTGTATAGTAGACAAAACTACAATTATTTTCATCAGTATACAAGTAACCATTATCAATCAGAAACAGTAGATTTGGCAGTTTCAATCATACGGACTTTTTTAAAGAAAAATTGAGTAAGAATGAGAAGGAATGGACTTCTGAGAGTTGGAGCTGAGTTGTGTTTGAAAAGGAAGCACAAAGCTGTTGGAATTGAGCATTTTTGATAGTCAAGAGAGCAACTCCAGAGAGTAACACAATCTGCTGCTGCAAAGATATTCTTTAGAGAAAAGGTGGATGCTCTGGAATAAAATTACTGCACTGTAATTCCATCTAAGTACAACTAACTTTTACCTAGTTTGATTGAAAAGCCTCAATCTACACATAATTTGAAATATATTTGTACAATATCAGACACACAGTGAGATAGCTTACAAATGTAATAGTCTCTTTGGTGCAGCTTTTGCAAACATTAGTGATTGTAAAGTGAAGCCCTTACAAATTAAAAAAGGCTTCACTTATGCTATTAATGGAAATATTAAGATTCTTTAAATTCTCTTAGTTCATCTATTTGCATGTATGAATACAGTCTTCAACAGGAACCACAGCCTTTCCAGTTGAGAAAAGAAACTTACTTCCTAAAGGACCTTAAAATACAGTATTTCACCATATTGAAGAAGGCATTGATGAGAACACGCTTCAAATGTAACTCTAAAAAGCAATCCTTATCAAGGTTTACATGAAAAAAGCACACAAGAAAAATATTTACTTTCAAAATTCTTTAATGGCAAGGAGTTTAAAGGAATTAAGATATAATGAATATTCAAATTCTAGAGGCTTAATTATATTTAGGGATCTGATTTTGCAGAGTTCTTAGTCTTACACAGCATCCACATGCAAAATGACCAGCTGACTTCAGAAGCAGATCTGAAAGACAATCAGATCAGCAAATAAAATATCTGATCCTGAGCCCTCATAAGAGCCAGGTCTGCCTGGCTCAATCTTCCTAAACCTTAGTTCATGCCCAGTCTCCTCTGATCAGTTGCTTTAGGAGTCACATCAATTATCTACCTTGAAGTATGTGGACAGTACACCTACTTGAAAAAACAAAAATCAAGTTCTCAAGACAGAGTTAATAAAAACATTTTCTGGCCAACAAAATTCTCCCAAGAGAAGTTAAACAGGTCAAACATATAGCATGTATTACTTTGACCCAAATATTTCATATGACAAATTTCCAAGCGACTACTCAGTGCCAGACAAATGCAAAAACAACCTTCATTTCTCTAGGATTTGAGTAAGATGTGTGAATTTCAGTAACAGTTATCAACTTAAGCTTTGGCCATGCCTCCAACAGACAAGGTGTATATATAAGTAATTTGCAGTTTTCTTAGAAAGTATTTATGTGTATTACAGAGGAAGACACCTAAGTTATTGTTATTTAAAATCACCTGCAGCTGTCAGATACTATTCTAGGATTTTTTGAAAATATAGAATTCCTAATACTGTACAAATGATGAGGAAGTATGGCCTGAAATCTGAATCAACCTATACGGCCAGTAAGAAAGATCTAAGAAACAACAGTTCTTCAGGAATGTGGTCCCTAAACATAATCCCAAAATCACATTTGTTCCACTGCCAACAGATCCACTGACAGTTCCATGTAGATCAGGTATATACCAGACAAATAACACTCCACTCTGACACAGTGAACTTAGAATCCTGGGCAGATGACAGGTCCATAAAAGGTACAGAAGCAGCTTTAGAATTTGGTGGGATCACAGTAAAGGAACTGAAAATCACCACTGGTTAACCTGAATCTAAACAAGATTGTTACAGAGAACTCCAAAACACAGCTCCTCTTAAATTGAATATATACCAAAGCAAATTACAAAACAATAGACAAGTGAGTAAAATTTCAGGCAAGGCAAGACATATAGCAGTCATAGCTTGTGAGTTCAGCCTTCACAGTACTGCTGTGCTCTTCAAATCAGACTGGTTCTATCAGCAAACCTTTGGGGCAAAGCCACCATTTGAGTTTGTTCAGTAACTAACACAGCAATAGTTCAGGCTTCTAAATATTTATAGTTATGTATATAGATATGTTTCAACATCTTACTGATGACTTTGAAACAACTATACATTATTCCAGAGTCATGTATAAAGTAACAATGCATCTAGTCAGGTCATAGCTCTAAAGATAGTAATACAAAACTAGCACTTGGCTGTTGACCACTTGGAATACATCTCAGCAACTAATTTAGAGGCTGATGTAGTCCTAATTAGAGACATGCTTAAAAGAAATCAAGTCAGGCAGGTTTGAGAGCTGAGTGTATAACATGATAGACTTAAATCAACATGTTGATCTGCAATGTCTTTTGCTTTCCAAGGATAAGGCCTAACAGGAAGCTCTATGCAACCTACCCAGCGTTATTGGGGAATCCTAAGAAGCAATACATTATCCTGAGCTTTTTAAGTAGGGGAGGCATGAAGGAGGACAGAGGAAACCAATTATCTATAAATGCATGGTAACTTCAAATTCTGTGGTCCCTGTGAATCCCAGTATGAATTCCTGTACTTTGTGGATAACATGGTGGAGGTTTTGTTCTGAAGAGTTACATCCATCATACATGACCACGGATTTATCCAGACTCTCACACTAAGCTAACAGCCACTACAGCTCACACTTCTCTTCAGTCCCTCCTTGGTAGCTCAAAGGACTTCAGAGCAGAAAAGCTGAATGAAGTTGACAGAGACCCTACAAAACACCATTTGTGCCAGCTCAACAACCCTGAACACACGGGCATTTTTATGTGGTTTCATAAAACTAAGAGACTATACTAAAGCTGGCTACTTGTAGGCTCTCAGCCTGCTGATAAAGCATCTGCTTCACCAACCTCCTGAAGAAAAGTTCCAAAAAAACACCCTTATTTCTTTGAGGCTGATTACCAAACCTAGTCTAAGCCCTAGAGAACTGAAAACTTCTTGGTAATTGTTAAACAAAACCATTGATAGAGTCACACTGAAAGGGACAACCTTGAAGCAGCAACATGCTATATGAATGCTAAGCAGGTGATTTGCTGCTGCAAGACACTCCATTAAATAACCACGTAATCCACTTTGTGAGACTAAAACAACAATTGCCTGTACATCCCAGAACACAGACACACGCAGATCTGACTTTTCTGATCTTAAGGGGATCCCAGTGCTACAATCCAAGATGGTAGAAGAGATCTTTCCTGATAAAGATGCACAGAATGCATCCAAAGATAACAAGTAATAATAGCGTTCTCAAGAGCAATCTTCCTTTGTTACGGTCATTCTGTTTGTTTGAAAATTTTCACAAGCTTGGAGTATGAAAAAGTTCCTTTACTCTTACTTAGCCACAGAACGTAAAAAAAGTAGAATATACTCTTCCATAGCTCCCAATCCCTGAAGTATCTCTGAAAAGGAATAAAAACAAAGATAGAATTTTATGGAGACAGAAATTAGGTACCTATCATCCAAAATTTAACAAAAACATTCAATAATCCTTACTGAGTGCAAACATTTTAAAACACTGAAAAAATCAGAGCCATTTCTAAATAAACTAAAGCAGAAAAAAACAAGCAGTTTAAAAACTAAGAATATACTTCTCATACTTGCCAACAAGAGGATCCAAAGAGAATTGTCCAACCTTTTTATGAGAGGATCACAGTACACCAAACAGATACATTTGTCTCCAAGACTGACATAATGATGAAAAAAAAGAAAACAGAAGTCTGATCTACTGTGCAGCTCATACACGATCTCCATGAAACCTATGCTGACTCACTCTTTAAGACACAGAACTAAATGGAAAGATAAGCAGGGATCAGTAGAGACTGAACTGCAGGAAGTTTAGACCTAGGTACCTGAAGGTGCTTTTGAACACACAGCATTACCACCCATCTGTGGAAGTCACCTTTCTTATAACTATACCATTTTTACTCAATAAAGAAACAGCCCACTGTTGCAAGACGAAATGGAAAACACCTTAGTCTCTTTGATGCAAGTAGTAAGAGAAGACAACACTATGTCAATGGAGCCACTGGTTGCCATAACTACCAAGGAATACACAAAAAGCCATCACTGCAAAAGCCTATTAAATGAAATTCTTAACCTGGCTTTTCACCTTCTAGGATATGCAATCCTTGATGGAGGCATTATTCGTGCTGCACTGTAATGCAGTACTAAAACATCTGCTTCTCGCATGATTAATTTAACTAATAAGTCAACAGACGGACTCTGAAACAGGACACAGCAGCCTGCAATAGCAAAAGTGTTGAGGCTCTCTGGTATATCAGGTTATTGTCGACAGAGGGAATCAGAACAAGACAGCCATAGAAACAAGATGATACTCAGCAGTAACATATTATTGAGTAGTTATATTCTCTAATAACCATATGGCATATTGCTTTCTTCAAGCTCATTTCATAAACAACCAGTTTCATTATAATACAAGACCATCTACCAGTCAAAAAATACTCCAGTCTGAATTTTCCCCAGTCCAACTGCAGTTTTTCTAATATAGCATATGAACTCATTTGAACTATGAGCATATGTCTACTCCAAATGCTTTAGAACTGAAGATTTTTGCTTCTTCAGAACATTATTAATTACCTCTGAAGGACTTGCTAAATTCCATTTGCAAAGAGCTAGATACCATATGGGAGACAACTACAAACTATTTCCACCCCCTGACATATCAGTGGATTTTAAAATCATCTATTCAATCTTGCCACAGGTAGAATTTCTAATACTTTCACAAGCAGGTACATTCACAGACTTGAATATTTTCTCAAGTCTACATAGATCAGACCAACTGCAATTAACTTAAACATCAAAACTACTGAAATCTGCATGGAAATCAAAAGGTTCAAAAATGTGACAATCTGATTTTTCTAAAAGAAATGAGAATTACACAAGGTACTTAAAGCAAATCAAGGTACCTAAGGCAAATCAGTATCCATCTACTAAGCTATATTCTAGCTTCTTTATATAAAGGCACCAGAAATAAAAAACTAACACTCAGGTACCCTGTAAGGTAAATTTTGTATTTAATTATTAATATAAGATTAACACTCACCCATCCTCATACTCTAGGGCAGACCATCTCTAGATTTACATTAGTCATCCTAAAGGCAATGATAAGATATTCCAGATTCCAAACGGCAGAGATTTCCTTTATAGCAGAACAGTTAACTAAGACTCAATGAGAAGTATTTTTTTAACTGCTTCAAATAAATAATATGAATATGGAGACCAGATAGCAAGAACAGAAACAAAAGAATGTTACTATAACATACATATACAGTATCTAGACAAAATTTTATCTGAGCAGACAGATAATAGGTGAAGTTTGTAAGTAGGCTCCACATTTGATTCCCTTGCTATTAATAGAAGCCTAGTCTGTAGTGGCCAAGGTTATATCAGGCTAGACACACTCCAGTTTCCTAAGTCCACCATGAACTCCTCCTAACTTCGACATGCAAAGCATTACCTTCATAATTGTGCAGTTGATTTGCATACACAAAATTAAAACACTATCTAAACATGCTGCATTGTAGCAATTCAAGTCAATAGGTGAAACAGGTAAAAATTAATGTTTTTACACTGGTTTAAGCTTAATTTACATTGTCTTGCACAGAAAACCAAGTCTGTAGTTCACTTAGTTGCAATGGCTTGACTTCAGTTCTTATCTACATAAGCAGAAGTGACCTTATGTTAAATGCAGACACTCCATATGCTGTCATGTATTGTCCTCCTTATATGTACAAGAGGACTGGAAAATCTACTGCTCAACGCTGGGTGTTGTTTCTGAACAAATATTATGCAATTCTTTATCTTTAGCAACCAAAACTCCTGAAGGGATCTACCTGACAAACAAGACAACTTCCTCTCAAATTCTACCATTAAAAGTAGTAAGTAGGATACGTAGAAATGAGAAGATTGTTACTCCCTCTGGGTTTGCATCTGCTTACACTGCAAACTTAACAGCATTCTTTATTTCTTCTTTATTAAACCAGCCTTCCTCAAGAAAAAAAAACTGTTTAAAATAAGAAAAGACAACTGTGAAAGCTATAGTCTGGGATGCGAGCAGCATCACAAGTCATTTCAATATTCATCCTAAAGTAGTCAATCTTTATGTGCTCTGTTAAAATCCTGCCACTAAGAGGAGCTCTAAGTCTATTCCACAATGTAGAGTGGAACAAGTAGTATTAATTTTTTTTCCTTACTTCTCAAGATCAAGGGAAACTCTTACTTCAGTGATGCTGAGGGAAGCAGAATCACCACAAGTTGAAGAAGAACTGATAAAGAAAGAATCACTTCAGCAGGCAGCAACTTGAAACCACTGAAGATTACTAAAAACAAGAGGAGGGAAAAAGATTCTGCCATTGGAGAAAGTCTATCAATAAGAAGAGTCCACCAAAAAGAATGAATAAATAATGAAGGCAGATAGCAAAGGAAAGAAAAGGTGAGAAAAACATGAGAAACAAAAACTGAAGCCACCTCCAGGCCTGCAGCAGGAGAATGGTGATTACAGATGCAAAGAATCGGAACCAAGGCAACAACATTCAAGAAACAGAAAAAGCAGAATTAATGAAATCTCTTAGTAGGAATGCAAAAAGAGAAGGAAATCTAAGATGCCAAGTGAGTGATACAGAATGATAAACTGTAAATTTGCAAAAACAAGAAAAGAAGCAAGTAAAATGTTTTAAAATATTTCTATGTTCCTAGTGTTTTCTGCTATGTATGCCACAACTTAGAATTCAACAGCACACCATCTCATTCAGGCTAAGACAGTAAAGACAGACTATTCCAGAAGGTCTGTCAGAAGAGAATCCTCACTCAAGCACTCCAAACTGTCATCTAGTGAAGCCTTCTAGCTAGCTGGTGAATTAACAGGAACACAAGGAGCTCCAAAAGATACTCAGTTGTAAAATTTGAGGTTTACTGGCTTGGTATCACCTTCATCTGGACTGATCTTTCCTTTCACCATTGAGTACATATGAGAACAAAGGAAAGTTTAATGAGGTAGCCAATTCCTCTTCTTCTGATCAGGCACTTCAGTCTTGCCTCTAGTAGGTCAGAATACAAAAGACCTTTGACTTCCACGAAATCCTTCTCTATTCATCCAACCATTACCACATTCCTTGATTTAAAGCAAAGGTGGGAAGCAGAACTGCAGACTGGGAAATCACACAAAAATGGCTCCCTCTTACTCAATCTGTTCATTTTGGCTTATCTGCTCACATGCTGTCCCAAAGTATTTTGACTTCACGGCTAGCTGTGTTAGGCCAAGGCTCTAGCTGGAAATTACAGGTACTGCCTCCCATGCACTCCGCCTTATCAACTTCCCTAAGGCTGGCACTCGGTGCAAGGGCAACGAGATTCGCACGAGCGTCCAAAAAAACAGGTACACACACACCAACAAAGCCACCTTGCCGAGCCCCGGCAGACTCCTCGCTCAGCCCGTGGTCCGAGCCGCAGCCAGGGATGAAGGCAGGCGGCCCGGGCCTCACTCACTCACTCACTCCCTCCCTCCGTCCCTCAGGGCGGCAGCGGGCCGGGGCCGCGTTGCCGGCACGGCCCGGGTACAGCTCTGCCGCCCGCGGGGCCGCCCCCGCCGGCAGGTGCCCGCCCGCCCCGCCACGGCCGCCCCGCGCTCACCCGGCCTCCCGCATGACGTTGCTGTCGCCGCAGTCGCAGGCTCCCCCCGCCTGGCTCCGGAACATGTTGTAGTCGTGCCCGGCGTGCTCGCCCTGGTGGAAGCACTCGGCGCACAGGCTCATGCAAGGCGAGATCCCGCACGTCCGGCACCGGTAGGCCACGAAGTTGGCGGTCCAAACCAGGCCGCATAACGTGGCCGGGTCGTAGGCCCGCACGGCTTGCACGAAGCTGTCCCAGGGCTGCCCACCCGACAGCAGGCAGCGGCACCACTCCAGCGCCTCGCCGGCCGCCTCACCGCCGCCCGGGACCGCCGCCGGGGCCAGCACCCGCTCCAGCAGGTCCCGCAGCTCCGCCGCCGCCGCCGCCGCGGTGTTCTCGCAGCCCAGCTCCGCCTTCAGCCGCCCCGCCGTGTCCCACTTGTCCCCGCTGCTGGCGCCGGCCCCCGCCATGATGGGACACCGAGGGGCCGTTACGGCCGCGCCGGGCTCCGGGTCCGCGATCCCTCCGCCGCCCTCGCTCCCCGCCCCGCGGCGCCGCCCTCTCGCGATAGCCGCGGCACCGGCGCCCTGCCCGCCGCCCGCGCCCCCCTCCCGACACCGCCTCTCCCCTCCCCTGACACCACCCTCCTCTTCCTCCGCCCCTGCCCTCCCGCCGCCCTCCAAGCGCGCAGGTGCGCGCTCCGCGCTGCTGCCGCCGCACGAAATGTCGCCGCCCGCCGGCCCGAAACTTCAGGTTCGTGCCGGGGTCCCGGCAGCCGCGGGGAGCGTGGAGGGCGCACCTGGGCCGGCCGGTGGCCCCGACGGCATAGGAGCTCGTTTGTTACCGAGCTGTCCCTACAGCGAAGCGGCCGCCCGCGTATCCTGGCCAAGGGGGTCCCGCCGGGCTCAGGTGGTGGCGGCTTTGCGGGCAATGTGGGAGGCACCTCTGAGGCTTCGGGCCGGTGGTTCTGCGCTCGCTGCCGTCAAGCGGCCCCGCTGGGGGTGCAAAGCAGCACCGGGCTCGGGCAGCAGCTCCGCGCCCCGAGGTACCAGCGTGCAGCTGCCTGCGCGCTCCCACCAGCAGAAAACGCATGTGGATGCGAGTTACCGTGTTTCGCACACCGATCGGCTGTTTTAAACCTCGATAAATAGATTTCCAACTGTGCAACGGAAAACCTTCTACGAAAAAAATCTATTTCTAAACGAGAGTAACCTTCTACCCGACAGCTACGGGCCCAAGGCAGCTGCCTCTCTTCTGGCTTTGCCTGCGTTTCCCAATGGCTGCCTGTCTGCTGGCGGCTCGTGTCGCGGTGCGGGTCCAGGTGAATGTTACTGTCCTCTCAAGGACGCTTTTCCAATCGCACCGGCAAAATTCCAGTTCCTTGTTCTGTCCCTAAGGGCACTCAGGAGAGGGACCTCCGAGAAAGCCCGGTCTGCCAGGTGTATCCTCCAGCGCTTTCTCAGGCACCGCGCAGGAGTGACGCGTAAGGCTGCAATAAAATGTCTCATGTTTATAATACAAGAGACCAAAACCCGCATTTGTTAAGGACACACGGGGAAGTTCCCTGACATTTCATTCCCGCAGGTGCCCGTCAGCCCGGGAAGGGAAGGGGCGGTGCGCGCCGGGGGCGGGCGGTGCGCGGCGGAAGTGCGCGGCGGCGCTCGGAGCGGCCGAGCTGCGGTGAGTGAGCGCGGTACCGAGCGCGGCGGGGATGGTGCTGTGCGGCGAGCAGACGGTGGAGGTGGCGGCGGTCCCTGGGCTTGGTTCCTGCCCCGCTTAGGGCCGGGCGGCGGGTGGGCTCGGAGGTAGAAGCGGAGTCCAGGGCCTGAACTCCGTGAGCCGGTGAGGAGAGGGGCTGCCGCCGCCCGGGTCCGCGCTCCTTCCCCAGCATCGGTACGCCGCCAGCTGCGTACCGGGAAAAGGCAGCGTGAAAACACCCGGGAGATGCTGAAGAGTACCAGGGGATTTTAAGTATGAAGTAATTAAAGATCATATGTAGTTAATTTATATTGTTGTCACTGATTACATATTATTTTTTTTAGTTAAACCACAAACATGAAGAAATTAAAGCTTAAAGAACTGGAAAGCTGTCTTCAAGAAGTTGATACTTTTGAAAGTCCAAAGCTACTCCTTGAACAGTATGCAACAAGACCTCATATTGCAGGTAGAGGTGACCCACACCACTGTTTCCTCTTTTACTAGTTCATCAACACTTTTAATTCAAAAAGTTTTTTCTACTGCATTGTCTCCTTTGAAGGCTTTACACCAAAAGTAATTAAGAAATTATATCCAACAGGAACGTGTATAGTAGTATTCTGGTAATGTCTAATCCAAAAATCAAATAAATTAATCTAAAATACAGTGTTGGGATAGAAGCAATCTTAGTCTGTAACTGTAGAAGCTGAAATGGAGGTACATCATGACCCACAACTCCAGTAAAAGTGTCTATACAGACACTCATCTATACCTTAATGATAATCTTTTCCTATTTTATATCCTGCTATTGTTTTTCCCACAAAAAACTTTAGAGGCATATTTTTTCCACAAACAATATTCAGAGCTCTATCTCTCCACCAAAGATCCACAAGTTCATAATTCATCAAAATGTTTTTGACTTTTCACATATAAATGCAAAAGAATTACAGGTGGTGAGAACATCAGTTTAACTAAAGGGGTTTTCTAATGCAAAATTAAGTTTTCTGAAGGCAAAAATAGCTTTTTTTTTTTATTAGTCACGTACATATTTGGTATTATTGACCTGTTTTGTTTGTTTTCCCTCCAGCATGTATGCTTTATACAATTCACAATACTTTTGATGATATTGAAAACAAAACAATTGCAGATTTAGGATGTGGTTGTGGCATGCTCAGCATTGGAAGTGCAATGTTAGGAGCAGGGTAAGTATTTAATATGAAGTTCTGATTATATTTTTTTTCTGCCATAGAACAGTAGAAAGTAAGATGAAAACATAGCAACATTTCAGATGCTTAATGAGGCTACTTACCAAGCTTTGACCATCAATAATCATTCATGCTGTCAGTGATGGATAGCTGTAATGAATTTGGATGTAATTGGCTTTCCCCATAAACAAACTTCCCTAACAAAATTCAGATCTGTACTTGAGAAAGGGCAACAGAAGTCCTTGAATTTTTATCAGCACTGAATTTATAATGTATGCTTGTTACATTTCCTAGATAAAACAAGTTGTGTACACAGATCCGTTACTATAGAATTTTAATGCCATTTTAGTTTGTAGTAGACTAATAAACGACACTTTCCTTTTTTTAATAGATTCTGTGTGGGGCTTGACATAGATGCAGATGCACTGGAAATATTTAATAGCAATATTGAAGACTTTGAGCTCACGAATGTCAACATGGTTCAGTGTGACATCTGTAGTTTAGCTGACAGCATGTCAGATACTTTTGACACAGTTATTATGAACCCTCCGTTTGGTACCAAGCATAACAAAGGTTGGTAATTGCGAAACTTAGAAATTATTACAAATTAAACAGCTAGGGAAATGCTTTCAATGAAACATTTCTCTTCTTTATTAGTTACATATTCTAATTACTTTAGGTTTTATTGATCTAGAATCAGCTTCTTAACAACTTCAACCTTGTAACTAACAGTCACTGGGGTTTGAAATAATACTAGGTATTTCATATCCCTATCATTTTTATTTCATTAAAAACAATTGAGTATGTTTTAGAAATATTTTCTATATCTTAATATATTCAGTGCTGCTTCTCAAGTACCTGTTATTCCAGAGAAAAATAAGCAGGTCTTTGAGCTTCCATTTAACAATTCTAAAAATTTCATGATTCTTTTAGGAATTGATATGATTTTTCTGAAAACTGCTCTACAAATGGCAAAAACAGCTGTATATTCCCTTCACAAAACTTCAACACGGCAGGTAAGTTCTTCATTTTAGTAGGACAAGAACCAGACAATAAAATAGTTGGCTGTATAAATGTCTGTACCTTCACTGATTTGCTAACTATTTTGGGGGTATGTTTGGGGTAAATACTAATTACACCTCTCAGAGCATACATCAAGATAACTATGTCATCTAATGATCTAACTTGAAAATCAAAAGCACAGGAGCCTTATTAAGTACAGAGGTGTAGATGTTTATAAAGCAGATAATTTTAGAAGCTCATTTCTGCACTATCTACTATTGTAGCACATTGAAAAGAAAGCAGCAGAATGGGAAGTGAAGATGGAAGTCTTAGCAGGTAATATTTATTTATTGTCAATATAAAAAAACCCAAAAACCTTTTGTTTTGGGATATTATTTCTAACACTGCCAGCCAGTCATAACAGTCTGAGATTTAATTTAAGTGTTACTTAACACAGAAATGACACAGGTCTTTCTCTTTTTAGCAGACTTTTAAAACTTTTTTTTTTTTTTTTTAAGTTTTTTGCTACCTGGCTAGAATACAAGCAGGCACTTAATAAAGCTCTGAGGAATATATATCCTGTGCAGAGTTAAGTTTGGAACTAGATTTTGTCTTCAAGCAGAAGTTTTCTTCCTGCTTCAAAGGGAATGTTGCTGAAAAAGAAAAGTGAAGCACTGGTCAGTTCTCACACATAAAAAAAGCATCCTGTCCTTAGTCACCTAAATATTTTTGACATTTAAGTATCTTCCCAGTTTTTCAGTACCACTAACCAGATGCTTTTTGCAGTTATAGAACTTGAGATGTGAAACTGCACAAGTGCTTGAAACACAACTGCATTTCAGCCATCCACTTAACTGTCTAATGTAGACAGCTTCAATGTTTAGTCATCTAGTGCAGAGATAAAACAGGTATGACAGGCCACAACTGATGCAGACGTTATAAACAGAAGTACATGGCTATAGGGCTTAAGTGGCTGATAATCATCTTAGTCTAACACATTCTTTATACTGTTCACAGAACTTCGGTTTGATTTACCAGCATCGTACAAGTTCCATAAGAAGAAATCAGTAAGTATAAAACCTATCTGATAAAATACTGAGGTAAATAAATTCTCCTTAATGTAATTTAAGTTTTAGGGCCATATGTACTGGATGAACGCTCACAACATTTTCTCATCATTACTGTTACTACATTTTGTAGCAGAACAAGGAAAAATACCATGATAATGCCAGTCAAAGTTATACAGAAAGCTTAAAGCCAGCACTGCAGTTAGATGTGATCAAGATAAGGGTAGCCTCCTTGACTCAACTCCTAATAGCTATTTGCTCAACCATACCTGCAGCTCGGTCTTGGAGTGAATGCAGTGCTGAATGAAGGTCACAGTAACAAGGATGTTACAGCAGTAGCATTATTTCAGAGCCAGCCTGGGGGCAGCAGGAGGAACTCATGCACTTCATCCCACTGTTAAAAGATGCATTCAAGACACTACAGTATGGCAGCCTAAGCCTACAGCAAGTTCCTGGCTACTAAATGCTGGCCTGGAAGCCATATATTCCCTTCCCTTACCATCGGGGAAGCAGAGAGCAGACTGAGCAATAGCTGAAGACTTAGGTATGTTGAGCAGCAAGGAACAGAAGCTTTAATCACCTGGTGACGATGCTCTTGATGACTTGAACTTAAAATTATTTAAGTCTGTCCTTACATTTACTACTTCACAACTGAAACATTATACTATATTAACCAGGCCTCAGTAGAAAGCAGTTTCAAGTTTTGAATTTATTGCCAGCTGCTATTAAACATAATCACAAGATTACAAAGTCCAAAACCTTTTACATTTAAATGAGATGCCAGCAAAACTGAGAATATCTGACAGTATAAACAAAACTATAAATAGAAAAGTTTTCCAGGGTTTTATGTTACGAATAAGCATGCTTCTTAAACAAAAAAAGAAAGCTGTAACCCAATAAAATGAAGCTTTTCTCTAATTATAGGTTGACATTGAAGTGGATTTCATTAGATTTTCTGCCAAGAAAGTCCTGAACTGAGGCATGTCTTTAAAACCTATTGAAAATGGAAAAATAAAACCACTTTTTTAAAAATTCTTTTTAAGTATTACTGATTGCCATCTCCATTTTCTGTTTTCAGTTGTTTTGGTGCAGGTTCTTCCTTTTCTGTTTCCTCTAGTGGTCTCTTCTTGAGACTTCCTGGTTCTGCAAGATTGAATATGTAGTCACTTAGGGAAAAGGAAAGCTTTGCCTGAAATCTGAAAAAACCCAAACTCCTCCCACCATGTAAGCTTGAGTCTCAATTATCTACAGCCACAGCTACACTACAGGGTTTGCTTATTACTGTGACTAAAGCTTTTAGATGTTCTAAAATGCCCCATTTGAAGAGCTTCACCCCTAACTCCACAGCAGGAGGGCAGGTAAGAAAATGAAGGAGTAGAATCTACCAGGAGTAGGGTTTACTGGGTTTGAGTTAAGCAGGTGCTGCATGTAATCAACAGAAGCATAGCTCTTCCTCTGCTCCAAGCTAAATACTGACAGGCTGAACTATTAAATCTTCTCATATCTTTAAGGGGCAAAAAAAGTGCCACTCAAGAGACTGAGTCTGTACAGTTGTGTAATGCTGCTGACACCCACCACGTTTCAATACATAATGTTTTAAACAGCTATGCATTACAGACTTATCTATCTATAATGACCTTAATATGCTTTTTGGACAGTTGTGGAAGGAATGGAGTACAAGACCCTTAAGGCAGATCCTGTCAGAAGGCCAGAAATGCTACAAAGCAGAGCCAAATATGAAACACATGTAAGAAACATGAGTACATGGAGCTACCTTCTGTAAAAAATAAGATGCATCAAGCGCACAGAATGACATACCTGTTTTAGTATCATTTTCTCCATCTTCTTCGTCATTATCAAACTTTATTTTCTTGCCCTGAAACTGTATTTTTCCTTTTTGTGCACCCTGAGGTATCTTCCCCCCTCTTCCTTTTCCTTTAATTTTGCGTCCTGTGGAGATACAAAGTTCCTGATCTTGTTCATTTGTCTTTTAATTGGCCAGCTGCTTTACAGACTGCTTTACAGTTAAGGTCAGTAAGCAGTATGTATTCACTACTTGAAAGTGAATTTCCTGTATCAATTCTAGGACATTATAAAGGCTTAAATTAGTAAGAGGAAAGAGAACCTTTTGTCTTCTGTTTTAGCAATTCCTGCTGATCTTCCAGGATTTTTTTCAGAGCTTCTTTCTCTGCGTCTCCTTCTAGCACTTCCCACAAAACATCCTTGTTCCGAAGCTGCAAGTTTCCATTATGTGCTGCTTTGGCTTTTTCCAGAGCTTCTTTGGCAATGTCCTTAAATAGGATAATTCCCTTTAAAAGAAGAGTAGCATTTTCATTTTAATCTTACTGCAAAAACATTCAGCTGGAATGATGAACAATATATCCTATTAAGTACCTGAGCAAATTCATTGATCTTGTATGATTGTAAAACATGTCTAGACTGAAGCAAAGCCCTCAGCCTGAGCTAATGAACATTCTGTTTGGACCTTACCAACTAAGAAGGCTGGAACCTTTATCTGTTCTTTTGAAAGCAGTTAAGGAAATAATTTAATTCTCTAAGTATGCTGCAATTTCTCAAAACAGCAACTTAGTTGATAATATGAAAGACATTAACATTTATTCATTCATTTTCAAACTTCAATACATAGATCTTATCTAAGATTACTAACCTCCTTTGCACCTCTAACAAAGTGTATCCACTTGATTTCTCCGTGACCAGAAAATACATCATGGAGGTCTTCTCTGCATGTTTGGTCATCTAGATCACCAGAAAACTTCAAAAGACATCCTGTCTTTTCTTCCAGAGACTTCTAAATTAAATTAAAAACCCCCACATTATCACTGAAGAGTTTGAATATTCATATTCCCCCCTCAATCCTATTAAACACAACAGCAGTAAATATGAAGTTGAAGTAATTCAAACATTTTTCCTACATAACCTGGTTCTGCTGATGTCCAAGTCTTGCACAGTGTGTCCCCCCTCCTTTTTTGAGTTTTCTTTGCTTACTGTCATACACTTATATGGAACTTAGGACTCCTTTCCCACATGAATTACACTCTTTATAAAACAGCTTTCCGAAGGCTGATAAGTTAACGGAGCCTTTAAATACCATAGAAAAACAATCATCTCAATGGTGCATTCAGGATCACTCTGAACAGGCAAACCTGCCTAATAATGTAAGTTCAGGACATGAACCTTTAAACAAAATTAGTCTACTGCAAATAAAATTAAAACACCATTACAAAACAGTCTTACTGTAAGTTACTTGGAAAAGCAGAAGTGACTTTTTAGAAAGTGTTCTATACTATAGCACTTCAAACAGAATATGCCATGTTAGCTTTATAAAACGTAGGTGATTTAAGAAACCTATACCATTTCAGCATCTGCTGCTTGCTTCTGCTTTTCTTCTTTTTCCCTGCAAAAAAAGTTAAATTAGTTATGAGTCAGTTCAAGCATGGTCAAACAAGCAAAACACACACTTTGATTGACAATGACTCACTGTTTAGCTCTGGCTTTCGCTTCTACTTTGTTCTGTTTCCTTTCTTCATTCTTCTTTGTACAATACTCCTCCCTTCAATAGAATAAAAGTAAATTTTAAATATTCTGTTATAATTAGTTTGTAATACACCAGTAGACATGAAACAGCTGAAATTATTTTCCTACGCTGAGATGCTGAAACAGCATGAAAAACACACTTCTCTGGCCAAGCCAGTTTCTTGCATAAACCCACCCCTGACCACTGTTAGTTCATAGAACAATTATGGTGGACTTACTTGAAAAGTACTATCAGCTCTGTGTCTTTGTACTTCTGATTTGGTATCTCTGTGAACTTCTTAGCAGATTCAACACTATCAAAAACTGCAAATATTGAGCCCTATTAAACGATAACAGATATTGTTAGAATAATTGAACAGATTGTTGTCTAGGAGGAATCCCTGCACCAGGTCTACATGCTCATCATTACCTTGAACGTTCTCTGCAATGTTCTCCTCATTTGAATATTTTCGACTGGACCTTTATCCTCAAGCCATTCTTTGATATCATCAAGAGTTGCATCAAGTGGAAAGCCTTTCTGCAAGACAGCAATGAGCTTCAATTATATGCCACAAAGTAACTCTTAAAAATTATAACCTCTATAGTATGAGTTAATTCAAGCTTGACTCTCTGCTGGTAAAGTTTACTCTCTCAGGTAAAGTCATGCAGGACAGCACTAAGTAAAGGAAAATTTACTTACAACATATACAGATCTGTTTTTAATTGCAGCCTTATACTGGTCATTTAATTCAGGAAGAGGTTTATCTGGAGATCTTCTGATTTTAGTTTTGTCTTCATTTATTTCCATTAAACCAGTCTTGGATTTTCTTAGTGCTTCTACAATAACATCAAAATCTTTTGAAAGGCGACTTAACCTATTGAGTAAGCAGACAGAGGTTATTACAAATACACAGACAAAACTGAAGCCAAACATTAAAAAAGCGATGAGAATTGTAAATGCACATCAGGAACCCTTGGCCTGATATACAGATAGGTAGTTGAAAGTTACTCTTTTATCCACGTTAGTTGTACTTTGCTTTACCTGTTGAATTTGATCATTACTTCTAAAGGTACCCAGCCATCGTCTAGTTTGATCTGTTCCTTTAGAAACTTGTCTCTTGGTAGATTGTGATTTCCAAAATAGTACTGAAAAAAGGAACGGGGAAAGTGGGGAGGGGAGGAAAGAGATGTCTCTTTAAATTTTCAGTCTTAAAAGGCTGTTTTCATCTAACAGCTTACTGCAGTAGATTGAGAGATACCAAAATTAATTAATCAGAACAACTGGGAATTCTGAAATTATTACTTCCTGCTTAAATGTGATAATTTGCCAAAAGGTAGCTGCAATGTCTAAGTTGTAAAAACAAAATGACCA
Source organism: Sialia sialis (assembly GCA_009812075.1). Lineage (NCBI taxonomy): Eukaryota > Metazoa > Chordata > Aves > Passeriformes > Turdidae > Sialia > Sialia sialis. The sequence continues at coordinate 13,547,366 of VRYO01002782.1, forward strand.
GAAACAAACCCCACAAAAACCCAAACAAACAAACTCTACACTGAAACAGTTCTTCATCCAATGGAATTAACGAGGCAAAGATAGATTGCAGTTTTGTTTAGGAAAAGAGCAAAGCTTATTTGGTTAACATGATAAGCATTCATCACCTTGATCAAACTCTGCAGTCAAAAGTCAAATTTGTCACCAGACAGATCGAGGTTGTACTCCTTATTTAAGGAGTATGAGTGCAAGAATATTGTACTTTCACACTGAAAAATCATACACATAGACTGAAATTTCTAGGTCTCATTCAAGAAAACACTAAGATAAAGAAATCATTATATTTAATTTTTAATTTAAATTATTGTGTTCTTATTTCTATCTTGTCCATCATGGGAAGACAATTCAGTTCACGACAGATAAGTTAATCAGATTCTTTCCCTGACTAGCAAAGGTCAAATACTTGAAACTATAAGAAAAGTTGGAATATTTTCATCAATATCATGGTGCTTTGAAAAGTCAGTGCAAGTTTTACAACACTACCTCTTCCTCTAGTTCATCTCAAACTCACATTACCAAAAGTCTAGTTTTGTCAACTACATATAACAAAATACAGTGGTTGACGAATCTACACATTTTGTTTGTTATAGATAAATAATGGCTCCATATGGCTACGGGCATTCATATGCAGCTACACTTCTGTCCTTCAGGAAAGTGGTTTTGTTCTACATGTCATTTAAAGCAATGGGCTCAGGTTTTTTGTTGTAGGGTAACCCTCCAAGCCTCTAGAGAGACAGAGTTAATCCAAAGTAGGCATGTAAGTTTAGTTGTAATTCATAGCAATAAAAAACAAAGCAGTAAATCATAATAGCAAGTCATGCATGTGCTAATATTTTCACCAGCAGGATTCCCAAGCAGGATTTTTTCCCTACAAAAATTAAGGCACATAGAATTAAAATGCATTCTCCTCCTATTCACACAGGTAAGAATAACCCCAGTAAGCCTGGTAGTAAATTGTTTAATGACTCACTTGCTATAGCACCTGAAATGCTAGCAAATTAAACCTTTTCTGTTTTGAAATAGTGTTCCTACAAACAACTCTAGGCAAGTATAGCTTCCACCTTAAACTACGATTATGACTGTCCTAAAGTATTAAATACCTGTTACAGACATTTTTTAAAGAGCTGAAGATTTGAGTCTAACTCCCAATAAAGTTAACTTCCAGTTAGCCAAGCCCCTGCCAATGAAGGCCAAAACACCTCAGTTCACATCCCAAATTATAAACTGAACTTACCTCAATTTGCTGACAGATTTTGCTTTCCAAGATAGACATGTTTTCTCCATTTCCATTTTCAGCCATTTTCACCAGCTGTTTCGAAGAGAATACAGAGCAAAAGTTTTGAATAGTACTTTCTACATGCTACATCCATGTAGCATTGCATTTCACTGCAGCCTCATCTAAATAAGGTAACAGCCAAGTACATTAGCCATACATTTACGCCTGTGAAGCAACTATTAACATGACTGCAGAACTCAAAGGGGAAACTGAAACAACTGAGGGAAAAAAAGCCTTACTTTGGTTGTTAGGGCAGCAGTCAAGAAAAAAAATTTAAAATGCTGGCACTTCACAGCTTTATTTGTTATTTATCTTTTTCTAGGCACACATCCTCAGTTCAGAACAACAAAACACAGCCAACAACATCTGTTTTTTAAGTCAAATTCAACCTCTCATCACTAGGCAAAACAATCAATAACAAAAATGTTCAACTCCTACATAGGTATAATGAGAAATGTATCTGAAGTTTGTCTCGTGCTTAATCTTTGGAAAATTCCCAGAACTTACTGGAGGACGGAATGAAAATATCTGCATTTACTGACACATGCTAAAGATGTCTCATTCTCTCCTTTACAAATATGTCTTCACTGCAATTCTGCTTGAATAGTGGATCAAATAACTTTGATGACATGAGACATTTTAAGTAACTTTATTTAACTGGCAGCAGTGCATAATCCCAGTACATCAGATTCAGTTACTGAGAAAGCAGCTACTGGCCAAAAAATTAACTGAGATCAAACATTTTCTATACAGTTGCTCTTAAGATAAGGATAGAGTGTGAAGATTAATCCTTGACAAAAAAAATGTAGCTTTATGCAGTGGTCAGAAATTAGTCTGAAGTTAGTTTTGAACTAAGAAAAAAATCTCTGCTTCATTCTCCCTTTGAGCACTTGTTAAATCCAGCTGCAGAAGATGAAGCAGTTTCTTGGTCATGTTACCCCAGTTCATAGGTGTGATCACAACAGCTGCTGGCAAAGACAGTTTTGCACTCATGTCTTGCATGGTTAATTGGGAGATTAACTATACACCTTCTGCTCTTCTGCTACTTGCAGGGCATTAACATCTTTCAGAGCCATCAAGATGACTGGCAACACAGAAGCAGGGAAAACTCCCCCCAAGTGCCCTTGTTACAGGAAATTATGTTCTTCATCAGAATACCCACTTGGCAGCCTCATCTTCTTATTTTAGTAGTTTAATTCCCCAATAACTGTTCAGCCTACTGCAGTCTGCAGTATTCCATTTCCTCCTCTTCCTGATCTCAAGGCCACATTCAATCCATGTAATCTTCTTGTAATTCTTCAGCACTTATAGCCTTGCACCTGTACCCACTGTTACACTCTTTAAAGCGTGATTTCAGCAAGTGTTGGTTTCCAGCTGTGTGTGATCCATTTATCTAAAAAGCACTTTACAAAACCCAGACCAGAGCACCCAAGCCGAACATGCAGTTACTTCAGAGATGTCCCACATGAGCCACCCTGACTACAGGAGACTGACATTTCACCACCATTCAGGTGCTGGTACTCTTAACATTCTACTTGTAAGAGAGATCAGTGTTCTATTTTACATAATACCAAATTTGATCCAATTTAATGGCAACCTATAGAGCAGTCACTGACTGCTGTCCCAGTCTGCCTCAGCCCAGGTACCAAAACACTCAAAACCAAAAACTCAACTACCACATAAGACTCAGCTTCACTGTTAAGAGAAAAAAACCAAAGTCTACTTCCTTAGCAGTGTTTTCAAGGTTAATACCAAAAAGCACGATCCAACACAAGACTTAAGACACTTCATTTAGAATAAGTCTTAAACATGGAAAAGTTTTCTAAAAAGCATCCTTTCAGCTGCAAATAACAAACTGTAGGCAAGACTAAGAAAGACTCAAGCTTGCCATGCGTGGAATTCAGTTCAGTCACTGAGCTCTAACCTATTTAGAACAAAAGCAGAAGCAGCCTTCTAATTTAAGAGAAATTCTAGCCTTGTCTGCACATGCTGACTTCAGACTCTAGCTCAGTCATTTGGCACAACTTCCAGATCAATACTTTTCAGTTGCTATGCAGCAGTGAAGACTGATAAAAAGCTCCAATCAACAGCAATCACAGTCAGAGCTGCATGCAAAATCCTACAAAAGATTTTATTTTAAGGGCTTTCTCAATAAACTACAATAACTTGTTCCTTCCATATGCCAAGTCTGTTATCAGTAGAACATAACACATAAAAAACCAGGTTAAAATAAAGCACATAGTCATAAGGTTTAAATTATAAAAAATTAGAGTCAAGCCCCTTAACTATAACAATTAGATCCCACACTTTATTAACTACATCATCCCAAAAGATCTCTCAAGCAGATTTTCCTCTTACCAGCCATTTAGTTTCAAGCTCTGGACAAGGCTGATTCTATCATTACTGTAATAGAATGAAAGGGGTTTTTTAAATAAGAAAGCTTTCCCGATAAAGGAACATGGAACTGTTATTCATATTATGCCTTCTTCAGGAACCCCTGCACTAGAGGTCTGAACCTGTTTTGTATTTATGGCTAAGGATTAACTACAGCCACACACGTTGACTTTAAAAGATTGTCTTTTAAAGTAGAATCAATGCAATGTAAGAAAAAAACTCATAACAAGAATTTTTTAACCAATTGAAATGTCGGCCCCTGAATTGTGCTAGGAGACCATCCGTTTACTGTTGACACTTTTACACGCCTGCAGCGGCAACATGCACCTCTTCATCCAGCCTCGGGCCCAGCCTCCCGCCCGGCGGGCTCCTCTGCCCGCACTCGGGCCGGGCCCGGATCCCCGTCGCGGGAACGGTGCCGCCGCCTCCGCTTCCCCCGCAGCGGCACGGAGCTCCGCGGGAAGCGCTGCCGGCGGGAAGTGACCGCGGCCGCACGGCCGGGCCCGCTCCGCGCCTCTGCCGGCGCACTGGCGGCACGTGCTCCCCTGCTCCGGGAACCCTCCCTGCCTCCCTCCCGGCCCGGCCGCCGTGCCCCGCCACCAGCCCTGCCTCGGCGCTCCTCGGCAGGGCCGGGCCCGGCGGAGCACGCCGAGCAGCAGAGCCCCCCGAGAGCGGCCTCACACAAACCTGCGCGCCCGAGCCCCGCTCCGCCGCTCCAGAGAACGCGAGTCGGCGCCGCGCGGCCCAGCAGCCCCCGCGGCCCGCCCGCCCCTCATGTGTGCGCCACTTCCGGGCGGGGGAGAGCGCACAGCGCCGCCCCGCGGCGGGAGCGCGCCCCGCTCGTGAGGGCCCTGCGGGCGGGGACTGTGTTCGCCCTTCATGTTTACAGCTTGGCGTTCCGAGCAGAAAATGTAACTTAACAACTTGGAGTTATACAGTGGTGGTATATTTACATTTATTAAGTATTGCAAACTTTCACATATACACTACAGATGTATTGTGGGCATCTATAGCGCTACAAACGGCAATCGCACAAGTGAAAATTTTAAAAAAGTATTGGCTTAACAATTGATTTGACTTCCACATTACTTAATTTTCTAGTTTAACAGTAAAACAATATCTACCATAATACAGGTCCAGTAGCATAAGAATTCAGTGTTTGCATTCAACTGTTTTAAAAAACATTTTACACAGATGGCTAAAAGATTCTCTGCTCTGAGCTTCCCACCTCGTATAGGCCGCTGACCAGAGGTCAGAATCCTATTCCTCTTGCTGAGTTCATTTTCCTGCCTGTGCCCAAGACCTGATTGCAACACACCTTCTTGGGATGTGCTGCACGAGTCAATTTTACAAGGGCACTGTAGGTTATTGTGAAAAATAGCACCAGTTGAAATTTAACCATGAGTCTGAACTTACTCTTCTCTCCGTTTATTCTAATGCATTGAAAATCTCTGAGAAATTAGGATTTAACTGAAGTCCCAAGCAGTAATTTCTTTGACTTTTGTTTATGCCAGACGAACAAACACTGTTCTGACAGGGGAGAACTAAAGGCTTTTTTCTACTTTGCACTTAACACTGAGGCCAAAAAGCAGCATTTGCTTTCCTGCAGGTTGCCCAGGAGCACAAAGCAGGGTCCAGCTTCCAGTGCCTGTGTTCCAGCCCTGGGACAGCACCATCTTCCACCAACGTGGACAGCACCTAGTTTGCAAGCAGTTGTCAGGTGGATGCTGAGGTTTGGTTTTGTTAGTCCTCACCTTGTTCATAGATCCTTTCACAGATTCATGACTGTTGGTGACAGGATACAAGCCAGAATGAACCTAAGGCAAACTGCAAGCAGCTGTTCTATGCTTGCGTTTTTCAACAAACATGAAGTTTCATGGGTACAAAATTTGCACTGAAAAATTACGTAAATATGTTGAGTTCATTGCGGTTTCATTCAATACAAAGATCACCTTCATGTTCTTGTGATGTTGTCCTTTAAATCTCTACCTGCCCTTGAGCAATTCTCAGCTGTGGAGATCTCCAGGAGAAACAAATTCACTCTATCTCTTTTGCCCACCTGCTTGGCCCACACATTTCAAACGGCATCGGAGTTCAATTCTCCACACCTCTGTAGAGTTTGGAGTCTTTAAACAAATTGCATCAGATCCTTAAATAAATCTCAGTGGGATGGGTAACAAAGCAAAACACTGAACACAAAGAGACTTCTAAAATATTGAGGCAACATACAAAAATATGAAAAAAGAACTGTACATATATAGCCCAGAACTTTACATCAAAACCACAGCTGAGTGCCACCTGCTACCAACAGTCAAATCCAAGTCAGAAATAGCATTAAAATATGAAAGAATAAAAAAAAACCCTGAAAATGCTTATGATCAAGCAAAAGAAATATTATAAACTCAGAGCTTACTGCTTGGAAAAGTCCTTTCTTTGTATCTGAGAAATCCAATAAAACCAAAATTTCATTTTAGGTGGCAGTGCTGGTGTGGGAAGTTCTCACCACACCCTATGGCAGCCCTGTGTTGTCTCTGCTTCTCACACCAATATCTAACAGCTATTTCTGCAGTCATTCTATAAACTGAGGATCAGTGCCCTCTCTGTTCCTCAAAGCATTTCTTCATTTAGATCACCACTGTCACGCCAGTCAGAGTGTGATCTGTTCGTCTGTAAATCACTTTCCAAAAATCCACTTTCTACACAGAATCTGAAGATCTCATATTAAGTTTTGAGAGAAATAATAAAAAAATCAATCCTATAATTTTTTTCTTTTGCATAACATACTATGACTATTTTCTTTAGTTGTTACCTTTGCTCAAGTCACAGTTTAGAAAAGACCAAATGATATTAAATAAAATAGAGAATGAATCTCAGGTGGATGTTAATTTTCCAGTCTCTCTCATTTCTTCCTTCCATTCCACATAGGCACACATCTTGAATTGATATTAAAAAAGAGTTAACACATTAAGGCTTTTCTCTGAACACCCAAACTACAAATAACCTGTGCATCAGCCAAAGTTCCCATTGCAAAGACTTGCAGTCTTTTTTTCATTTCTCATTGGCAATGTCGAAGGGAGTGTCAGAAAGGCAAAGAGTAATGCCCTTTTACTTCTCCTTCTGGAAAACTAGTGCATGCTTTTGGCCTGTGCTCTGGGGCTACTACCAACATTTCTTCCCTCATTCCTAGCCTAAGCTCTTCTTTGCTCTGGCACTTGAAAGTAGAGCTGGAAATGCCCATTTCTGAATTTGATAACTGAGTTATCCAAGTGATATTGCTCTGTACGTACCATACACTTATTTTGTGTCAATGATCCATTTCTACAGCTACCTTCAGAATACAAAGATTTCATCTTAAGGTGGCCTTAGTAGTCTTTAGAACTGTATTTTGTTTGACTTCACTCATCTTAGCACCAAGTCATAAGTTTCATCCAGTGATTAACAAAAAACAAATCAAGTTTTCACTATAGTTCCTATGTTGCTGTACCAAGTATTGTAAGAGAGTAATTCGAGACATTCCATGACAAAGAATGATTGGACTGAAAAATATATGGAAATCTTGTTAGCACATTTATGTTTCTGAGTTGTTTAACATGAGTTATTAACAACAAGCACTAAGAGATTGTATTAGACAACCCCTCATGAGGTAATCAGTAGCACTATGAATACTGCATCTGCCGTTTTCTGTAACAGCAAGATGAAAATTAAATGCTTACACATTATACACACAGACACAGCCATGTGACCGCATAGCACTGGGAAGATTACCTACTGCTTCCCATTTGTTCAGTTCAGGGTCGTATTTCTCAATGCTCTGCAGGTATGTTCCTTTTGAATAGGAATATCCTCCTGTTACATAGATGCATCCATTCATAACCACCGTGCCACACTCCATTCTTCTCTCCATCATGTGAGCCATCTGCTTCCACTCATTTTGCTCTGGGTCATAGCAGTCAGTGATCGTGGTCTGTCCACCCACAAAATAGATCTTGTTTTGTAATGTAATCGAACACAATCCGTATTCTTCAAAAAGAAAGGAATACAGCACAACTCAGCATTATAACATTAACTTCAACTACAAGTACATGACAAATATTGGGCACCACTGAGGGAAGCTGAATGTCCTCATTGAGCTTAAAAACCTCAAGACTTTTGGCTACACTACAGCACCAGTACTCAGCGAAAATTGCTTTAAAAACTTACTGTTACCAGATGTAGAACACAGAGAAAACCCTTTTAAATGAATATAAATATTTTTGCCAAATGTCAATGAATAGTTAGATTTTACAGAAAGTTCTATTATCTAATAGAATGTGGACATTCCTTAATTCAGCATTTATATAGTGATTTCTATAGAACAAATTCTTGAAGAAGGTCTTCCTTTCCACTTTCAGAGTTTAGAAATGCCCTTGCTGCCCTAAAGGCATTTCTTTTTATTATTAGGAATATGCCAAAAACCCCTAACTGGACTTAAAGACTCCCAGGTACAAATAATCAAATCAAGTTCTATGTTTGTTTGTTGAAGTAACTATTTACCTGGATGTGGACTTGTGGTCACTATACTCCACTCATTGCTACCTGAATGGTATCTCTGGATTTTATCGTAGGTGCAGCTTCCCCTGTACCCATAGTGACCTCCAGCGACGTAGATGACTTCATGCAGGACACAGGCAGTGGCATTTCCAACTCCTGTTCACAGTGTGAAAGTCAAACATGCATTCAGACTGCATGTAATAACCATGGTCTCTTCCCTCCGTAACTCCATTTCAAATGATTT
>VRYO01002782.1:13556884-13576410 GCA_009812075.1 Sialia sialis
GGCAGCTCCCTTCCCGGCTGGCTCGCACTTCCGGATTGGCATTTCACTGGAATTTGTCCATAAATAAGCCGCACCTGGTGATTAGTCACACTTCTGGAAATGGCTCGATTCTTCAGTGAAATAGGTGCGGCTTATCAGTGTGAAATTACTGTAAATAAAACTGCAGCACCCAGTACATATTGCACATAATACAGCCACACAATAGTTCACAGGATTTTTAGGCAATAATTAAAGTCACATTGTCTCAGTGATTTGGGAATAGGCAATTAATTTCATTGTTTCACTGAATTGATAAAAATCACTTATATGGCAAGAGCAAAGACAATGGGAGTTGAGATTGTTCAGTGTCTCAGGGTACCTTTTCTGATACTTTTAGTCATTCTCATAGCATTACTAATTAAGCTATTGTAGAAACAAGGACACAAGCAGAATGCAGTCATTTTAACTCTGTCTCTAGGACAACAAAAGACATACAGCAAAGGAGAGTCTGAGCACCTAAGTAGTTTCACACTTATGAAAACTGGGCAAAACAACTGTATAGCATATGTAACTCATAGGATTAGCGTAGCATTTCTACTTTTGAAGGAAATAAAAAGAAAATAGTAGCAATGTTTGAGAAAAAACATGCAAACAAAACAATAGAGAAGGTTGTAAAAGCCTGCGTTTTTTCTTTTACATATACATCCAAAAATTCTCATGTACATAGAAAAATATTATGTCGCATTAACTTACAGTAAATTTTTATAACTAATTATAAATATTTGCATTTATTTATAAAAATGTATGATAAAATGTATAATGGTAGTATTATTGTTACTGTTACAAAATAATTACAGAATAGTCTGCATTGGAAAGGACCCAGAAAGATCATCAAGTCCAGCTCTTAAGTGAACGGTACTTTGGCTGCTAGAAACGAGTATTAGCGCTTTTTACTATCCTCACACTAAAGACTGAACAAAGGATCCTGAACAGATCATACACAGAAATAGGAGGGAATTCCATGAAAGAAGTTTTAAATTATGACACCTTCATAAATGACTGCATAGAAAATCTTATATAAAAATAATACAGTCCCTTTATTGGAGCTTACTCTTTGATTGTGTACTGAATGGACTCTTATCCTGGGTAGTTTTCTGATTTCTTTCGAATTTGACTAGAAATTCTACTCAGGAAAAAAGGCAAAACTAAACTGAGACTACCATTTAGTTTTTTACCTGCTGTTCTATGGCAGAGCCCAGCATAGCATTTGGATATTTGTGGTCATTTGGCTAGTAAAGACCAGAACCAAAGCCTACTGACATTAACAAGAGATTCCCAAGGAGTTCTCTAGAATTTGGATCAAATCCTAAATGTTTCCATGGCACTTAAAAATGGCAATTACAAAATAATTTACATTGGAGGCAGGCACCACACAAAAGTTTACCTACCTTTGATCATGTTTGCAATGGGAAGCCATTTCTGTATTAAAGGATCATAGAACTCAGCTTCTTGGACTGGAGCTCCCTTTCGGTACCCTCCCAACGCATAAATGCAGCCACTCAAGGAAACTGCACAGTGGTAATACCTTGCGTCGAGCATGGGACAGCCTTCCGTCCACTCATCTCGCTCGCTGTTATATATCCATACGGTGTCAAGAGCTTCAATACTCTCTGTTCTGTAACCTCCTGTCACATATATGTCTGGTCCCAAACTAGTGACCCCATAGCTCTCTCTGGTGTGATCTGGCATCTCCGTTCCCTGGACCCATGCGTTGGTTAAGGGATCCCAAACATGCACTTCTGATAAGGGATGCCAATAGTATCCTCCAATTACGTACATGGCTGCCGTGGATCTTCTGGAAAGACCTTTGGGATTGAGGTTCAGGGAATTATATATGAGTGACCTTATCTTACTGTCATTGAGTCGGCATTTTTTTTGCAGGCTTAAAGCTGACCTCAAATACACATTATCTAAGTCTACTTTGATGCAGCTCAGCACTTCACAGATGTCTTCAACTCTTCCTTCCACGTTGTGTGCAACCCACTTAATGACAGCTTCAATGGCTACCTCTTCTTTCTGAACGTTGAGATTCTCGCTGGACAGAATATAAGAGAGCTTCTCCTTGCTAATGTCCAGAAACTCCTCCTGCTTCCACACTTCTTCAAACTGCCATAACAATATCCTTCTGGACTCTTTCTCTAGCTCTGAGCAATCATGATACTCAGCAAAGGAGTGCATCCCAATGCAGTTGTCAGTATCTAAGTGCCTTACCAGAAACTGCTCACAGGCTTTCTTTACTGATACGAACTGGAGCAGGTCTGCAGCCTGGAGTAGGCTTTGGACATTTCTCTTTGTTATCTGGATCTGTGATGTGTATACGTAATTCACGAGAGCTTCCAGTACTGCATGGCTGAGCCCGGGAAGGCTGATCTGGTTTTTGGATTTTTCTTTCATATCGGCTGTGAACATGGCTTTAAAATAACTGCTGCAGGCTGCCAGGGCAGCTCTGTGGCAGTGGAAAATGACCCCCGAAGCGCACTGCAGGGTGATGTCGGTGAACAGCCCGTCCAGGTAAAACGCCCGGAACGCCTCCAAGAAGCCGCCGGGGTGCGCGGAGTCCTTGTAGAGGTAAGCGTACTCCTCCTGCCCAGCCGCGGCCATCGCCGCGCCCCCGCAGCTCCCGCCGCTTTGTCCGCGCCGCCCGGCCGCCCTCCGGCTGCGGACCCGCCCGGCACGGCGCTTACGGGGGCTCCCAGCCCGCGGCGGCCCGTGACCGTCTTTGGAAGAGCCGCTGCCGGAGAGAGCAGCGGGGCCGCAGCGACAGCTCCTATTTTGGTGCCCCGGCCGCTCCCCCCCGCACCCCTCCGCGAGGCCGGCGGGCCCCGGCGCCCAGCCCGGCCCCGCGCACCCGCTCGCCTTGGGAAGGTCCGGCCCGAGCCGCTGCCGTCGCCGCCCAGGCGCTCCCGACCCCGGGACAGGGGTTAATGGCTACCCGCGGTGGTGACAGAAGGCCCGGTCGTATTAGGGACAGGAGCAGATGCCCGGGGAGCGTCACCAGCTCGGTGTCACTCAGCCACACAACAAAGCGAGGGGCCTCGGCTGCCGCTGTCAGCGACCTGAAGCTGCTTCCCACAGAGGCGCCCCGCGCTCCCAGGGCACTTGGAGGAGCAATAATGGGAAGAGCAGCAAGCTCCAAGGACTACCCCAGTACTGGAGAGCAGCAATCGAAAGGGCAACAGCCATAGCTCTTCCCAAACTCCTGAACCTGGCAGGCTGCAAAGGACAATGACCAATTATGCTCACAAACAGATTCCAGCTATAAGCACATTTTTCGGGAAGGCTATATTGGCTTTTAAAACTCCTGAAAATGTGATTAACAATTTAAGAAGTAATTTTCTTTTCTGCTAGCAACACATTTTCTTCATTTGAAACACAGCATCCTCTGGGTTCAAGCAGCTGTGGGCTCTTCATCTGCAGCAGGGTTTGGATTCTTTGGATTCAGCAGCCAGGCTCTCCCTGCCCTGCCAGAGCTTTCCTAGATTGAAAGAACTGCCAGTGATTTCTCCATCTAAAAGGAGGTGAATATTATTAGCTAAGTGCCAACAATACCCAAAAAGAGAAATTTTGAGAGTTCCTATTCAACACAGATGAAAAAGTATCATATTTTTCTTTGAATTACTGATGGTATTTCTGCCACAATACCCAGCAGAAGTATGAACTAAGGAAATCCAAACAGGAAAGTGTATACGGTTGTATCTTCTGCCAACCTTCCTCCCATGTAACCCTGCATCAGGATTCAAACTCATCCCTTGGCCTTTACACACTGGGACAAAAACAAAATGATCCAAACTAACAAAAAACCCCACTAAACTAAAAATTCCCCACACCTACACACATCTATGCTTTCCTTTTTTTTCAACCCTTCTTGATGCAATTGTTAGCCCAGAGAATTGGAGTTTCATAGTGTAACCCAGGAATTACAACAGCCGTGCTGTTTGACACGGATCTGTCCCTCAGCTACATTACTCCATTTCTTTCTCTAGAAAATTCCCTTGTGCAGTCCTAAGTCTTTATGCATTCCCATGCCAACAGCTTTGTTCTGGTTGCATTTTCCATTTCATCAGCTTCCTATGGACAAGCACTTCCAAGTCTTGGCTGTCCTACTAGCACACAATACTAAGTACTCATATATCAGTAGTGCAAACATACACAAAATTTCCCATACATATATGACTTTCGTTATGCATTTTTTCCATAACGTTTTTAACTGAGTCATCTCCCTCCCAGAGAGTAAGTCAGAAGGTCAGCAACACTTAGTACTGGACATGTGTCCCCTTCAAGGAGCTTCTCCCTTTCTTTTGTCTGGGCTACCGGCTAAAACCAGTTTCACTCTTTGGAGATACTTATCTCCCCTCCATTGGTAGTTGTGGTGCTCCAGAGAAATCCTCACTTTTATTAAGTGGGGAAAAAACCCAAACAAGGCCTGATTAATAGCTTAATGGTCTGCCTACTGGAATTGAAAAATTTCTTCTGTCTCCAACATGCACTTTGTCTGGCAAATATAATCTGCCCTATCCTCTACTTGAAGTGATTAGAGCATAATTGCTAATATTTCAAGTACTCTACTGTGCTTAATCTACTCTCAACTCCTGCTTCAGCACTTTCACCAAAGCCACAGAAAGAACCCTTTTTTGAGCATGAAGAACAATTTCTCGCCCAATTTCTCACTCTCACAGCAAATTACAAGGTAGGTCCCTTGAGGCTAAAATAACAATAGTTAATGTAAGTAGAAGAAAAAGCTGAGTAATCATTGATACACCGCTTTTTGTTTTTAAGTGAGCAGTAACTGAAATCTGTGGACAAACTGAAAATAAGCTATTCCATAACTAAGTTCTGAAAAAACACGAAGAAACCATCACAGAATCTGGAACATTCAGCAGCACATCTAGAATTAAGGAAACACACAACTGTGCTGGTTTTGGCTGGGATAGAGTTAATTTTCTTCTTAGTAGCTGGTTCAGTGCTGTGTTTTGGATTTACTATGGGAATCATGTTGACAACACACTGTTGTTTTGGTTGTTGCTAAGTGGTGCTTATCCACAGTCAAGGCCTTTCCAGATTCCCATGCTCTGTCAGTGAGAAGCTGCACAAGGAGCTGGGGGAGCATGGCCAGGACAGCTGACCCGACAGGCCAAAGGATATTCCACAGCATGGGAGGGCACTCAGCACAGAAACTGTGGGAGTCGGCCGGGAGGGGCCGATCACTGCTCGGGGATGGGCTGGGCATCCATCAGCAGGTGGTGAGCAGTGTATTGTACATCGCTTGTTTCTCCTGGACTGCGTTCGTTTCTCTCTACAATTATAATCATTTAGTACTACTTTATTTTATTTTGTTCCAATTATTAAAGTGTTCTCATCTCAAGTCACAGGGTTTAATTTTTTCCCCAGTTCTCCTCCCCACTGAGCAGGGGTATTGGAGTGCACAAGCTGCTCTACTTAGTTGTCAGCTGGGGTCAAACAATGGCAACAACTTAAAACCCAAAGCAGCATGTGAAATTGCCCTATGCAACAGCCATTACCATTCTTTTGTACGACCTGTAAACAAGACAACATAAACCTGCCGCAGCTTGAGACCCAGCAGTCCTCAGATGTTTTTGTGCCCTTGTGTAAAACAATAGGCCAAGATCCCAAATATGAACATCTCAGACACCTATCAAATATCCATCACTAAAGCCAGGCTCCTGAGAACTGAAGTATATTATTTCGGACATCTTAGGCAACACACTGTTCAAAGCAACCTTCTGCAATACAGTAAAATAGATGAGGCAAGGTAAGAAGTACACAAGGGAAATTTATGTAAACTAGCAGCACTAGAAAAGCAGCCGGAAAACGGGCAAGAGCACTCAAAAATCTGCATTTAAGGAAAAGGTAGTGACATCATGAAATGTCTGTAAGAAAATGAGAATACCATAGAAAACAAAGGAAGACAATACAACTACAGACTGCTGAGCCACACCTCAGACATCTGCAACTGAGGTGCTGTGAAAGTTACCCTAATCTCTCAGTTATTAAAGCACTTAAGCTAAATATGACCTCAGTTTAATAGCACATTACATCAGCATTTTGAACCTTTTCTGGGATATAAAAACATTTGGCATGAAAACACATTATTTAACTTTAATGAGACTTACTTTTAATACCTTTATATACACTTGGGGCTCATCTCACTGTCAAAGGTAAAGAGAAACACTGCATGTTCACAATTTTTTGGAACTACAATTTTTTGGAACATTCTATTTAAAAGTTAAAATGGATATAGATGCTTCCTTGCAGACTGTAAGAGATTGTACTACAGATATATATGAGAATGAATAGGTGAAATCAGTGTATACATGTATGTGTGTGTACCATTCTGTGGGCCTGTGCACTGCAGCAGAAACCAAGAAGGAAAAAGGGTCTGAGCAGCCAAAGACTGAAACCTACACTCGTGTCTACGCTCTCCCCAGGTCTGATGACACACAGGCCAGCAGAATACACGACACAAATTAGTTGTGTTGCGTTTGTCAGTGACAGCAACTTTTATTGTCTTTACAATACAAGATAATACAAACTATTAAAAAGTAATTTTGTTTGGCAAAATATTTAATAGATTGAAAATATAAATACATCTTCAGATTAAACAAGATTACAGCAAAAATTTGCCATCAGATCAAAGAAGTATAAAAGCCAACCATGCTCCTGGCACCTAATGTTTCCGAAGTAAAGAATTTCATTCTTTTGAATAATAATCCTACTCCTTTCCCTAAGTGTGTGGGATTGCAAAGGTCAGTTATTTACTTGGTAAAAGGTTGGAGGGGACAAAGATGACAAAAACTAATGACAAGTCCTGTCCCAACCCCCCTTCTCCACTTATTTGGAATCTGTACTGTTAGAAGGCCTTTTTTACTGCACTTTCCTATTATTACCAGGATTGAATATAAACAGTTTTATGTTCTGGTTAAAAAACCCATAATTTCAGATAGTAGCCCTATTTTACAATTTTAGCTTTTATACACGTGCAGTTTTTCCTCTCCCAATAAGTGAAACTGTAACTGCACCCATTTTCTTTTATAATTTGAATTATTCTTTTACAAGTAGTTTCAGGTAAGACATAATGTCGACTGCAGATGACCAAACCAGAACAGAACACTGTACAGGACTGAGACTTTGGGCCAGTTGAGAAATCTTTTTCTCCAAGGTATACCCCTGCCTGGGCATAGCAATATCATTCTTCTTCAAAAACATTACTGGACATAGGTCATTCCCACCATCACCTATATATACAATTTGTGTATAACTCACTCCTCGCTCCAACTGTTTATCTAGAAATTCTTTTAAAACTTTCCTTTTGCAAAGGTTTTTAGGGCAATTTGCACAATGGTGAGCATGGAAGTGCTGTACAGTAAGATAGCCAGCACTGCTGAATGCTGCAGGGTTTGTAAACACTTCATCAAACACTTTATGGAAGTCAGCAGCTTTCAAAATCCAATCAATAAATACTGTATTAGAATCTGAAACAATTATACAATCAAACAACTGCTTGTTCTCGCCAATAAATCCCAGAAGATCTATCATTCCTGCAGTGAAAGGAATTGTTGTCATAGTTCTTTTCATCTCATCTTCTTTGACACCATTGTCTCCCAAGTAGACAAAGACTCTGCCCATATATTCTGTCCAATGTCCCGGTTGGTAAGAGTTTCTTAATCCATTAGGAAGTTTTCTTTCAGGAGCACATTTCACAATCCAGGTGTCACTATTTTCATCTATGATTGTATGGTCAAAATCAAAAACCAACAGAAATTTCATAGCTGTGAGAAAATAGTTTCCAAAACAAACAAAAAAGAAAATTATTTATATAAACACAAGTACTATATTCCTACCCTGACCTTGTGCTCAGAATAGAAAAAATTCTGGAAGAAAATATCTGAACAAAATTAACTATTTATGGCCACTACTGGGATGGGAAGTTGTGCTGTAACTAAAAATACGATCTGTAAATGTCAAAGTTCAGTGTCCAACTTCTGCTTAAAATAGTTACTGTGACAGTATCTAAACTCATGCTGCAGTTACTAATACTTGCTAACACAGCACCAATCCTTCCGTACTCACACCCCATCAGTTTAAGCAGATGTTAATTTCTCCATCAGCATGTGCCAATGCAACCAAACTGGGATTCTCCTGGCAAAATGCCTCAATAGGTATTTAAAGGAAGCGTCCATCGAACAGACGCATCCTGTACCTTCAACGGGGCCGCACCAAATCAAAGCAGCCAACGAAACGAAATGCAGCCATTTGTGCAGCTGAACCTGCTGACCCCTCGCGGCAGGTCAGGCCTTTTCTGGGCCCCGCAGACAGTGCCGCAGACAGCACAGCAGCCTCCCCGGCGGAGCCGTATCCCCGGGGGCAGAGCCGGCGGGGCAAGGGCCGAGCCCGCGAGGGGAAGGGGCAGCGCCGGGGGCCGAGCCCGCGAGGGGAACGGGCAGCACCGGGGGCCGAGCCCGCGAGGGGAAGGGGCAGCGCCGGGGGCCGAGCCCGTCAGGGGAAGGGGCAGCACCGGGGGCCGGGCCCGCCCCGCGCGCTCCGTCACGTGACCGCGCCCCGCTGGGTCGCCTGGCAACGGCGCCGCGGCCCGGGAAGATGGCGGCGGCTGCGGCGGAGCAGCGGCGGCGGCGGGGCGGCGCCCGTGAGTGCGGCTGCCCTGGGCAGCGGGGGCCAGCGGGAGGGCAGTGCCGAGCCTGCGGCCGCACGGCTCCAGGAGGCTGTAGGGGTGCCCAGCGGGACTCTCCCCAAAGCTCCCCAAGCTGCAGATGGCAAGCGGGGCTGTTTCTCCCTAGAAACTGAGTGAAGAACTGACCTGAACGCAGCGCAGGTGCAGTGACCTCCAAGGGCAGCAGCTGGGGAAGAACGAGGGGCTTGGCAGATTCCTGCCTGCAGAGCACAGCCGCATCAGTGCGCCTTTACTTCTGCTGAGGCTGTCTTCACCTAGGACAGAAGGAGAGGACCAGGTTTGATCCCTGTCGGGAGACTGGTCAGCAATGGCATCTGGAAAACAGACTTTGACAACGGTGTCACTTCAAGAGAAAGCCTCCTTACCTTTCAAACACGGCCTGTCAGTCTGCTGTAAATCACACAATCTACAGAGCACCAATCTGTACAGAGTGCCATTCCCTTAAAAAATGGTAGTGACACTTGAAAGAGCATTTCACAAAAGCTAGATGTCAACTAAAAAAGCTACATTTATGCCTGCACACGTGTATGTAAGCCTAAAGCAACAAACAGGTCAAAAACTGTCCTACAATAGAACTATTTCAGGTATACAATGAGTATGCAGGACATGGTAATAAGGGACAGTCTGTGGCCAAATTGCTACCTCATCTAGCCAGCAGAATGGCTTTACCAAGATTCTCCTTTTCATTTTGGGAATGGTCTCTGCTCCCTATTATTCAAAGAATCATGCCCAAATGCTGCCTGGGAAGTATGTTACTACAAGCCAAACCCACACAAACACAGAAACAGGCAAGGGCACATACAAACAGCCCAGTCAATCAGTGCCTGTCCAAGTATATGCACTGATTGTAGGCAGACTATAGATACAGACACCCTGTATTAGCTCTGAGGTTGGGGGACTAACTAGTAATAAGGATAACTTAATATTGTTGCCATGCAAACATTCAAGTCCTGATACGTGTTTGATTATTGGATTTTCTGATACCAAGTAACCTTTGTATTTATTCTCCCCTCTGCACAGCGCATCATTTGAAAGAAAAGGATGTTCGAGATGAGAATTTTCTTCCAAATGAAGCAGATCTTCGTCAGGTCATTGTATTGCCAAAAGCAGAATGGGAAAGGATTCAGGCCAGCATTAGAGAAGCAGCAAGCATCGATGACAAGAAAGAACAGGAAGAAGTGCACTTGGACTCCAAAGCTGCTGGAAAAGACCCACCCACTCTGGTAAGTACAAGATACATTCCTAAACAAGGGTAGTCGCTTTTGTATATATAAAATCACACATAGTGACATTTCTAGCTGTACTCCCTTTAACATTTGCTTTTGAATATGTATTTCAACTAAATGCCATTTAAATACATTTAAAATCTAACATAAACATTTATATTTTTTTACTTAAAGCTAAAATGCAAAGTAAAAAGACCAATCCAAAAGTTAAGTGTGATTTCTAATTTTGTCTGCACTGTAGAGCCTGGTACAACAGAAACTTCAAGCCAAAAAATTACGTGAAGAAAAGGAAGAGGAAGAAAGAAAGTTACTTGATTTGGAAGAAGCAAAGTTCCAGGCAGCTAAAAGGAAGGAGGTTATTGATCGTGTAAAAACCTACCTACATTATCAGGATGACAGAATGAGACAGTTCCATGTTTGTTGACAGCTTATATTTTTTACATTGAAATTGTACTAAACATCTTTAAAGACTTCTGAATATAAAAATTACTTTAAATGTTCTCTTGCAGGGTGCATTTCTACTTTGTAGGGTCCTGAAAGAAAGAGATGCTCAAGTTGAATTTCTAAAGTCAAGAATAGCTGATAACAAAAAGAGGGATTATGAAGAAGAGCAACGTCGATTTAAAGAATACATTCTCAGCGAGCAAGAAAAAGCACGTCAGCATTACATGAATCAGCAGGCACTACGCAAAGATCAGCTAGAACAGTAAGTAATAATTAAAAGCAACCCTACTTCATTATTTACTTAAACTCTTCTCAAAATACATTCTATGAGGTTTTTACAGAAAATATCTAATAATGCCGTTCTTATAAAATAAGATGAGAGAAGATCTTGCCCAAAGGGGAAAAGCTATACCCATTTTTAGTTGCCAACAGTCTCTATGCAAAATCGCCTCTGGGAAGTATCAACAGGTTTTAGTCAGATCACTATTCAAATGTTGTTAATGAAATTTAAGTGTATTTTACTCAGTTTTTGTTCCACAGAAGGATTAGGTTAAATTAGATTTTCCATTTACCCATAATGAGCTTCCAGACTGCACAAACAAGAGAAGGCATTACTGTCACTCCTATTCCTTCTCTCAGGTCTTTCGTAAATCTTATGGAGGGATCGATCCCCAGTGGTATTTATAGGATTGGCCCTGGTGGTCTGATAGAAGGAATCAAATTTATCAACGCAGAGGAAGAGTTCAAAGTCTGGTCTTACATATTCCAGGTGCAACATATAAATTCTTGCAGAACTTAGTATAGAACACTACCAACTTAAGCTGCTGCCTGCACGCCCAGATGAAACACAGGTATGGTGGGTCACACTGGGGGAATCTCGTTTTTCAAGAATGCTGCAGATACAGGCCAGAGCGTTACCAATGCCATGGTGCTAATGGGTCATCCAGCTAAAATTTATCACCATGAGACTGCAAACTGTGAGCATACCATGTAGCTCATTTCTGACCAGGGCAACCATTACAAACAATCATGCTGTTATTCACCTCTGATATTCTACATACCTTCAACTCAAACTATCACATTCTTCACTGCAAGGTACCTGTGGTTATGCAGTTCCTAGACCATTTATTCACCTTTTTCTGATTCAGAATAAAAGAGCGTGAGCATCAGGCAGATCTGGCCAAACAGGAAAAACAAAGAGAAGGGGAAGAAATACAGAGATCAGTCCAACTGTACCAACTAGAAATTCAGAGAAAAAAAGAAAAGGAACAGGAGACAAAAATGGAACGTCAGAAACTGTATCATGTAAGTAGCAGGAAAGCAGACAGTTCAAAATGTCTATTTCACCTTGGCTGGGATGGTTGGACTCAGCCCACAGACCAAGGGGTCTACTGGCAACAGGCTCTCTGCTGACAGCTTAATAGCCTGGGATCAAATGCCTACCCTGCCAGTTGCAGGCCACGTCTTTTCCTCTGTACTTTTGAGAAAGACCTCTCGGAGGCCCCTCCCTTCTGTTGTCTGAAGGGACGTTGGCACTTGATGCTTTGACTGGTCTATGGTTAAGACCTAACTTGACCATATGCTGTAGACATCAAGGACTATCTTCTTGACTTGAGAACTGCTGCCATCTCATTTCATCTTTAAAGGCATCCTACCAAGGTACAAACAAGAGATTCCTCTGAGTGGTTCTGGTCAGCATGCTAAAGACAGTTGTTCTTTACATAGAAGTATAGAAAATTCCTCTTCAGCTCTATTTTGGATTATGCTCTTACAGCGATAGTTTTGGATGAGCTGGGACCAGGAGCAGAATGATCTCTGTGTGTGGGGGTGGTGTTTGGACAGTCCCCTGCCACTCACCGTTCCCCTCACCCACATGTCAGTGGGAGCACAGGACGATGCTCTCTGCAGCACACAGCAAGCTGTTTGTACAATGCACCAGAGCAGCAGCTGTTTGGTGCTGAATTCCTTTTCCACACCCTCACATCAACTATATCCTTTTGATGCATGTTTGAATAGGGAGGTAGAAGTAAGTGCAAGTATTCCTTTCCTGTGTTCTCTCTCCTTTCCTGAGAATCCCCTTCCTCTCTTCGATTTTTAAAAGAAACTTGAGAAAGGGGAACAGGGAGTGATTGCTGTAAGCTGCTACCCCAGGTCAATATTCTATACGTCATCAGTTATATCAGGACCATTTTGCCCATACAGGAGTATATGAATGACCAGAAAATAATCAAAGCAATAGAGGAACAAAACCAAATGAAAGAAGATGATCGGATCAAAGCCCATTTTAAAGCAAAGGAAATTATTGCCCAGATAAGAAAAAAGAAAGAAGCTGAAATGCGTAGGTAGGTACAGTGCTAGGGTATGAATTATAAGTTATCTAAAAATGATACTGTAGATGTTTTTAGATCATTTAGATTATTGACATAACACCATCAACAGCTGTTGTAAAACATAATTCTAAATTCTACTGATAGGGTGAGCAGGGAATTCAGGAGAAAAACGAAATTTTTCACAGGTTTCTTAGCAAGAGTGTGAGAGAGCAATCCCTCCACCCTTCAAAGTACAGAGGCTTATGAAAGTGCAAAGCTTTGCACCAGTGTATTGGGAAGAGTGATTTTCCACATGGCCTGCCAAACTTCCACCTCCTCAACAGTTAAGACAATTAAGATCCTTGATGAAAATATTTTTGAGTATAAGCTATATTTCTCTGAGTCAGTTCGAGAAAAAGAATTTGACTTCTTAACAAGGCACATTCGTTAATTAACTACATCGTGGTCTTATTAATGGGAGATGTTTTATCAATTTAACATTAAGGGTACAACATGATGATACTACGGAGTTTTCTTCCCTTCCTGCTTCTGGCCAGTACTTCCAACATTCCTCTCCTGATAGCAAGATGCTTGCTGGAGTGCAGTTACTGAGTGCTCCAGCTCATTATTGCAACAGAAACTAGTGATACAACAACATAAATCAGATAATATAAAAATAAACCAAGCAGGAAGAACACAGGGAGAACCTGAGTTAGGTGGGTGGGCCTCTGTGGTCAAGAGGCGAAAACTCCGGAAGCAGAATTGATGAGTTTGATAGCTTCAGGTAGACTCAAGTGTGTTGCCCTGGTATGTTATGGAAGCTCATGTTCTTCTGCAGACAAGCACAGGAACAAAGGGACAAAACTGTTAGACAATTAACTGAACAAAGGGCTGAGGCATTAAGGAAGGAAGGTGATCAACTGCGTAGAGAGATTGCAAGAAGAGAAGCTGAAGAAGAAAAAAAAGAGAAAGAGAAAGAAGCAAAACAAAAGGCTGCCATTGAATCTATTGCTGAACACAGAGCCACTACGGTAAGAAACTTGGGCTGATCTTACTTCTGCTTACTCCATTTGATGAGCCTGGCCCATACCACAGTTGGCTCTGGGTCCCATGCATCAGCAGGCTTCAGCAAGTCTGCTGACACCTTTCCTGGAGTCCCCTCTCCCTTTCCCTGTTCCATGCTGGGCACACATCTGCCAGGGCTGCTGAAAACCCAGGCCTGGACACTGGCCAGCCAGTGACTGTGCTTATCAGAGCGCTGATACAGGGCTGCTTCTGCAGGGAGATACAGCTTCCAGGGTAGCAAGCCAGCTCCTTGGGTAACTTCTGTGTGTTTTGTAAACTACAGATGAAGCTGAAAGAGGAAAAGGAGAGACAGGAGAAAGAAGAGGCTGTAAAAGAACGTGATATGTTAATGGAGAAAGCCCGCATCCACCTGGAAATGGAAAACAATAAAAAACACGGACGACACGAGGCAAACAGAGAAGTACAGAAAATTCTGCTCCAGCAAATGGTAAATAGAAGAAGCTGTACCCTGTCAATCCCTTCAGAAAGAAGCATGCATCTAAACCAATAGCACTAGCTGCTGCTGAGAGAGGAAGTTAGCTGTTTTGTTTGAAATTTTTGTTTATTGGGTTGTTTTTAATCATGTGTGCCCAGCATATGCTGGTGTTGGGGACCAGCCTCCTCAGAGTATTGGTGCAAATCAAGGCTGATGTGCAAGGACAGATCACATCCTGTCCTGTGCCATTATGACATTTTTTCAACCATGCATGGCTGTCCTTTTCCATCTTCTGGTCAGTTCACCAAAGAGCAGCAGCTAATGCTGATGTTCACTCAGCTATTTAATGTACCCTTTCTGGGGAGATAGAGCAGGGGAGAGAAGTGGGGAGTGTTGATAAGTGCCAAGTAGCAACTTAGAATGCTGCAGACCTTCTGTAAGCTTTTACCCTCTCTCAGCTTTACAGGACAGTGATGTTGAGAACAAAATATTAAGCTTTGTTATTTCCTTTTCTTCATCAGGCTGAAAAGCAGGCAAGAAAAGAGCAGGAAAAACAAGCAGATCTGGACTACGATGCTCAGAGAGAGGCTATTGCACTTTCTAAAGAGCATGAATTTCAGAAATATGCAAAGGAAATAATTGAAACAGAGTCCAAGACTACACATCATCTTTATCCTCTTCTCAAAGTATGCAAAGAGGGACTTAGACATGGGCCATTTTCCTGAGAAAAGAAGAAATAAATACTAGTTTCCAAACATATAATTCTACATTGGGACCCAGTTACCTTGTTGTACCTGTAATGCTGCTCAAGAAACAAAAACATGAAATAATGTTTAAACTATCCACTAAGAAAAGCAGAAGCCATTTTCAAGTTAAAGACATATGCTTTTCAACCTTACAGGCAGAGTTGAACTGTAAGTGATTTATATCAAATACATATCATGAATCTGGACTTCCATTTGAGAAAATAAAAGACTGACATATAAGTGTTTATATTCTCAAAAAATCCCCAGCTGGTATTTCATAAATCTTAGTTTATTAGACTTGAGACAGGGATTCTTATTATATAATTGACTGTCACTGTAACCCATTCCAGCCAAAAACCCACTATTTCCGTTACATTTTAATATTCATTGTTCTAAAAATTCACTGTCACAGGTTTTTCAGGTCTACAAAATGAATTCTCAGAGCAAAAAGTCATATTTTTCACTAGCCTACTTCCAGTTAATTATGCCCATAATAGAAAAGACCAAACCAAAACAACAAGGGACAAGAAAAAGAGAACACATGTGAAAGTTAGAATAGTTAGGGTGTGCAGTTTTGGCAGCATTGTGCATGTCTGAAAAACAAACGTCATGCTATAAATCAGTTTTATTACATGAAAATATTAATGCGATTTGATCCCAGCACTTACAAGGTCACCAAAGAGGTAAATAGATCACCAATATAACTACAAATAGGGCCTACAAAATCAGCACATCAACATGAGACAACATAGTTGGGCTGTTCTTTCAAAAAAGACTAACAGCAGTTCAGTCTGTGGTAAATAGATGTGACCTAAAATTGTATCTATGTCAGATTCCTCAGCAGATTTACTCACCAGCACTCAAACCACAGACACATTGCCCTCCTTAAGCTGAGGTTTCTTTGGTGAAATGTTAACATAATTTCCTTGCCTTATAAGCTGGGAACTCCTGTAATGACTTCCTCCACCAATACCCTAGACTTTGAACAGGTTATCCCTCTATCCTGGTGTTCACTGGAAACAAAGCCGAAGAAACCTGAAGCTTTGCTTTGTTGCACCCTACAGTTGCCAGTCTCTGCTGGCCAGACTAGAAAATAATATAAGTCCTTTAAAAAAAAAGGATGCTTGCCAATATTTTAGCTTTAAAAGTGGGTCTTTGGTGTGTCCTCAAGTTCCTCGGCCTGGCTGCCAAAAGCAGCAGGCCTTGGAGAAAGCACAGGCCTTTGAGGAAGATATGAGTCTACCCAGCAGTAAGGTACCTCTAGAAAGCTGAGGGGTGAGCAGAACTGGCTTTATCTCTAAGCTGTAAAAGCGCTGGGTCTAAGTAAGGTGGGCGCTGCCCTTCCCGGGTGCAGCAGCCACCTCATTGAGGAGACTCTTCCAGGCAAGGCAAGGGTTGAATTCCTGGAAGGAGAAGGAAGCCCGACCTCGTGCAGCTCCCAGGGCCGCCACGGGCTCTGGGCCCCAGCAACAGGCAGGCCTGGCGGGGCGAAGGTTCTCGTGAGGCGCGGCAGCGCACGGAGCCAGGCCGAGCTCCACGGCCCCGGCCAGCCGGCGGGAGCGGATCGCACAGGGACAGAGGGGCCATTTCAGCCTCTTACCGGGTATGGGCGCGCCGCAGGGAAACGAGATGTTCAGGAACCGGCTGCGGAGGAGGGTCGGACTCTAGGGGGAGGTGGCTCAGTCCCTTCCCTCGGCGTGTGTCGGTCCGCACGCCGCCCGCCCGCAGCTCCCCGGGGCGGGGCTGGGCGGGGCGCAGCGCCCGCCGCCCACCCGGGTGCCATTGTCCGCCTCGGCGCCGGAAGGCTCCCGCCGCCACCGCCTTTCAGCGGGAGAAGGAGCCCCGATTTCCCGGGAAGCGGGCTCGTCAGTGAGCATCCCTCCTTCTCCTTCGGCAGGCGTTCCGTCTCCACAGAGGCGGCGAAGAAAGCCGACGATGGACCTGGATGGGCCGGACGCCGCCCGCCTGGACGCAGAGCTGGAGCATGGCCGCTACCTGAGCCGCCGGGCCGTGGCCCAGGAGCAGCTGGCGCAGTGAGTCCGGCGGTGGGTCCCGGGAGGGGGCGAGAGGTTTGGGTTGAAAACCCTCCCGTGGGCAGCCCGGCCCGGGCGGGACCCGGCTGCACGGCCCGCGCAAAGGGGCGGCTCTTGGGCGTGGGATAACAATGAAACGGTTAACTAATATTTGAATCCATACACTAGTTATGTTCACTTTTGTGTTAGACTTCCCTAACAACCAGCACCCTCAGACTGGAACTGAGCTTTGGTCAAAGAATTTGGATCTAGCTTATAGAAACTGATTCTGGTTTTGATCTCTGATGTTTTACTTCAAAATATCAGAGTTTTTACTGTTAAAGTGCCCATCGATGTGCATAATCTTTATCTGTTCACTATTACTTCATGCTGTTCCTAGGTTATTTATTCACTCTATTTTCTGATTCAGAATAAAGGAGCACAAGGATCAAGCGGATCTCGCCAAGCTGGAAACCAGAAGAGAAGGGGAACGAATACAGCGATCGACCCACTTATACCAACTGGAAATTCAGAGAGGAAAAGAAGAGGAACAGGAGAAAAAAGCTGAATTACAGAGGCAGCATCATGTAAGTAACAGTAAAGCAGACAGTTCAAAATGCATATTTCACTTTGGCTGGGCTGGCTGGACTTGGCCCACAAATAAACAGGACTGGGGGCAACAGGGTCTTTGCTGGCAGCTTTAGTAGCATGGGATCATGCCAGCTGCAGGGCATGTCTTTCCTCTGTGCTTTTGAGAAAGACCTCCTGGAAGTTTAATTGTGGCACCTGTGCTTTGACTGGTGTAGAATGGACAAAGTCTGCTAGAGTCAGCAAGGAGATGGTCCTTGACTTGGAGAATTGGATTTAGATTCCATGTACTTGCTCTTTAAGTCCACTTTTCTTTGTTAGGAAGAGGGAATAGCCTGAATATGACAATATCTTTTTAACTTGGTGATGACCTACTTACCACACTTCTGTTTCCCTGCCAATATGCCTGCTTGAGCAGGAAAACTGAAGTAGAGGTACTGTGATGATTCACTGCCATGTGAGGGAGTAAAAGGAGAGAATTCCCGCTAAAACTCTACTTGTTTTTTTTCCTTCCATACTCCTCACTCCAAATACACAAATTTCCCCTGATTTCCTCCTAAGCTTATATGTACAACAAAAGCTATACATCCTGCCAAGCTATACAAGTACCTTTTCCGAGTCATTACAAAATGTCTTATGCTTTAGATTTTGATGGTTCTACAGACTTACTGTTTGAGGCTTTCATAGTCTCACCATATGAGTGATACACGGGATGCGAACAGTACAGTTGGAGCCACGGGGAAGGTAGAGGACAGAAAATAAAGATACTATAAGCCTGGGGCTGCAGCCACATACTAATTTTACTTTTGTTTTGGTTTTTGATAAGTAGATAATGAAAAATTTCTTCTATCTCTAAGTTTCTTATCTTCTGTAGCTTCTCCAGTGATGTGAAGAACTCCTTTTATTACTGAGTATGCCTGAAGTATTTGTTAAAATTTGTTTTTAGTTCATGTTTCCAAAATCTCATTCTACATGAAAATCAAAGTAGTTTTCCATTTAAACAGGAGTATGTAGCTGAACAAAAAATATTTAAAGCTGAAGAGAAAGAAAAAGAAGATGAAGATGATGATCGGATTAAGGCTTATATTAAAGGAAAAGAAATGATGGCTGATCTGACTAGAGAAAAATATGCAGAGACTAACAGGTGAGTCCAGGGATAATTTTCAGTGTTAAGATTCAAATTTAGAATTTCATTTTGTGACAAATGCTATTCCAGTTGTTATTTCAGCAAAATCAGAATTTCTATGCAAGCAGGTTTTCTGTAATTAAAACTTGAAGTAAAAAGTGCAGAAAAAATGCCTACCAGTTCCAGCAGTAATTGTTGCTGTTAGGGTGCAGGTATTATTGCTGGTGTTATTAGAAGGAACAGTTACCAATTGGCCTCTGGTAACCTGAGTGGATGTCCTGGGATGTTACAGCAGCTCATGTTCTCCTGCAGGATGATACAGAAGCATAAGGACAAAGCTTTTGACCAGTTAGCTGCACAGATGAATGAGACAATTAAGATTGAAGATGATCGTCTTGCTAGAGGAGCTGCAGAGGTAGAAGTTGAGTACCAAATGCAAAACAAAGCAAAAGAAATTAAAAAAAGGGCTGCTGTTGACTCTATTGAAGAACACAGAGTCAGTGTGGTAAGAAACGGGCGTTGTCCTTGCCCCTTTATCTGTCATATACTTGTAAGTAGGAACAGCATTTGGAAATGCCATAGTTTCTAGCAGTCATCTGAAATGAGACATGTGCAGGTTCTCTAGAGTTTTAGAACTAAATACTTACAAAAGGTTGCAAGCAGCATATGTGATGATCTTCTCTTCAAAAAAATTAGACTGGGAAGGCTCTGTAATTGTTTGTAATTTGTGCTAACTCTGCGCTGCTTACTCCATTTGATGAGCCTGGCCCATACCACAGTTGGCTCTGGGTCCCATGCATCAGCAGGCTTCAGCAAGTCTGCTGACAC
>VRYO01002782.1:13577410-13613516 GCA_009812075.1 Sialia sialis
GCAAGCCAGCTCCTTGGGTAACTTCTGTGTGTTTTGTAAACTACAGATGAAGCTTAAAGGGGAAAAGGAGAGACAGGATAAAGAAGACAACGAGAAGGATCGTAATCAGTGGATGACAGAAAATGGCATCTACCTGGAAGAGGAAAAAGCCAAGAAACAAAGACAGCGTGATGCAAACATGGAAGTACAGAAAATTCTGCTCCAGCAAATGGTAAATAGAAGAACTGTATACTGTCAGCCCCTTCAGAAAGAAGCACACTAAACCCATAGTACTAGACCTCTTGGGCAGAAGAGAAGAGAGAGAGGGAGGAAAAAGGTTGCTGTGAATGTGCGTATTTTGTTTTTACCTGTATGCACTGCAGCTGCTGATGTTGGAGAGGTGACTGACTTTACCCATAGGCCACAAGAGGCTTGTCTGTGGAGTGAGAAGCTTATTGCTGAGAACTTGACAATGCAATACATGTGTTTCAGAGGTTTATGGGCTTCCTCATAGAGCAGCAGAACAGAAATCTCTTTCAGGCAGACTTGGCCCAAGTGAGTCAAGGAGGATTACTGTGAAGGCTAGTAATAAGAGATCAACAATGACAGATCACATCCTGCCCTGTGCCATTATGACATTTTTTCAACCATGCATGGCTGTCCTTTTCCATCTTCTGGTCAGTTCACCAAAGAGCAGCAGCTAATGCTGATGTTCACTCAGCTATTTAATGTACCCTTTCTGGGGAGATAGAGCAGGGGAGAGAAGTGGGGAGTGTTGATAAGTGCCAAGTAGCAACTTAGAATGCTGCAGACCTTCTGTAAGCTTTTGCCCTCTCTCAGCTTTACAGGACAGTGATGTTGAGAACAAAATATTAAGCTTTGTTATTTCCTTTTCTTCATCAGGCTGAAAAGCAGGCAAGAAAAGAGCAGGAAAAACAAGCAGACCTGGACTATGATGCTCAGAGAGAGGCTGTTTTTCATCAGGATCGAGCATTTCAGAAATAAAGACAGTGAGTAACTGAATCAGTGCCATTACTGGATGTAACTTCTATTCTTTCCAAAACATTCAAGGAAGGAACAAGATGTGGGCTTCATAATTAGGACAACTGCAAGAATGGTGGAGTGGATAATCTGCAGTATGAAAAACAGTAAAAATTGGTGGGCGGGGGGCGGTGGTGAAGATGGTTGATGCAATGCCTTCCTGCCTCATGTACATGAGCCCCCAGCTTGCTCAGGACTGACATAACACTTGGTATTTTGCCGTAACTTTTAGAGCCTGCTTTGGGTCTCAAAGCTCTACCTGAGGGCAGGGCCAAGAACTCTTCTCAGGGCCAGCACAGACTGTTATCGTCTTGGTCAGTCCTGCTGTGGCCTGGGTTGCTGCACTCTTTTTGGATAGAGAAACATGATTGGGTGGAGCTGACTCTGTACCCTGTCATTTAGCAAGGTCTATTATTCTGTAATGTGAACCAAAGCACAGTAAGTAGGAACAATGAAGACTTGTTTCAAAACCTCACTTCTGAGCCAAAGTAAAAGACTAACAATGCTGCACTATCAACTAAAAGTCACACAAAGTTCTCTCCAATTATCTTGGAGTAATTAATTTTGGAATTTTTATATTACAAAAAGAGAAGTGGTAATTAACTTGTGGAATTGTCCCTCAATACTTTTTTCCTTAGTTCACTAATGAAAAATTTATTTCCCTTCTCTCTGAGCCAGTGCTCATTTTATTACATGAAGCTTTTTTTCTGCAAGCAGAAAGAATGGAAACTTTTGTAAAAGCCTTTTGATGGCAGAAGCTGGAAGAAGTATTAAGAAGAAGCCTTAAGAAGTATTGACTACAGCAGGAGTGGTGCTGAAACCTTCAGAGCTTGATAATGCTCCAAATGCATCCCTAAGTGCAAAGTTGCACATGCTCACTACTGTGCAATTGGTGAGTTAAATGGGTTTTTAGTCTACCGCCACAGCAGCAAGAAACAAGGTGGATTGCAGCCTCATTTCCTACTCAGCTTCCAGGGATGTCCTGTTCTGCACATTATGTATGTTGCATTTGAAATCTACAGCCTGCTTCCATCAGGCTTATACTCCTTTTACTTTGAACATCTACAGAAAACCCATCAAACTCCAGTAGCAGAAAACTTTTCATTTCAGTACACCTAGAATAAAGTGGGAATCCTGCATCATTTTAAAGCATCTTGGCTAAATATAGATTTAGTTACCCAAATTCAGTATGAAAAGAATTCAGCAGCAATCACGATCTCAATTTATTATATTGACTCTGAGATGCACATGCTTTGTGCACATGCTTATTTTAAATAACTAATTCTAGTTAGATATTTTCTCTAAAACCTGTATAAAGCATGGTGTGATGACACTACATCAGAATGGCCAGAGGTGGTGGCATGTTGCTGGTAAAAGGTGTCCAGTGTAAAACAGGAAGCTGGTCTAGCAGCTCACTAGAGTCCTTTTCAGCTGCCATTTAAAGATGGTAATAAAACGCAGGGAGATGAACTGCATCTTGTAAGAAAGGCAATTGTTGAACTGGAAGAATCTACTTACTGAGAGGTACCTCTCATTTAATGCTTAGGGCCACTCTTGTATTAGTTACTAGCTGGAGTCACCATTCATGAAGGTATTTAGATGTGTAGATGGTTTTTAGGGACATTAGCTAGTGTTGGACTTGATCTTAATGGTCTCTTCTAATCTAAATTATTACATAAAATTTTAATTAATAGCTAGCGAATCAGAAAATTCTTTGAGAAATAATTTGACTAGTAAACTTTAATATTGGTTTTGCTCAAAAAAGCATCCACTTAGATATTGTTCTGCTTCAGGACATTGCAGCAGATAAGAGTCCTAATAGCTATTAGCCTGAATTGAAAACCAAGACCTTAGAAATGCAAGGCAACCCTCAAGATGGACTGAAACAAAGACCTTAAATCAAACTGCATTTTTTCCACACCTGTGATCCATCTCTGTAAGCGGAACAGCAACTTTAGTTTGAACATGTGGGCCTCCAGTGTCTAACATACTGTAGTCTCCAAACAGTATTTCAACTCATACCTGTGTGGCAGTAGACATGTAAGAGAGTACTGTTTTCATGGACCTAATTCAACTCCTACCTAAGAAATGGAAGAGAACAGCACTCTAAAATGCCTTAAATCCTAAGGGAATTTAAATTAACTAACTTTGCAGCTCTTTACTCTTAGGTAGTGTTCCAGGTTGGAGTTATTAAATCCGTGCAAGTTCTTTTAGCATGACAGTCTTTGCTACCAATTAGCTCTGAGGAAGTTTGAAGAGGATACGATACATACCTGGAAACAAATTGTCCATGGACAGAAGAGCTGGCACCATGGGACTACTAAGGATGTACATTTTCACATGCCAATACAGACTTGCTCTATACTTCTGAAAAATAAAAACTTTTCAAAGTTTCCTTGTCATGTTAGGTCAAATAATTTACTCTGTTTCAACAGCTAAATTCTTTCAAATGTCTGTTACTAACTTAGGCCTTCCTCTTATCTCTTAAATGGAAGAGTGCTGTAACTAGTCTGTAATCTTCCTCCTTGTTCTGGCAGTACATCCTTGTTTCTGATACTGATGTTCCTTTCTGTTCTGGCAGTGTATTTCTTAGAGAAAATTCACTACATCTAAATAGCAAACAAAAATCACCATAGTGAAGGCTAAGACTTTAGAGGAAGGTCAAGGCGAGAGATTCAAGAAGATAGTATGAGATAATTCCAAAGAAGACATCTTAATTTCTTTCTGTTTAGAATAAGTTGTGTATAGGCTTTGTTTGGCTTGTAGTGTGTGAAGTCATTGCTTTCACACTACTGCTCTGCCACCACTTTAACCTAAGCTTCTTTTTGTTTTGGTATATCATGGCTTTGATATTACTATATATTTTAAGTGAATAATGAATGAGTCAAATCAGTGCTCTGATCAGGTAAACCTCTCTCTCTGTAGTAAGCAGTCTTAAAGCAGAGCTGTTTGTAGCTTGTTGACACTGTCTTGCATAAACCAGCAGCATGGCACTTTGTTTTTCTGTGGATTGCCTCAGCTCCAGTTCATTATCCAGAGAAATTAACAATTCTGTTCGGTATTGAGGGGCTTGAACATCAGTTCATCAGCACTGCAGATCCAGGAAAATTCAACGCCGCATACCTGTTAACATAATAATTGCACTCCCCCTCTTCCCCAGTGAGTAGCATCTGGTCTGATTCCTTTTCTGTGTAAAAAAAAAATAAGCAAAGGTTAGAAAGAAAAAGCAGTATGTACTGAAAAGACGTGCGTGTTACTGAGCAGATTGAGAAAAATCCAACTGGCACAGCGGACAAGGGCAAAATTTGGAACTATCTTTGGTAATGCTTATAAGTATTTCTGCATTAGTTTCAGCTACAGTCAGTGCATGTACAGTTAATAGAAGCTACTAATTATACACTTATATTGTTTCTTTTTTTCTTTATAAATACAGAATCATCTACAAAGGAGTAAGAAGCTAGCCACTCTCTCCTTCCAAGTTGTGTGCCTGCAAAACCAATCAGTGCCCAACAGCAGAAGCTAACTGTGGACCAAGTTACAAGACACGCTATTTGCTAGAACCTTCCTATAATGCCTACAACTCAAGCTCAAGAAACAAGTGCCTAGCTTGCAACTGTACTGTAGTCTAATATTATTATGGAACAAAGCAGTAGATTCTTTTCAGAAAGTCAAGTGGTAACAACCAAAGGTAGACTATCAGTTCATATGTACTGTACTCCTTAAATATTGCTGGGTCTCCAGGCTTAATTCAAACTTGATGTTTTGACTTGAAAAAAATAATCTTACTGAGCAAACAAAATTGAGTATATCTGTCTGTAACAATAAAACTCATGTTGACTGTATGTTTTATTTGTGAGAGTTTTCTACTTACTTTCCTTTGGGGAATGCCATGGAAGGTAGAAATAGTATCTTGAAGTTGTGGCATTGGCTGAGTCTTTTAATCCTTATGGGAAATGTGTGCAGCAAGACTGTGTATGTGGCAGTCCAGCTAACCTGGCTGACTACAGGAAATGGGAAAAACACTCTTGTGTCATTTCCTAAGCACTCTGCTGCCAAACAACCAGGCTGTGATACTGCTGTAGGTGCCTTTTTGGTTGAAAATTGTTCTTTCACTCAAGTTCTAAACTGACTGTAAGCTGTGTTACCACTTCATTTACATTCATATTGAACAGACAGTTCTTCTGTAACTAGTGAAAACTATTCTACTTCATATTCATACACACACACAAAGACATGCATTTTTTCAAGTGGAAGACCATAGCTGGCAACAAGCAGAGTTGGAATTAAGACACTAGGTCAACTTCATTACATGGCTGCATTTTTGTTACCATATAGTAATAATAGACTGTCATTTGCCATTCTGTTGTAGAAATTCTTAATTGTACCTGCTATTTTACACTATCATCTAATGTGGCATGGAATGAAAATCTAACTTCACATCTTCAGTAAAAAGTTACTGATCTTGGTTTAACTAAGGAGGTCATATTCTGACATCAGATAACTGCCTTGTAAATCTGTACTCAAAGTATCAGCACTTTAGAAAGCTGGAGGTTGGTGAAGGACATTTAGCCTGAGATGAGCTCACTTGGTCAGGGCATGGTGCTAATAACACTGAGCTCATGGATCTTGACCCCTGTATGGCCCACTCATATAAGAGATGATCTGCTGATTCTTGTAGGACCCTTCCAACTTGGAATATTCTGTTCTTTTACAAGTACAGGTTGCACAATATAACTTAGAAATTATTATTTCTCTGAATACAGAAGATGCAATACAAAATACTGCAAGAACATGTGGCAGACATGGAATACACTTACCAAATAAGCAAAAAAAGCATTTATTTCTGAGAATTGCTTTAGTACACGAGTTGTATACTTCAAATCAAGAACTCATTCTCCCAGCTTACAACTGAATAATCTTCCTTGTTATGAACTATAAGCTACAAAATATCAAAAGACTACCATTAATTACAAAATACTCTGCTAAATGCTACATGCACAATACTGCTGGTATAATTAACAATTCTTTTGGCTGAAGGAAACCAGTTATCAGCTACTTGCTCCCACCATTGTTTGTAATTAAATATCCCTAAATTCTTTCCAATCCTTTCAACCGCTCTTTCAAATGCTCTTTCAAATAGCAGCTATGGCTAATGCCACATACAGACTATCTTTTATAATGGGGATATGCAGCCATGTCTAACTTCCTGCCAAAAATAGCAAGTATTCAAGTGCTTTACATATTGCAAAATTTAAATTCAAAATCAGGGTGCTGCATTAATTCAGTTTATTTAGTCCTTTTAATGTCTTAGAGCTTCCATGAATACAAATACAAATTTAAATCTAATCATATGCATATTCAGCAGTTCAAGATTTCTCCTCTGAACTTATGCATGTTAACTGCTGTATTAGTTTTATTTGAACAATGACTTTATGATTAAGATTTACTAATTCTTTCACAAAATATACCTTTACCTTTATGTAGTTTTACTATCTAAACTCACTTTTTTTTATAATTGCTATTCCTTTTGTGAAATTTCATATTAGAACTAGAACACTTATTTTCAGATTATACTTTAAAAAACCAAAAACCCAAACAATTGAACATTACATTTGGCCTTTACACAACAAAGTTTTGTTGAAAAAGTGTTCCTAATGACATGAATTGTTCAAGGGTGAGAAGCAAGAGTTAAACTCTAAGTTCATAAGCACCAAAATGGAAAGCTGAAGTCTTATGCTAGGTAACTGTAGAACTGTTATCAAATTTAAATTTTGCAAAATGCAGTCCAGACTTTTCAATGTACATTTTCTTTAATAATTTAGTTAAATACTGCATTAAGAAAGTTACTATTTTCAGCAAAGGGAAGTTGTTTACATTTCCATTACATTGGTGGTCAAGTGGCTGACTACGCCCCCCTCCCCCAAAACAAGGGTTTTACTTCAAAACACCAAAACAAAATTAACAACCCCCTGAAAAGAGCACTTTCATGGCTGCTGTTTTTATAAAAGTATAGTGTATATATCATTACAAGGAAAGTCCTAAATGCAGGAATATACATTTTTTGCTTATCAGAAAAGCAATGAGTCTACCATGCCCCTAGAGGTGTTTCCAAAAATACTTTATTTGCTTCAATAAATCAACAGTTCCAGAAAAAGCAGCTAAAGGACTGCTTCTTTTGTTTACATTAACCTAAAATCTATTTGCCAGGCTGACACTATTACAAATTAGACATTATTGGGGATCACTGCAAATTCTTCAACACATCTGACAAAGAACACTGCAAGAAAAGCCTGTAGTCTGGGATTTCAAATACAAAGTGTGAAGCTTCAGGCTAAAATTCTAACAACCAAATATAACAAAGCATTAAAATGTAACCATTGCTTTTTACCTTTCTTAAAAACAACAAACTGAAACAAACAGAACAACTGAAACACTACGGCTGTGTTAAAGAATTAGCAGACAGCAACACATTTTTTTACAGGTAATAGTGTCTACATAATTGTACATTCTATCTACCCACCTCAGCAGGAATTTCTGCTTCTGAGTTGATGGCAGTACCCAGAGAATCCAGTATTAAATAACAGTCTCTTTCTAGTGAAGTTTGGAAAGCCACTGTCAGTTATAAATTCAGTATTCCAGGTATCTATATGTTGCATGGCATTAGTAAAGTATCAGCCTCTATTGTCAATACAACAGAGAATGCATGTCTAACCTTTGGAAGTTATTTCAAGCCATGGACATTTAAACATACACTTAAAAAGTTAGTCCAGTAATCCCTACCCTCATTTTACATCATGTCTTGGGGTTCATTAATTCCCAGGAATAAGGTCAGTTCTGGGGTACCAGCAGAAAAAGCTGCACTCCACTACGTTTTTTCTGCATTCAAAAGGGAAGCTCATGAGCATTGTTTTTACTGCCTCTGGAATATTTAACCTTCCAAATCAGTCCTCTGAGCCAGAAGCTAATGAATGACCTGACATAGCTGTCAAAGATGGCACTAAGCTATACTGTGACTACAGCGCATGGCGGCTACTGTGAGGATGGGAAGAGGAAAGCTGTCACTGAGGGAATAAACAGTTCCAGGACTGCAAGAGCAGTCAGGGCTTCCTCACAAAGCTGCAAGAACTGACTAGTGCTTGGGGACATCTTGCTGTCCCTGGGACTGAGCTTTAGTTCTACCAAGATCCTAAACATTCTCAATTTCCAGTTTGATAAAGAAAAACACAAATTTAGGAAGCCCTCCCTTGTACAAGACTGCAATTGTGTTTCTGTTTAAACAAAGTGCTCCCCACTAAACCAATTTACTACCACATACAAAACAGGCATCCCACCACCTGCAATTTAGCGTAGCCAGCTTTTAAACAAAACCAAAGTACGTTACAAACAAGAAAATGGGCTTTATGCCACCAACTCAGATGAATTTTTAATGTGCTATAAAATAATTAAAGTCCATTTAACTTGTGCAAATGATTTTCTGAACTGTAACAAAGTCCATGAAAAAGGATATGCAAGTACATGTTTTAAAATAAGTAGTTACAGCTGCAAACAACAATTCGATATAATCTCTGTTTTGAGATTTTAAATGAAACACGATTTAAAAAATATTCTGTGGATTGCTGTATTGCTGACTGCCTGTATTTTCCCCCTTCCTCTACAGCAGAGTCAGTATTGTTGTGGATGGTTTTGTTCACACGCTTATACAAGCTTCAGTGATATTGGTTAAAATATTCTTAGTAGTGCAAATGAACTTCAGTGTCAACTCTATTAAAAATAATGAAATAACATTGCAAACAGTTTTCAAATGAGACTTTGAAGCACATGGCATGCACAGCACAGTATAAATACATGGTTAAGCTGCCACACAAAACTTTCTGAAGCCTAACTTCCTACCTTTATTCTTATTACAGTCCCCCAAAATAGGACTACAACTTCTCCCAAGTCCTACAAAGCTGAGAAAGAGATCCACTATAAAGGTCTTTGGTTCATTCCTCTGAGTTCTCTTAAGTTACAGCTGTGTCATCCACCTACATGTGGAACAGGAATGTTTTTATACATTCTGCATAAAATGAGCACTAAAATGCAAAATCCACAGGAGGTGTTTCTAAAACACAGTAAAAATGTAAAAAAGCACTTGACAGCCAAAGCAGCTCCACTAACAATTCTGCTGAAAAGTCACTCTACACACTTCCAAAACACCAGTTTTCATCTTTTAAAAACATCACTTATTTAGTTCACAATCCTAGGTTTTGTTTTGCTTTCAAGACACAACTATTCTTTAGAATAAGAACTGTCTGTGTAACCATTTTAAGCAAGTTTCCACATTTTTCCTAATGCACTGTAAACAAAAACTGATCACAAAGTGCATTATAAAGTGAAAATGTTGACAAATTCATTACAAAGACAGTAAAAGCAAGTTGTGTCATCCAGTGAAAGATTTGGCATACATTTCAACTGTTACAATACTGTTTTGTTTTGCTTAGGATTAATGCTTGCCACTTCCCTGCAGGACTTCCAAGATTTGCCAGTCTTAGATGGGAATAGTTTCATGGACTGGAAGGAGTGTTGAGGTTTGTACCCTATCTATCCTTTCAGGCCAGTGCACTGTTACCACATACCAGCTGCTCTTTGGGATTGCACATATGGGGGCACTGCTGCAGCAACACAAGCCAAACTCCTCTTCTAAGTGAAGGTGTGGTGGTGAAACACAAACTGAGGTGGGACCTAGAAGTGGGAGAGGAAAGCAGAAGAGGGTGCAAATTGGTTTGAGGGACACACACATAGCAGAGAATGAGAAGGAATTCACAATACAGTCTTTAGAATGAAGGGAAACAAGGAAGAAAGCAAATTTCAGTTAAAAAAACAACTAAGAGCATGTCTTAAAACATTACTTGAAATTCTGTTTCAATTACTCCAAAAATCAGTACTGGAGATCTGCAAGAGTCTTCTCATGGAGTTAAGAAACAAAAGTTGAAAGGATTTCCTGGTTCCTTATCTGACCACTGTAAGTTCTGAGAATCTGTTTCATCTCTGTGCATCCACTAATTAGGTAACTGAGGCGTGTAGTCTGAAGCATCCATTTCTGCAGTCGACAACATGAAAGCATGGAATGGAAAGAGGTTACAGGGGAAAAAAGTTATGTTGATGAACACTTAAAAAATTTTTTTAAGACAAGGAAATAACTCCCAAACACAGATGATTGCCTTACAACATGAATGAATTCTACGGTTGGCAGTGACAGAAGTACAAACAGTAAAGGTTTACTTAAATTAATTCACTTTGTGATTACAATAAAAACTAAAATAATGTACCTCTACAGATAAATTTCCTTAGGATTTATACCTACTGAAAAACAGATGCAGCAAGACTGGAGAAATGGACACCTTGCAATATTCTCCTAGCTTTAAGATGACATGTAGTTTATCTGCAGCTTTCTTCTTCGTATATGGAACAAACCTCTTCGCAGCCAGCCACTGCGTGCACTGAACTATGTTCATCAGGTAAAAAATGTAAGTGGCATGGAAGTTACCTTTCTAGCTGACAACACACAAGAAGGATATATAATCCAATGAAATATTTAAAACACAGCACACTGTATTACACATGTAATTTGTTTTTCATTTCAAGTTTATTAAAACTTTAGCAGTACAAATGATCCAGGTTTTTTTTAGATTATCAAAAGACCAAACCGAAGTCC
The DNA here is from genome assembly GCA_009812075.1 of Sialia sialis. Taxonomy (NCBI): domain Eukaryota; kingdom Metazoa; phylum Chordata; class Aves; order Passeriformes; family Turdidae; genus Sialia; species Sialia sialis. The sequence goes on from VRYO01002782.1 coordinate 13,588,125, forward strand.
ACATCTTTAAAAAAGGCGTTCCCCAAAACGTCTCTAAAACTTTGAGACAATGGAAACATTAAGTCCACAAACTCATCCATGCCTGTCATCATCTGTTCCAGGACTTGTTTCACGATCAGACTTTTTATCCTTACTAGGGGCATGATCTCTTTCCTGACTCTTTGATTTTTGGTTTATTTCTTTTTCTGCTGAGGATCTGGTCTTTTCCTTTTCTTTACTGCTGCGTGAGTATGATTTTTTTGATTCTCTCTCTTTGCTACTTGGTCTCTTTTTTGAGTCTGGACTTCTATCCTGATCTCTACTAGACTTCTTATCTCTGCTAGATTCAGGACTGCTACTTTCACGGCTTTTTGAACGCCTCTTCCTTTGGCTTTCACTACCATTCCTCTTATATGAGCTTCTACTTTCCCTATTTGAATACCTCTCTCTGTTTCTGCTTTGACTTTCATCCCTCTCTGAACTCCTGGATTCTCTCCTCCTCCTATTTTCTCTTCCTCTGTATTTATCTGGTGTACCTCTCCTTTCTCTGCTTCTTGATCTTCCTCTCCTTCTTGTTTCTCTATCTCTATTCCTTGAATAGTCCTTACTTCTACTGCGATCCCTGTCCCTGCTTCTCGATCTTCCTCTCCTACCCCTATCTCTGCTTTTGCTTCGATCTCTTGTTCTGCTGCTGGAGCTGTGTTTTCCTCTAGCATGCTCACGCTCTTTGCTTCTTGACTTGCGTTTCTCCCTGTCTTTGCTCTTCCTATGCTCTTGTTCATTACTTCTTGAGCCTGCTCTTTTACTTCGCTCCTTGCTCCTACTTCTTTCTTTCTCTCTCCCTCTAGAACCATAGCGCTTTTCTTTTTCTCTACCCTTCTCATGATCTCTCTCTCTGCTTCTTGATCTTAGTCTCTTTTCATCATGTCTGCTGTGCCTGGAGTCTCTCTCTTTACTTTTTGATTTCTCTCTGCTTTTACTATGGCTTCTAGATTTAGCTCTCTTCTTGGCTTTGCTTTTGTTATGCTTGTCATTTTTTTCTGAATTTCTTCTTGTCTCCCTGTCTTTACTGCTGGATTTGTGATCGTTTTTCTTCTCCTTTTCCCCTCTTCGGCTTGGACTTTCAGAAACTTGCCTGTGGTCTGATATTCTTCTCTCTCTTCCTCTTCCCGGGCTCTTCTGATTTTCTTTCTTGATTTCATTTATTTCACTCCTTGGAGAGAAAAAGATACAATATTAAAAAAGTTTTAATTTCCCTCCACTCTGAAAACTTAAACCAGAAGTGAGACAGCTTGGCATCAAGTAATTTGTATTAATAACTATGTATTTGCAGTAGCATGGTTAAACTCAGACATAATTAAATTATGGAATAACCAAGTCAGCATCCTGGCTTCTTGAAAGCAATTGTAATTGAAAATCCAATATAATAGGTATTACTTTTAAATAAACAAACAAAAAAAAGAAACTAAGAACTTAAAAAAAAATTAAGAAAAAATAAAAATCAATATATAGGCATATATTCCAGAAAGAAATAATCTTACTTGTCTCCTTTTATCCATCTTTCTCCACTAGACACTCTCATTCTTTGAGCTCTTTGCATTTCTTGCCTCCAATGTGGAGGAGTTTCACTGCGCCGGAATCGATCTCTTGACCTGGATCTGGAAGGCGTCCGGTAACGCTTGTAGGAAAAGAAGAGAAAATGAAGCCTTAGTTTGAATTTCACATGCTGTGATACCTAAGCAAGATTTTCATCTCTGGCAGTCGGTTCTACATAGTCCCTAACATGACACTTCACATGTATATACCAAGTTTCAACTAACTTACTGAAAATCTATCTGACACTGAACTAAAGAGGGAATACAAAATGTTTGATCAGAAAACTGATTTTAAGGTAAGGTCTACTTCAGTATTTGCCCAGTCTGATCAGAGGTTTTCTGCTACTTTTAATTCGCACAAAAGCTAATGTTTACTAACAACGAAGATTGGCATCTCTTACAGGCAATGCAAAAACAACACTTCATGCTTATTAAGGATTTTACTAAGAAGTTGAGGGAAAGACACTTCAGTTATTAAAAACATTTGCTATAGGCAGCACATAGCATATGGCTTCACAAAAATTTAAAGAGACAATCTGGCAGCTGCCCCCTGCTAAAAAGGGGAGAAGTCTTCCCCACATTCTTGGCACGGATGTCTCAGTGGTTCTGTGTTCACCAGAAACCTTTATGACCTAGTTCCATTCACCAATTTAACTACTACCATATAAACTTTTTTCTCACCCCCTTCTTCAAACAGACCCAGTACGCAAACAGGTTAATGTAATTTTCTTTTCTGTCCTCCTTCAAGCCACAGAGACCAAATCAATTATGATGCACATTTTTTTTAAAAATAAACTATCCCAATGAATATGATTAGTAACACCAGCAGTGAGACTGTGCTACCATCTTGCTTATTTTGAAGAACAGATTAAAAACATTTACCCTTGGTCCTCTTCCTTTTATTTTCCTTCCAGATCTGGTGACTAACAGCCTTCTCTGGTATGTTGACTGTGAATTTGATAGATTACTAAAAATAATTAAAAAAGAATTACATTGTTTGTACAATCAAAAAAAGAAGGAAAATCAATATTAAAATATCTTCAGTAACTAAATGAAAACACACAATTTTATTTTACAGCAGACAGTAACATTTACACAGTAAAACTTCCATTTGTGACCACAAAAATTTTACAAGATTTCCAGGTTTTTCCATTTTTGAAAAAAGAGTAAATTATAGACTTAGACTGGACAGTTGCAATACATTCTAAATGAAATTGAGCTAGTCATTATACATTCTTTATTCACTAAAATAAATTTCAAAGACTAAGCCTTTGTTCTAGGACAAAGACAACAGTTTTCAGTCAAGGGAGAAATCTGTTTTTCTTCCAGTAGTACTTACAACATGGAACTGTTCAATATGGAAAAGATTCAACATTACAGTTCTAAAACTGTTATGTGACCAAACCATTCCAGCACATAGTCAGACTTAAAACAGATATATTACCTCTCTCTTTCCTTCTCTCTGCTTTTTCTCTCCTTTTCTTTCTCATCTACTTTAGGAGGGCTTTTCCTCATGAGGAACCGATTTTCAGGTACAGGAGGAATTTCTTCAGGACGGACAGTAGATAATGGCGGTGCTTCAGTATTTTCATCTTCACTTTCACTGGATGAGCTTTATTTTCGTATAGAAAATATGCATAATGGGTTATTTGGATGGGGGAAGACTTTTCAATCTATTTAAATAATTCATAAATTCGCTTGATTCAATGTACATTGATACCACAAAAATTGCAGAAAACAGAGCTATTTCAGAGATACCTTTTTTCCCCCCATGATATCTTTGTTCCAAAGTGCACAACTGCAGTAGATTTCTGACCAACACTTTTTCTCTACTAATTCCAATGATGCAACACTGAACATATATATATAATATACTTTCTATTTAGATACAACTTTTCTTCCTAATTTATTTTCTTTAAAAAACACTATCAGGAGACTAAAAAATGAAATTTTTACACTAGCATATGTAACTGCCTACAGACTATAGTAATTCCAAGCAATTTACAAACTTCTGTGAGATGGACAGAAGTCCACAGAAACAAAGTTTAGGCAGCACTGCCCTAAGTGAAATAATTTCTTAAATTTCACTGCTAGCTTAAAAAAATGACCTGCACTAACACCACTTTTATCTTACACTGAACTATTAGATTAAAAATAACATGCTCAGAATCAAGACTGCTTTCTCAGTTTTATTATCTTCCAGTGAAACTGGAAGAGTTTTGGCATATCAGACAAAAAAAATTAAGTATGTTAGTTTATTAATTTTATGTTTAATTTTGTTATATTCCTGCATACAAAATTTTTCTAAGTTCTACTGCATGAGGTTCAAATTGAATTGTACAGAAGTAAATTTATAGCAACAAACTATCCCTACCCATTTCAAACCTCCCCTCCTTCAACTTTTCAAGCTAACTGAAGTCTTAGTCCATTCCTTTATTCCTTTACAAGCTGCAGCACACACGCACATGAACATGACCCTTCATATATCAGAAAATTTATTCTTGTATATGGAAACCAATCAGCTCCCAGACTGCAAAACTTGCATTGCTAGTTTCAAGAAAAGTAGTCCATAGTTACAAGACACAAGAAGGGTACTCTATGGTGTATATGTAACAAAACAAATCTCAAAACAGACCTTTTCTTGCTTTTCTTTCTCTTTTTCTTTTCTTTCTTATGTTTCTTGGAATTTCTTTTGTGTTTCTTTTTTCGTTTTTTAGATTTCTCTTCTGAAGCACTCTCAGAATCTGATGATGAATCGGAAGATGATTCTGAATCGCTTGAACTTTCCGAGTCACTGGATGAGGAAGATGACTTGTGTCTCTTCTTTTCTTCTTTCTTGGCTTTAGATCAGAATAGCAAAGACACATTTTAATAGCAAACACTTACACTAATCTCAGAAAAAACACCCCAATTAGTATCTGTCTCAGATTCTTATAATTGCATCATGAGATGACTTCATCGAAATACTTAAGAACAAACTGACATTTTATGAAAATATTGTTTCTCCATAGTACAATAAAAGATAGGTCTAGAAAATCATAATTTGGATTTGGAAACTTTAAGGCTAAAATTTTTACTGTCAAATACTTGTAGAACCATGTAAGTTTTCTCATGATGTTTTATACAACATAAGCTACATACACAGAATTCTTTAAAATGTATTCACAGCATGTTTATATAAAAAAAAATTCTTTAGCTTCAGGTTTCACCTGACTTCATCAAATCACTAATAAGAGAAATTTTGAAACAGAAAATAAGAGGCACAGATTAAACCAAGTACTCACTGAATTTAGCTCACTATCCTAATTTGTCAGGTCTTACATTCGGAAAGCAGTGATACAAAGAGTGGTGAAAGGTTTCCTCTTCACAGAGATGCAGCACATTCGCTTCCAATTGAACGGGCTGAGATAAACACTTCTGGGTGACAACAAGCTAGCTGGAGCTTAATTCACAGAGCTGCATCAGAGATGTGGCATACATCCCAACAGAAACAATCTTGCCCTCCTTTCATGGTCATACACTTTATGGATACTTTTTTTCATGTTACATCGTTAACAAATCCCCACACTGGTAGAGTGGATTAAATTCAGTCCTATTGGACTAAATCTCATTCATTTTTCAGTTTAGCATCACAGACACAAGTCACAGCTGTGTGACAACAGAGATGAGCTCAGCTGGTCAGAGCATGGTATTAACACCAAGGTTTGGTCCTAGTATGGGCCATTCACCTAAGAGCAGGCCTCAATGATTCTTATGGGCCTCTTCCAGTTCAGAATACACTGTAATTCTGATTTACACACAGTGTTTTCCATGTGTTTATTCACAAGTCTCACCTGATACAGACTAACAAAAGCCTGATAACCCACAGAAAAACTTTTATCCTTCAGAGTACATGGGTCTCCCAGTCACTTCCAGGTGCAGTACAAACTAGCAAGTACTCTTACCATTTTAGGGCAGCCTGCTGATTGGAATCAGCTCATTCTCATCAGAAGTTTATAGGGCTTCTTGCAAAATGCTTCCAAAAGACACTTCTCTTTATATTTCTGATTCTTCTTGTATGTCCAGACCAAGAGAACTGCTCTCTGTTCTCAAACTTTGGCTCAACATCCTTATTTTAGCACTATGTATTAAAAGTCTATGTAATATTTTGTATCAGTTTTAGATTGTCTCAATACACACATATTTACAAAACGTAACAAGTACATATTTAGAAAACAAACTATACATTTTTCTAATTAATTTCAATCAAAGCAGCCAGGTGTAGGCCAGGTGGCAATGAAAAAAAAAAATCATCTCACCTCTAAATAGTAAGAATTCAAAAAGCATTAAAAAGGTTAAATGTTTCTGATCTATTATACCCTCAGTTTTGGTGCATTCAAAGGGAAAAAATCTTCATATGGCAACATAATGTTTCCTATATGCTTTCATAATTCATTATTAAATGCAGTGATTTCCTGTATTTTCTTCCTCCTGCAGGTTTTAAGTGTGTCAAAATGCATGAGTTTTGTCTGCATTCTTGTTACAAGTTCAGGTATGTTAAAGTTACTACTTTAAAGTGAGTAAGGAATAGACAAACCTGCAGGCAAGTTAGTGAGCTACTACCTCAACGAATATAATGCGATTCTTGATGTGCACAAGCCGTCAAAGGGAGATGTATTTAGCATATCCTATGGCAGGCAGGAAGTGAAATGACATGGGGGGGAAAAAACCGAAACAAGCAAAACTAAAATGCCCAGAACTAGTTACATAGCAAAGACAGAGCATCTGGCAAGAGAGTTTGGATATACCTTCTGGTGACATCTCTGTCCAGCAAAAAATGCCGTTTTGAGAACTGAACCAACCTGGTACTGTCCAACTACAGATTACAACAAATGAGACCAATCCTGGGAAGTGAAGGTGGCCAAGAAACAGACTTCTATGTACAGTCCAAAAGTTTCACCTCGTTACCTTCATGATGAGCTTTCAACTTATGACATCTGAAACAGACACATCACTTCCTACTCCATTCACTGTGACTTATAGGATTTGCTGGAATTCATGAACTACCTGATCAAGCTGCACGACACAGACAAGTACTCTTTGTATCTCAGCTGGTTAGGGACTGTAGTAGGTCTTACATTTGTCTCATGGCTTGAAATGAAGAACTTACCTGACCAGAAAACAACTGGGCTCAGGCATAAAAATCAGAACAAATCATACCATCATGTAATTCACAGCAGTGACAAGCAAATAGTTACTCTACAGAAAGTCAGATAAACTTCTAAATTATGAATGCAGGCATAATCTACCTTAATTGCAGAAAGCACACTTTTACAAGCAGTGATTCTACAGGGTGATCTGTGATATCAACGGAAGTCATGAATCAAGTCTAGCACTGCTCTGTGCAGAACACCCTAGAAATTCACTTTTCATGAGAAATCTTCACTAGAGGCTCTCATTAAAAACTGCCCACTGCACAAAGCCATTTAACTATTTTTTTTTGGTTTTGAATCAGAATGTCAGTGTTTTACAGAATTCATGTGTCCCAGATTACTTTGGTTCAGCAAAGGTATATGACCTCAAACAGTGCAACAGGCCTGTTGACTAGGACCCCTTCTGCAAAACTGGCGCCAAACTCCCACCCGTCCTTAAGAAAATTAACCACATGGTTTGGTTCTACAGTTTTTCTTGTGAACTGTATTAGCTTAGCTAGTCTGTAACGACCTTGCTAAATACTGGGTTAATACTTTGCTTTCTTCCTTTTTTTTTTCCTCCCCAGATCTTAGGATTTTCCATAGAACTTCAAGATTTTCTAAAAATTATACCACTTTGTATAATAAAAATAAAATAAATTATATCACTTGGCCAGAGAAATTCTTCTTTTATAATTTTTTTTAATCTTCTCATTTTCACTTATTCATCCAACCTTAAGGAACTAAAAAATAGAAAACCAAAAATAGGAAAACAAAACATTCCACTTTGCTAGGTGGTTATCCTCTCAAATCCCACATTAAAAGCTTATCTAGGCCTTTGCAATATTGTAATTGTGATCACCATATCATTCAATTTATAGCATCCAGTAACATAGCTGAGTCATCATCCAATCATCCCTAAATAAATTCAGTTCTTATACATAAGGAGATAATTTGCATAGGTGATAAAGCACTTCATCTGGCTATTCACTATATGAAAATCAGATTCCTCAACTTCAACCTACAACAAAAACATCCATACCATCCACCTTGCTTTTACTGCTATTCCTTCTGCTAGTGCCATCTTAGCTATCTTACGTGTTAAACCCAGGTATCAGTTCTATTTTCATTCCACGAACAACTAATCCCTTGGTTTGTGTTGCCAACCAGACAAGCTCATACAATAAATATTAAAGACTCCCTTGCTATCCTAATGCACCCTCCCACAAAAATTAATCCCTGTAGTTCCCTCACAGGTAACCTCCTTATTCCTTTGTCTTAAAAGCAAGTTCTTAAAAGCAATTATCAGAGAAGAACTTCTCTGATAATTGCCTCCCTTATTACTGTACCACAAACAGTTCCACTGTTAGATGGCTGTTGATGATCTTGCATGACACTGACTGCATCCCAGAAACTGCTCGTCCTATCTGGAATCCCCTCCCAGTAACTGACAAGTCCAAGGGCCTCTCCTATTCCACCTGTAACCTATGGACAGCAGCGTGGCAAATCTACTTCAGGTGATGTGCTGGCACACTGTTCTTCCTTTCTCCCCTGCTTCAGGCCAGCACAGCTCATCAGTGGTTCCATGCTGGGTATTTAGTGAACAGTTCCAGCCATGCTGCCATCTTTCACAGTAGAAGCCCATTTCCCACTAGAGGTCTTACACAGCCTTCCCCTTTCAAAAGCAGGATTCTCCACACACTAGAATTTCTACCATGGTCGGTCACACAGCATCTTTACCAGGCTGTGCATTAGTAATCATCAGGGCCATTGTCTTCCCCCACACTGTACTCTGCTCTGCCCTTCGTGTGCCTGATCCTGGTGCATAAGGCTTCTTGTCCTCCAAACATTCCTATTGCCCGTCATTATCTAGACCTGAGCCTTACAGCTTTATAGACTGGGCTATCCCATCACCTTGGCACCAATATCTCTCCATGGTACACCAGGCCAGCTACCAGAATTGCCAGGAATGCTGCAGTACTGAGTCAGAGGTACAAGAACATAGACAGATGGGTAAAGGCAACACAATTCAAATCCTTCCAGAAGTCTGTTCTCTTTTAAGAAAAGTTGAAAGGGAAAACAATTTTTTTTGCATTTATTTCATTCACTCTTTGGATGACAAGCACTTCAAAACCTAAACGCTTTAAGTCATCAGACTGCTCAGCGCCAAAAATTTCATTTAGTCATTCAAGAGTGGATTTCAAAGGGAGTGTGGCAATCTGATGAAGACATCTATGTAAATGGGTATCTCATCCCCTAGTTTCACCCATCTGTATCTGTACTGTTCTATTTTCTAGTTACATTACCTGTGCATTTCCTAAGAGTAGCCATAATCTGGAATACTGCCCAAAAATCCCATAATTGTATCTCAATACATGGCATGACTCAGAACCTTTCAGAAGTCAGGAGTGAAAAGATAATTTTGTTTGGAATTCTGTGGTATGGAAGAGATCACCTCAGACACTGAAGTCAGACTCTCAAATACCACAACATGAGTAAAAAGGAGGTGGAAAAACAAGAAGTTCAAATGCTTTTATTTTCCTTTGGCCAAACCATTATTCTTGTGCTGTGCTTCAACATCCTTGGTGCAACCCCTTCCCAGTATATAGCAACAGAACGTGCCAAATGAAACAGCAGGATGATCTCCTATCATAACTCCTACAAAACAAGCATTCTGTCTTTCTGCTAATGAGATTCTCCATGGTGACAGGAACATCTTAGATTCTGCTTCTCTTAGAAAATACGGCCTGATCCAAGCTTTCATATTATGTTCAGTTCTGAAATGGCAGAGCAGGACATCCCTTCCAGAAAGAAAGGCAGGCTCTATCATATTCCTCTTTAAGAACAGTTTATAATAACTTGCAGAGTGTATGAGTTAAAGGGCCAAATTCAGGCCTTCCTAATCTAAGTGCCTGATTTGAAGTTACCTTAGAGCAACCTGAAACAAGTTCAATACAAGTTATCAAATTGAGTCAGACTGCCACTAACCTTCTTAACGTAGCACTGTACCTGCTGTGACAAGTGCTTGCCAGCTTTGGCAAGCTAAAATGTAGCTAGCATATGAAAATTTAAGACAGGAGAAGCTTTGAAAAAAAGCATGTATGATTGTTCTTTAATGTCTTTTGCACTGACAACTTTTAAGTTCTTAACAAGATTGACTGCTCTGCAATGCTATTCACCTTTTCACCAACCGCACCATCATCTATCATAAGTAAGTTTCTAAATATTTTTATAAGCAGCCAACATGGAAGAAAACAAACAAAATTATCTCATATGAACAGTTCAACTTTACCTTTGGATTTTGGAATTAACTCTCCACAACTCAGTATGCGTACTTCAGCATATGGTTTACTAGATGCATCTGTTTTCTGGTTTTCTATTTCTCTCACAACTTCCTGACCTGAGATGACTTGTCCAAAAACAACATGATGCCTGAAGAACATAAACAAAAGTATTCTTAGCACTTAATTTTTTCAAGGCAGTTCTCAAATGTAAGAAGAAAGTAAGAGATATTTACCCATCTAAATGAGGTGTAGGTTTAGTTGTTCTGTTGTTTCCAGATTTTAATTTAAAGAGAAAAACAAAATCAGTATTAGTGAAAAACAGTCAGCATCCAAAGCATGAAATCTACACATATGAAGGTGAACATTGAGTGCACTAAAAAAAAACTGAACAAAACCAATATATATCAGTCTAAGCTTGTGTAAGTTAAAAATACCTAATGTTTTATATGGTAAATATCTATTCAATGAAACACTGATTTTTAGCGAAAAAAACCCCACAAAATCGCACATAAATTTTTAGACAGAATCCTTACATAGGATATATTAAGTTTCTGCTTAATCAATTATATAAATACTATAAGGATCAGATATAAAAATCTGCAGGAAAAATGCAAATAACCTTCCACACATTAGGAAATAACCAGAAACCTGGAAGAAGTATCTACACATGATTTGACACGGAAGCAGAACTGACTGTCTCTCAGCTCTCCCCTACACTAGCATTACCAAGGCATACACGTCAGTTACGGCAGAGTAAAAAACCGGGATGACTGGGATACTGATCATTTAGAAATCCCAAAATAAGTTTGTAATGCTGACATCCACAACTTGTTTTGTTAACTAAGGCCATGAAACATGAGTAAGAGTGAGGCATTTTGAGAATATTTTCTGTAGATAATTTAGATTTTAAAAGAGTCTACTGCAATAAATCTTCAGAATTTAAGTTTTACCTATAAGTAAGTACTGGAAAGCTGTTTTGTGATTTAATAAAGCCCTCTATTATTTTTCAGAGCCCCCAGAGCCGTTTTGCTACAGTTCTGGAAACAATTTATTAGAGTACTAAGAATTTTACAAGAAACTGAGAGGTTTGCTTTATTGCCCAAGTTAGAACACATCTACTGAAAACTACCAAAAGCCCTTTTGCACAGAAAATTAAATACAAATAAGCACATTAGGGGTAAAAATAAACACATTAGTAAAATAGTTACTTTCGGGCAACTTGGTAGAAAAACATCAAATTTGGCTTTGCAGAATTTGAGCCAATCTTCAATATCTGAAAGGATTCCCTTTACACCTTACAAATAGCAAACCATATATGCATTTCAAGACATCTCAATACTTACATAAAGAACTGTGAACCATTTGTATCTTTCCCTCGGTTGGCCATTGAAAGGAGAAATTCTTTGTTGTGCTTTACAGCAAAACTTTCATCTAAAGAAAGTGTGTTCAGTTACTTTTTAAGCATACAATATATGCTTAGGTAAATGCTATTGCCTAAGTAAATTAACCCTAATTAAATAAATCTGTTAGTCACTTGAATGAAAAGTTGTATTAAAAATAGACTAAAAATAACATTTAAAAAATAATATTTTTAAAACATATCATTCTGTTAATTCTGTATAACAAGGAGAAATAGGAATCAATGGCTGATAGCCTAAGGGGGAAAAAATTAAAATTTACAATTCTTGCACAAAAGTTGGTCTCCTACCAACATTAGCAGAGATGTTTAAGTTGTTGCTCTATTTTTCTTTGGGACTGAAGCTGTGTATTAACTATTAATAAATACCTAGTTTTCAGGCATATTGTTGTTCTGTTTTGTATTTTTTCAGTATACAAACGATAGCAATTGCAAACAACTTGTTTGTCTGACAGACATAAATGAATTTATCAAGTTGGCTGTTAAGAATATTAGTTTAACTTCAATCAATCCTACTTCTTACAACCAAATAATTATTAATAGTTCAAACCAAATCCCAACTAAACTATGAAATGAAAAAAATGTAAAATGTAGTCACTATTCTTCATTTAAGACACCTGTAAGAAACCTCTCCCTTCTTTCCCAAAACAGCAAAAAGGCTTTTGGGGGAAGGAAATGCTTCAGACATGAGGACATTTGCTCAATACTGTTTGGATACAGTTGGCAGGAGGAAGTATTAACAAAGGAAAATGTACAATATTCATAATGCTACTGTCACTAGCCATGAAAGGGATGTCCCACTCACTCACTCTCCAATCACCTGTCCAAGAGCATCAAATGTCAGTCTAATCCTGTGGTACATCGGTTAATTGATCCACAAAAGCAAAATCTTCCAAAAATTCAGTTTCAAAATGTAGCCAGCAAAGAGGAACAGCCAGCCTGCTATTGCCAGAAGCTATGTGGAGGCTGTGCTCATTTTCCATTTCTCCCAGCCATACATTTCCTCAAACCCAGCTACTCATTTGTGTTGGTTCTGATGCTTGACAAAATATTTAACTGGATCCATTCACTAAGAGGGGAAATAGATAATTTTTTTGCCACAATAATCTCTAGGCATTTTAGCAAGCAGAATCAGGTTAAAGTTCGATTGAAGCATCAGTGCAAGGCAAGGCCTCCTCCCTCTCTTGGCAGCTGCAAACTGTTGATGCCACTCAAGGTCATATAAATTTGCAGCCTGGCCCTGCTACAGCAGTGAATAATTCTTTGAGTGCTGCAAACTCGGACAACTACCAATGGTAAAAAAAGTATCCGGAAAGGGAGAGTGGTAGCATATGGGCTAAGGTGTAACACAACTGCTCCTAGAAACACAGGCTCCACTACATTCTGGACAAACACACACTGAGAAACTCATCAACTATAACTTCTTCTGCAACATTGGCTGCGAAAGAACCAAGACTGTGAGAAAACTAAAAGTTCTATCATTAATTCATCTTGGGTTCAGGAAAGCAGGGCTCTATGCATTCTTTTAAATAAAAATTTGGAAGTAAATCCAACCCCATCAACACCTTTCTCCTTTTCCCTTAAAGAGAAGGCCATCACCAGCTTTTAGTCAAAAGCAAATTTCCAAAATCAGCAATAAAAATATAAATCTGGTAAAAAGGACAAATACAAAGGAGTTCAGTTTTAGTTCTTCATTCATTAAAATGGTTCATATCTTAAAAGTAAAATAACTTAAACAGGACAGTCAAAGGCCTCCAAGACCAGACAAATTATTTTTAAAAAGTAGAACTCAGGTTTACAGAACAGAGACTACAGAATGTAAAGGTGATTGTTTAACACCAAAACAGGACTGATGAAACTCTTACCTTCAAAAAAGCCACCATAAATGGATTCCCCTCCTCTGCCATTTCCTTAAAAGAGGAAAACTGACAGTTAAAGTAGTGATTAAAAGAGTCACATTATGTGGAAGGTGCTTCATTATACTGATGTAACTGCATCCAAGTCACTGACATTATTCTTCAAAATATGCAAACAAGAGCCATACTTACAATCCAAAAGCAAAAAAATTAGAAAATAAGAAAGCATTCTCCCATGTATTCAGCAATAACGTCCCTTTTTTCTTTATTTCCCAGCAGCAGATACAGTATTTTATTCTCACGCTTCAACCTTTCAATAGGAGGTGTTTAGTTCTCTGAACACTTGAGATAACTTGAGCAAAAGTGTGTGTGTATGCATATATACAAGTTGATTATATAGGTTCTCATGGAAAGGTTCTCCAACAGAAGGAAGGGGAAAAAGCAATATCTGTCAGAGAATAATTAATGTAAGAAAATGGTTCTATACAGAACCTCTGCAACATTTTATTACATCAGCAGTAAAGTTTTCTTTAAAGATTCATGTCATACCTTCACTGAAGTCACCTCCTTGGATCATAAAATCTTTCACAACCCTGTGAAACAGACAACTTTTGTAATGCAATGGCTTTTGGGTGGACTTTCCTGTACCCTTTTCACCTAAAGAAGAGAATGAACAAAACCAAAAATTACTCTCTGTACCTGCAGAATCTTCATTGCAAAAAAAGTGCTATGTAAAACACTCAACCAAAATTATCTTCTATGCTCTGAAAAACTGGCTTGTGAGGCAGACACTTACCTGCAATAGCAGTAAGAAAATTACATTTAAGAAAGCAGTGCAGAAATTACTTTTTGTCTCTACAGTTATACTAGAACTCCTCCATTTTGACATTAGTATACAACTCTGGTCACTTCCATGCAGATTAACTGAAGTTAAACATCCAGTTTACATTTATGACAACTGGTATTGCTCAGAAACATGCAAGAAAAAAATCAGATTTGTAGTTAAAACATAACAAGGTTTAGGTACCATAAGAACTTGTAAGAAAGCCATAGAGGTAGGGTGAAGGAAGAAGACTCTCATTCCCTTCCCTGCTCATGATCACAATTGTCATCTTTCCCCCTTGCATCAGCTCTGCTGCTTAAGCAAACTGCTTCAGCTACAACACCGTGGCTTCTCCCTCCTCAAAGAGAGAAGATTTCTGCTGAGTTAGCAAGATTAATGGCTCATGGTGGGTTCTAAGAACAGCAGCCAACCTCAAGGTAACAATAAGGTAATCAGTGGGACTTCTGACCTCTGTGCTGGCAAACTGTTAGACAGCATCTTCCTATAATCTTATCCTGGGCAATTAAACTGGCAGCTTTTGTCAAGGGCAGTTGCCTCTGAACTTAATCTGTAACAGACTGGTGTCTCCATAGGGATTTGAATAGCTAGAAAAAAACCCCACACTTTTGATAGGAACTCTGATAAATGTGAAGCTGTGTATGTTCCACTACCTTGGCATATGCCAGGAAAACATGGAGCTGTTGATCCCTGTTTTACAAAGGCAGCACACACTTTTCAAAACTTCCAGAAAAAAAGATGGGTAAGGAAAACAAAAATTAAAAGTCTGAATATAAGCTGATGATCAATAGGAAAAACTTTCTGCATATTTTTCTCACTATTCTAATATGTGTTAAGGCAGCAAAATAGTTCAGGATCTGAATTTGATTATGGATGACAGCAACAAAGGATGAATTTAGTCACACTTGTTGCTGACCTGAAATGCTGTTGAAAGAATTCAATTCACAAATAAGGCAGTAGTAGGGAGTAAGACCTTTACTCAATAATGCGACTTTTGGGCAATTGACGGCAGATCAAGAATGCTTCCGGTCATGTGTTAATGTAGTCACAGCCATTAAAAATCATTAAAGTTCAAATTTCTAAACGAATGTTGATAATCTGATTTTGTGCCAGTAAGCCTACTCCCAGAACAGATAACACCTACATTCCTGCAGACTTCCTGAATGGTGTGCTGCATGTTCTAGTTAACTGAACATGAATGTAATTATGTATCCACACCTGATTCAGATCATATTAGTACTGCTCAGGGATTCACTATTAACAGCTACAGATTCTTGACCTGAAAAACAATCAAGCTGGAAGGAAAGGAAGCAGAAAAAGCTGAAGGCAGAAAGTAGATACACTATTTATGCATTCAGAAAGTTATTTTTGTGACAATAAACTCAAGTTTTGCTAAGCTGTCAGCATTCCAACCAAAGTATGCTGTCCACAGGAAAATAATTCTGTTTGTTAATGTTTCCAAGAGAGAATCTTCAGAGTATTTTCCTCAAGAAATAGACTTTCAGAAGGAGTAGAAATCACCAGTCTCCAATAAGAAACTAACAGAAAAAACAACAGATGAATACCAGCACTACCTTTCAAATTCCTCAAAGGATCATGAGACTAAAAAGTAAGTCTGCATGGTTGACCTCTTGCTGGCTACCTTTCAAGACTGGATGATGTTATATAATGTGAACAGTAATATCTGTGCTAGTAACAGAAAATCAGCTTACTGTGACTGTATTTAAAGTTGGTCAGTATATACTCCCTGCAACACACTAAGCCAAAGCTACAACTGCTTTGACTCTACATCTTATGTATAGGATCATATTTGTACCATCAGCTAAATCTTCGGAGGTGTCAAGAACCAACACTGAATTTATTTTCATATTTAAGAAAATGATACAAAAAATAACAGACATCAAACAAATTAACATGGTATTACATGAAAAATTACAGATTAAATAGTAAAAATCTACAAACCTGTGCAAAGGCAGCGAAAATTCTCACATGTCTTTGGACACACATCTGAAAACAATTCAAAGACCACTCTTCCAGCTGAAAAAAAAACCACCGTATTTATTGTAAAGTTAAATTGTATTTGTATTATCCCTATACATATTTCATACTAACATCATGCTACTGAATCAATACTTTCATTTTCTTACCGGGTACATTATTGATGGCTATGTCAAAAAAGCAACGAGGTCTCTGGACCTTTACTCCCATGGCTTCAGAAGTCTAAATACTGCAAGTAATAAAAATAAAATTTAGTTTTTCCTTCTATGTACTGAAATCATGTGTAAGTCAATACAAAAGTCAATAAAACCTGTAGAAAAGCAAACAAAAAAAGCCCCAGACAGCAAACATAAGCATTTTTTAAAAGTTCAGAAAATGCCAAGTACTTTAGGTCATTTTCACCTGTTGTAGCCCCAAATGAGTGACTTTCTTTATGTTTGCTGCAATAGCATTAAAATTGAGTATCATACTTCAGGTGGGGAAATACAAAAGGAAAAGATACTGTGAGGTATGGGCAAGACTTCAGCAATCAATTTTCAAATTCCAAAATTCAGTATTTCCTGGATTCCTGTTATGGCAGTTACCAGGTATTAGGATCCAAACCATTCTGGACAAAAAAAAATACAAGGGTGTAGCTACTCTACAACTGCTGCTAAATGAAATTATTTTGACTTTACATTGCTTCTTTTCCTTTTATGTCATTGTTTATCTCTTGGGACACCATCACTGATAACATTAAGACAAGATATAGATGCACAGTGCTGCTTAAGGACAAGGTTTAGTTGTGGATTTGATACTGTTAGATTTACTATTTGACTCAATGATGTTAAGGAGTTTTTCCTATGATTCTATGATTCTTTATAGAGAATTTTAATGCAACTTTTCCCTTAGACTACATAAATCCTTTTATACTCGTGTAACAAGCTATGTCTTAATTCTGTTTGCATCTCCAACATTCCAACATTATGTACAATCATATTCTTTTCATTTTATAAACACTTATCCTCTGAGTTACTTCAGATTGGGGAAGAAAAGAACTAAACAGTGACAGTAAAAGGATCTGTAAGACAGGAGTACCTTTTCCAGAATTTGGAATATAATCCAAATCCAATTTCCAGTCCTAATTATTTTTTATTGCCAGAAAACAGGGCTCAAATCTAGCTGACATACTGCACACCTCTCTCCTAAAGTTTTACTCATAGCTGTACCACAGAACACCCTTGAAAAATTCAACTGTCACCATCTGTTACTCTCAGCATATGAACAAGAGGCTGTAAAAAAATCAAGATAGCAGTGAGACCATGTTAGTCTATATTCTCTCTACTTGTGCTGTCACTCCTAACAGTTTGCTAAGATTACACAGCAAAAAGCACAAGAATAATGCAGGACTGGTTTTAATTTAAAGACCACTCAGTAATTAATTATTCATGCGATTTTTAGCATGAGAAGATTTTTAAAAAATGCAGAATCTCACTAGATATTCTCTAGGTGTGTAACAAATACATTCATACAAACAAGCCAGACACTCGTCCAAAGCAGCAGGCTTATCTCAGTCTGCTTGAATTGAATGAGCATTTCTCTCCTATTAGTACAACCAATTTTGTAGCCAGCAGAGAAACCAACAAGAAGACGGCCTAGCTGAAAGTTTTGATGTTATCAGGTGAGCAGGAGGCTGTCCAGCTCACTACACTGCTGGTTCAGACTGTGAGCCTTGCAAGGAAGGGAGGGGCTGAGATCAGTGGCAGTGGACAGGTTGCTTTCAGAATTGAGAGCAGCCAAAGCACAGCCACTTGCTGTCAGCAGCACAACAGACTACACTGCTGCATGGTGATACTTTTCTCAAGAAACCTTGCACAATAAATGGTATAATAAATGTTATTTGGTGCTAGAACTGCCAGTTTTAACTGAACTGAGAACTCTGAAGAGCTTCAGTACCACAAGTGATTGGCTGCTTATACCCAAACTTCAAGCATTTAATTCTAGTGCTTAAGTGAGAAGGAATTTCCTGCTTTACAAGTAGTTTGCTTGAGAAATGTAGCGGTATGCCTTAACATTTATAAACAGTATTTTATCCAAAATAAATGACAACTATCTTAATATGTGACACAATTTTTATTTCAAACACTGATAAGGACTAAAGCTAAGTTGTGAAAAAAATATATCTGTGTCAGTCAATTTTTAACTCTGTTTTGTAGAGGATGGGAGCAAGAAAGCAGAAATTCTACCCAACTCCCTATCCCCACCAAATTTTCTCAATTTTATGTTTTTCTACTCTACATTGTTTCATGAACATGACAAAGTTAGTCCATGTTCTAACCATTACATCCAGTGTATCCTGCTCTTTCTCTAAATCCTCCAATAATATCCCCTAAACACCAGCTGCACTTGATTCTAAATGGCAGGTATGGCAATGGGTCAGTATGAACTCCCTAAACGGACAAACACCTAGCCAAGCCAATACACCTCACTGTCGAGCTCATGGTGCCTGGAAAACCAGACTAAGATATCAGTGACATTTATCCAACCTACCTCACAAGTCAAGTGAGTGCGTCTTCTCCAATACACTCAAATATCCTTTGCCCTGTTACTTCAGCCAGACCATTTCCCGGCATGTTACAGAGCAAACTACCAAGTTACAAATGATCCTTATAAGTAATAATTTCTACTCGTACAGTATGCAACACCAAACACCATCTTCTACATACTGATAATTTAAAACCTGTCTGTATTAAAAGAAAGTACAGGGGGTCTGCGTGTTAAATACAAAACCAACAAAGAAAAACATAAAAAATATGCCAAGGAAAGAAGTCAGAAATTATCAACAGTGAAGTCAGAAACTTACATGTCTGATAACAATAGGGCTTAAATGACTTGTGCCATTTCTCTCTCAAAATTTGTTTTCAGTTAGAACATGGATGTTCTTAACCGTCAATACCTTGCATTTTAAAATTGTGAACTTAATGGAATTTCATTAGTGAAAGGAATGTGAATTTGATAATTTGATGTCAGCCCAAGAAGATGCTTACTACACATACATTCAAAAAAAATGTACTATGCAGGATGATCTTGATAAGTCAGCTCACTTTTTCCTTCCAAAACTCTGAGAAAGGACAAAATAACAGCCTAAGGACTACTCTGAAATTTCCAAGTCACTCATCATTTTCAACCACCTTCTGTTTGAAGAGGCTTTTACTAAATCTACGTAGAATCTATAACAGAAAAAACCCCAAAGCCAACCAAGCACCTAGAACATCACTTCAGCATATATAAAAAAGGGCTTGTTTCTCTTATGTCTGAAAATAGAATTACAGTTCAACTTAGAGCATATTGGTATTTGCTGACAAATACACCAAAAGTACTTAGTCTTGTCAGAACAGCTCCATCCACAACCAACATTTCACCAACTGTGTCCCTCAGGGTTCACATTACTTTACATCTGCATCAGCCTCATTTTGTTTAAATATTTGCACGATAAAGCTGGTCAGCTCAAGGCCAGGCTGCCAGCAGCTCTCCTCCTTCAAAATGATCTGTGCTAATGGAAAAAGATAACTATCCCAAACTGTTCACAAGCATCTTTCCCCCAAGGATTATCACTAATATTTGTTGGGATGCTTGGGGAATTTTGTTTCACCTGTGCAAGCAGGGATCTGATAAGTATACTTTTTAACACATTCTAGAACTTTTTGACTGAACTGGCTACAAAGCACTAACAGATGCACATTAACTGAGTTTCAGCATGTCATGCATGCCAAAGAAGGTGACAGCAAGCAGCAATACAACAGTATTTCCTAGTTTTATAGGAGGGAAAAAACATCCTTCTTTATAATTGTGCTGAACTACTGATTTGTTTCAGTACAGGACAGAAATAGTAAGTAAAGATATATTTAGTGGAAAAAGATATATTGTGTCCTATTCCTTCACTTCCTTCCCTGTCATCACCAGCTCTTCCAGATTTTGATTTTCTCCTTTACCTTGCCTTTATATGGGCTTCCTTGCATCAATTAGAATTACCTGCACTGATCTTCACTCAGTGTCCAAATGAAGTGAACAATAAAGTACATAAATTCACATTCCTAGCATTTTGTTTCACACCATCTACAAAGGCAGCAAGACTAAACTATATTGATATATATTTCATAGACAGGCAAGTAGAATCTCCAGAAATGTATTTTAAAGCAGAACTTTGCATTCAGAAAATGCAAATGCACAAAGTGAACACAGAACATATATTCTTTAAGGCTATGGCTGCAGTCACTTGAAGATGATATAAATGTGGCCTGATACTGCAATTGAGGGTTCCTACCCCCAGGTGTTCAGCTTGCATACAAGAAACTACCTGGCTGAATAAAAACCACCCTTTCCTCCCACTCCACAGAAAGATACAGCAGCAGCACGTACCAGCTTCAAGTGATGGCAGAGGCACAGACTAAAAATGCTACACGTTCTTCTCAGTATGGATTAAACTAAAGTGAATTTATGATTGTGAAATGGGAGACAGGAAAATTTGTTCACAGTTCCATTCCTGTGACAGAGCTTGCAGCTGTGTTAGTATGATACCAAATACATGAACAGCAAAAACCTGAACAGGTCAACCCTCAATCTCCATAACTTCCTTGTCATTTTTCCCATACACCACCATCTTTTCCTTCTTTTCCTCTGTACTTCATGATCTGAAAACTCTGAATTAGCAGCAGTGACATGTAAGGAAATGTGTTGTTTTTTTCTTTTTTAATTTCACTGATCAGCAGCACAGGACTTTCGTTGCCAAATATAGGAGTAAGGTGCTACACTAGAACACATTTCAGATTTAGGATAACGTCTTTGCAATAACATGGGTATAACACACCTATAAGAAAATAGGAAAATACTTGCTTTCTAAACAAGTCTAGGAAATTTATGTAGGAAGACTTTCTAGTCATCATTAAAAATCATGTATTATAAGCTTTCAAACTGACTGTCCCTTCAAAAGAAAATCCAACCATAATATAAAACTTTCAATATTTTTGCAGGCAAAAAGGGATTGACACCATTTTCACCAGGCCTCCTCCCCTACAATGATGTCACAAGTCTTTACTGGACTACTGACACAGGATTTGTTTCCCTGTAAAAACAGAAATCACACACCTGACAATATCAACCCTTGTCTTCCATGGACATGAGGCAAGAGAGACTTAAGAAAATATCACCCTTAAATAGGTCCTAACTAAATATGGAGTACCTACTCCTAACCCTACCACTTTCAGTATGACTTTTTGTGATTACGAACATGAACTTAATCTTCTTGTACTGAAGTATAAGGAATGCACACCCAATTTTAACACCACAGCTAGGAGAGCATAAGATTCAGCTGAGAAGGTAGTAACATTCTAAAACTGTTTACACAGAAATACAGGTTCCTACTGGATCAACCCCTTAATTTTTCTAGAAAAGGGATACCTACAATGAAAAATGTTAAAATATCCAACCACGCTCTTGTCACTTGCAACTAAAAATTTTTGTTGTCAAGTCTGAGTCATTATTTTCTATTATCTAATTTACACAGAAAGCACTTCTTTTCCTGTGTTATGATTTGTGAAAAAATATAGGTGTTTTCTGTCAGGTCTGTACACAAATAAGTGCACTTGTTGGTGTGAATTTGAAAAGGCCTGAATCCATGAACTTTTATCTTAAAACTTAAAAAGTGCTAAGAAAAGGCAAGTTGATGCTTTTTATGAAAGGGGGAAAAAGCCTTTTACAGGGTGTAATCTCCAAGTCATGTAAATCCCAAAATGAGCTTCAGCAGTGGAATCCTCTCCTTACTGAAGATGAGAGTAAGGCAAGACAACCATGCAACAGTAGGAGACAGCTCTGAATGCAGATCCATATTTGTCAACCATTTCCAAAAAACACCTTGCTGTATCATCTTTTTTCTCATGTTCTACTCCCTTCTCTACTCCTCTAGATCCCTTCTACGCTTCATCCCAGCCTCTGACCTAAACTTCGCTGTATTAGAAGATGGCCACATTTTTTTTTCCCTGGCACTGCTTCCAAATGGAAGCTGGATCCTAAACTACCATCACATGGAGGAATGAACTGGTGGAAATGGAGGAATGCTGCAACACAGTAAAATCCTCCACTCCATTACGTATTCTTCACTCTAAATTCCCTCATAATCCCCAGATTTTCTGAGATCCTATGAGGGGAAAAAAAACCCAAATCTTCTCCTGATAGCAGCTTGATGACTGCTAGCTAATTAAAACAATAATGTTTGTCTCAGAGAAGAGGACTAAAAGAATGGGAAGTCTTAATGAGAAATACAGTCCCAAAGGGTGCTCTCAGAGAACTGATGCTGCTATCCTTTTTATGCTACCCTTCACATCTACTTCACATGCAAGAAACCGCATTATTTCTGAAATATTTATAAATAATTTTTAAAAACTGATAAATTAAGCTCTGTGAGTTTAGACAAATAATGCTTCATAAATCATGTCTAACTTACAAATTGTTACCATATTTTTATTGCGGTAGCACCTAAAAATCTGAGCCATGCTGGACCCCAATGCAATGGCAATAGCGAAACAAAAGGGCAGGAAAAAACTAAAGGAAAAAAGCAACATGAAACCACACCAACAAAAAAGAAAACCCCAACCAAAAAAACCAAACTAACCAACCAAAAAACCCCCAAAAACCCAAAAAACAAAGAAACCAACAAAAAACTCAAACCCTAGCAACATTTGTTCTTGTCCAAAGAACAGCCTCTTCTGATTGCAATATAGAAAAAAAATACATGAAACCTCCAAAGTATTTTCTCAGAAAAAACACATCTTAGAAAATAAACTATATGCAAGATAGTGGTCTGACACTTCTCTTAAAACAGGTCTCAGATGATTACTAAATATAATTAACTTACCCAGTCAAACATTAGGAAACTACTGCCAAAGTGACTTTATTGATAAATTCTCTAATTATGACTGAACTTAAAGGCAATGTTTAGCACTACAACAGATATTCTATCCATGGTTTCAGCGAACTACTTCTCAAAGTCTCTTCAGGGCCTCAAAGCCAAATAGATGTTGTATTTAGTTTGGTCATGGCTGCAAACAAAATGAACCTGAAACTCAATACACACAAAAGTCTTCGGAACGCTTTAGGAAATCCCTAAAAGAGAGGAAGAAGAGTCTCCTGACACGGTAGCTCCTGCAGGCTCCTCTTCCCTAGGAGAGGCCTGCAGAGGGGAGAACATGTGGCGCGCAGACAGCTCCGTTCCTCCCTCGTCTAGCGGAAGAGGGAAGACTCATTCAAACTCCCCAGCAGCACCCCAGCCCGACCAGGGCGCTCGCTGCGGGCCCAGACCCGCGATTAGCCAGGCTGCGGAGAGGCACAGCCGGCCTGGCGGAGCCGACCCCCGGCGCGATGTGCGCCAGGCCCCGTGCGCCGCTTCACCCACCCCTGCCGCTCCCGCCTGCGTCGGGCCGCGTTCGCAGCTCCTCACACCCCTTCCCTCGCAGGGGCCGCCCTCACCCGGGATGCGCCAAGCGCCGCGCTCCGCTTGCCCCTCGCACAAGGGCGGAGGGGCCTTGCGAGGGGCGTGTGCGAGGAGGCAGCGCGGGCGGGCGCCCCAGGCCCGCTCCAAAGCGGCGGCCGGGCCGGCCGGGAGGGGCCGGAGCGACTACCCGCGCCGTGACCGAGCCTCAGGCCCTGCGGTGCTGCGACCTCCTTCCCCACCGTCCGCTGTCCGCCCAGCCCCCGGCGCGACCCGGGCGACGGCCCTCACTAGGCCGCACCGGCGCCCGGCGCTGGCCGGCGGCGCGGCCGGCACTCACCCGCTGGCGGCCCTTGTAGCCCCGCGCTGCTCAGCGCCGCGCTGCCGCCATGTTGGAGCTGGTGCGGCACGGACTGCGTCAGTGGCGGACAGGGCGGGAGCGGCGGCCCGGGGGCGGTGCGCAGGGGGCGGGCGGGGGAGTGCGGCGGCGGGAGCAGCGCTGTCCCGGCCCGGGCAGGGTGCGAAGGGTCGCGAGCGGCGACAGAGCCCGGCCTGGCGGCGTGGGCCGCTCGTGAGGAGCCCGAGCGGCTGGGGGAAGGGCGCCCACCTCCTCGGTCTCGTCAGCGGCGCTCCGCCCCGCCTGCTCCCCTGCGCCCCGCCGGCCCCGCCACCACAGGCCCGGGCGGGCGCGGGAAGGAGCCGGAGAGGCTGGAGTGCGGCAGGTACACGGGCCCTTTCCAACCAAACGTGCTCGAGAATAGTGCTGCGGGCGCCTCAGCGATGAGCCCCCGAAATAGCCAAGGGGTGGTGAATGAACTGTACTGCACGGCGCTGGAAGCGCTCTGTGTTCCTCCAGCAGGACGCCTCGCTAGGGCTTGTAAAGAATTAAAACGGGAATTTAGGCCAACTGTGCAAAAAATGAGTAACTGCTATATAGTATCCCATATATATGTACTGCATTTCAAAGTTAATTTATCTTAAAACTAATGAATGAAAGTTTATGATAATGCCTAAATTTGTGAGCACCTTCAAAGTTAACTAAGACTGGCACTGAAGAATGTACGTCCTTTGATGGGATTTAATTCAAACCAGTAGGCATTTGGGTCAGTAATCATATATAATGGGAAGTAGGAAGTTACGTGACTGGCTGATGAGAAGTTTGTTAGAAGTAGAAAATCCAATGATCTTCTTATAGTTTTCTGAAACTGACACCTGTGAGTACTGAAATCCTGAAGAAGCCGGTGAGTGAACATCTGTTCAGTAAATCAACACTGGCTTCAGCACAGCATGCTTTGTTAAGTCTCACTTTTCTCTCCTGTTTTCAATTTAAAACTTACCATAATTTTATCTAGTATTTTTAATTTGTTTTAGGCATTTGTCTTATTTTATCCAAATGTACTTCTCAAGTCAAAAGTGGAAAGTTCAGCATCTTGTAAATGAAAAATCTATGTGATTTATGGAAATCTCCTTCATATGAACATGGAATTGTTTTCTGCTGTAGTTTTCCTCTCAGATGCCTTGAAATTGTTATGTGGGTTTGTACAAGGCCTGACATTATTAAAAGAGGTACCTTATGTGCCACCCTTGGAGCTCACCTGACAGGGTTTGGGTCTCACTCTGTTACTTGCATGCCTATGTAAACTGTAACTGGGATAATCTGGAATTTTTTAGCAGGAGGATACAGAACCTGTCCAAGTTACAAAATTCCATAGTTACAAATTTTGTAACTGATCTGCAGTAATTTCACGAATATGAGCCGCACCTTTTTCATTGAAGAATCCAGCCTACC
>VRYO01002782.1:13613778-13691613 GCA_009812075.1 Sialia sialis
CTTATAATCGTGAAATTGCTGTAGTTTAAAAAATACATGCTCCTTTTCTAAAACATCTCAGATCTGTAATAAATAACTTAGACTCTTCTATTAGTGAGTGAGTTCCATATTCATAGGCATGCAGTATATTAGGAGGTGACAGACAAAAAGTAAAAAGCCCAAACGTCTGATAGACAGTGGCAATACAACTGGTCAGATTTGGTCATGGAATAGTACTAGTTCTGGTTTTTGGATAGGATGTAGAGCAATCTGAGATTGTTATCATTCTTTCTAAATGTCTGCTGCTATCAGTGGTGGTGAGATAAGGTCCAGAAAGATGACCTGGAGCTATGCATATTCAACATAAGCAACATACTTGCTGCAAGATATGCTGGATTTGTCTCCCCAAACTCCTTTATTTAAAATTTATTATTCCTTGAAAGCATAAAAAAATTAAAACATGGTAAAATAACATTAATTCTAGCACAACAAAGCCGAGCTCTTCAACTTTACCCTTCCAAACTTCAGTCCCTTTGTGCTTTTCCTAGGCAGGGAAGACTTCCGCCCCCCCGAATGAATTATGAAAACTTATTTAATATGCAATAGTCAGTATGAACCTTGGACCTTTCTAGTTCTTGTTTTTATTTCCTTTGGAAAGTCTTAACTGGCTGGACTTTTCCCTCTCTCCCCACGCTTCCGGACAGCTCCTGGCAGTGCTGTGCCTCGGGGCATGCGCACGGGGAATGGCGGCGCAGGGCACGCGGAGTGCTGGGGCTGCGGCCGGCGCGTCTGGAGAGAGCAGGCTCCGGCTGGGGCTCCACGGGAAGGGTCCTGAGCAAAGGTAAACTGAGAGCTTCTCCTCGGACCGGCTTCTGCGGAGCTCACGGTGGCTCCTTCGCTTTCTCCTATAACTCCTCCGCGTGGTGGAGTTTGCCGCGTGACGAGCCCTCGCTCAAGCCAGCGCTGGTAGCCGCTGCCGCCCCGCTCCGGCCGGCAGCAGGGCCGTGCCCTCCCGCCCGGTGCCTCAGCCCCCCCGCCCGGTGCTTCAGCCCCCGCGCCCTGTGCCTCAGCCCTGCCGGTGCCTCCGCAGCCCCCGGAGGCAGGAGCCGAGTCTAGCAGCGCGGGTCGCGCCTCTCCTGCGGCGGCTCGACCCCTTCCCAGCTCTTTGTGGTTCAGAATTCCCCGCGGTGACGGAGCCGGCGGCGCGCACTGGGAGCGCTGCTACCGGGGGACAGGGGTACTCCCCGCGGCTGTGCTCACGGGAGCTGAGGCGGCTCAGTGCCTGTACTACGCAAGCAGCTCTCTTAAGGCTAAGTTACTTGAATCTCTGGTAGTTCTTATACTTGAGGAGTGGTGAGTGTCCACATTTTCTGCTTTTTGGGAGACTTCCTGGCTCACTGTATTTTGTAATGCAGCCTTGAAAGTGGTTATTGTGTTTCAACCGATAGAAAATAATTTTAAAGACCTTCTTGTCCTTCTGGTGTGTGTTTTGCATGGTAAGCAGAATATTTTAGAAATAGTTCTTTAAGTAGATCCAGATTTCCTGGGTTTATTCCGTGTAATCAGATGTTTGAAAATATCGATGAACTTTTTGAAAGATACTGGAATTTACTATGATTTAACATTGTATAAAAGATTGTAGTGAATCACTTGCATCTGCTCAGTGAAATAGAGAAATACTTGGAAGCTTCCCAAAAGCTGTTTTAGATCGAGATCCTGGTTCCCCATCAGTAGAATAGGGGATGCAAGGTCCTTTGCAGCACGAGAAGGGGAAAGGATGTGTCATGTGAATTTACAGAAAACTGAGCCGGCAGGTTTTTGTATTTTCTTCTGGTCCCTACTTTATCTTGACTTCTTGCAGTTTAGCTTGCCGCTACTAAGGGAAGTAAATTCTTTCTTAAAGGCAACTGCCATAAAAAAACCGAAAAGAGACTGTAAAGCAAATTATTATTATAAAAAGTTCTTAATGCACAGTATGTGAAAAATTTGTACCTTTTTTGGTATTCTTTCATTTTGTATAGGAAAGAAAAAAATTCTTATTATAGCAGTTCATAAATTAAAATTACTTCATTTTAGCTTTCCTTGTATCTGCCCCAGTGTCAGTGACAGCAGTGTAGTGCAATATGCTGTATGGCTGTTTGTTCTAAGAAGAGGTTTGTACAAATGTCAGAGGAAATCCGCTCACATCCATCTTTCTGGAATGATTTCAGTACCTTGCACAAGCTGCACAAATAAGGTTTTTTCTTCCTCAACAGACCTAGTGGATCCTGCTGCCATCACCTTAATAACATTGCACTTATGGAATCATGCCTGTAATTGAAGAGCATTCAAGTTTGCTGAAGGTATTGATAATTTTAGTTGTTAATGATTATATCTTCTAAAGCGAGACTTCTAGACTTTTCCATGATCTCCGAGTTGAAAGAATTTGATGAGGCTTTTTTGATGTACTAAGACTTTCATCACTAGTGGTTTGCATATTCCAGTTTGGAATTGATTGTGTTGGTTGTCGAATACAGTTTTTATGTAGTTGTTACCACTGTACACAAATTGGGGTATATTCTAAGAAAACAAGTGCTTAATGAACTTCATTAGATAAGGCTGTAGTTTCCATTATAATTTGGAATCAGGTTACTTTTCTCTAGTGCAATGGCAATTTCAGCTCATGGTGTGTGATTGATCAGTAGCCTGTAATACAAAGGTGATCAACCTTCTCGACTAGAAGACATCTCACTTCATTTTACCACCAATAGTTGTATTTTCTGGCAGTTCCTGAACCCCAGTTTGGGATTAAAGAGAGCAAGCCTCACTTAGTCATGCACTGCTGGCATGTTAAAATCTTCAGCTTTTCCTTCTCAGTAGTAGCATTGGTAGCGCATTTGCCCTTTAAAGGCAATTTTCTGAATTTGTAAACTTACTAAGTTTCATAGTACATGTGACCATATCAGTGTTCGTTGTTGGGAGCTTTTGTATGAGAAGAGTTCAGGCTGTAGGTTCTTAAGTTTACTTTACATTATAATGAGACACTAATTTTTACTTTGTTGTTGTGTCTGAAATTAAATGCTTTGATACTTTCTCATTACAGGTACCTCAGATTTTACTTCTTAATACAGTGACCAGACAGGACCAGTCTTCTGTTTTTCAAATATTTGAGTTTCTTGTTTGTAACAGCATGGTTTAGTGCAAAAAGTGAAAGAAGAATCTTTCTGGACACTTTAAAGTTACCTGGTAGGCATAGCAAAATGCTTGGTTTGAGGCAGCTTTGCTTGTTTACACTGGGTTGTTCCCAAGCTCGGACTCTGTGTAGTGACCTGCTTTTGAGCCAGATAAATGGCTGCACCCATGAAGATGAAGTGTTCAGCCTTGTTGAGAGGAACAAAGCCAGACTTTCTGAAAAGCACGTGGGAATTGCATTGAACATGCTGTGGCAGTTGCAAAAGAAGAAGCCCTTTCTTTTGAGGGCTAGTGATTATATAAGAAATCACTCCCAGTTTCTTACCCTTTGCATTTTGGCAGAAAACAAGGTGGAACACATGGAAGATGAGGTGATAGCGGACATCTTATATAGCCTCCTGAGGTAAAGAGAATTAAATACATTCTGTATTTGGTAATAAAAATAGAAGGAATTTTGACTACAGAGCTACTCATAAGGTAAAACTGTGATGAGACTGTCCTGCCACAGCTTCTGTACTCTTGACTGTGTGAAAGAGACAGCATAATGTCCTGTGCCTCAGTTTTGGAGATACAGGCAGAATGGATCTGTTTTGCAGTCCCAATAAATATGTTTTATGATTATTATGAATTCTGATTATTCATGCACAAATGCTTATAATCTGTTTGAATGGAGGGAATGATAGAAAAGTAAAGTATGATGATAAATGGTGAAAGAACTTATGTCTTATTTCCTTATGACTGTTGAAGCATTGTCTCTTATTTCTTTATGACTATTGAAGTATTGTCTTTATTTTGAAGGCTCAATGTTGAAGACCATGCTTCTTTAGCAAAAGTGCTTGTTACAGAAGGGTGGAAAAGATTAGAAAGGCAAGTATTGTGCTGCTGTGCTTTGTGAAAGATATAAGTTGCAAGCATGATTTGCTTCATATGAGCTTATGCAAGAGTTCTCAAAGAGTATTTATGTTTAAAACATAATATGAGTACAGTAATTTTACGATTATAAGCTGCACCTTTTTCACTGAAGAATCCAGCCTACCCCAGTAGTGCGGCTAATCATCAGGTGCGGCTTATCTATGGACAAATCCCAGTGAAATGCCAACCCGGAAGTGAGAGCCGGCCAGGGAGAGCACCTGGGGCTGCCTTTAAAGGCTTCGCTGGTCTATGAAAACTGTTTGCAAATTGAGCACCTGACACCAAACCCAGCTGGCAGCGATTCTGTTACTAATTTGTTACTTTGTCACACATTGATCGTCGTTTAAAAAAAAAAAAAAAAAGTGCATCTTATATTCAGGTGAGGCTTATATATGGACAAATCCCGTGGTCTACCCAGCTACCAGGAGGTGTGGCTTATAATCAGGTGCGGCTTATAATTGTGAAATTACTGTATTTTAAATGTCAGTTGTATTTTTGAAGGTCTTGAAAATTATACATAGACCTCGGTACACAAATGCTTGAGAGATTCAGATACTGCAAGAATAGGGTTCAACATCTGAGATTTTGAAGTATATTGTCTGTGTAGATTTATGTGTTTGAGGTGAAATACAGGTTTTCATATTTACAATTTTTTCTTAGTGCTTGCTGTCCCAGTCTTAAGTGGTTATTAGAACTATGTTTATCTCAATTCCAGTAAAAACATTTTGTATTTAAACAGCAGCATGTTCCCTTTGTGCATTTTGTCATTGTATTTTGTTCTCTTATTTTGATTTTTTTTTTGGAGTGGGGATATTGTAGTCTCCATTATTTAATCTTGGTATAATGGCAGAACCGCGTGTCAGTCTTGGCACCAGCATCACAGAATTGCCTTTTCTTAATATGTGAAGCATCTTGACAAGTAAATAAATATAGTGTACCTTGAAAACAAAATTATATACAAGTAATAATTTGCTCACATTCATTATATTAATTTGTCATCATTGCTTCAGAATATAGTCTTTATAGATTTCTTAGACTGGTTAAGTGAAGGACAGCTAATTCTTGTAGAACTCCATATACACAACATGCTTTAATATTAAACACCCAGTTTTTTTGCTTAGATACTTTGTTTCCTTGTTTTGTAATTTGGCTATAACCTTGTTTTTTATATAATTGTTAAAATAGATTTTTGTCTAGTAGTGAATAGAAATAATAGATAGAAATCCTGTCTGACTGTCTTTAATGTCTTGACAGGCTTAGTTTGCCAGCTCTGTCTAAATTTGCTTTGTGCTTATACAAGCAACACAGGCAAATCAGTCCCATAATTGGCCAAGTAGCTCATATTGTGGACATGAAACTGGATTCTATACAGGATATAAGGTAAGTGTTAGAATTATCAGGATATAAGGTAAGCTAAGAAGCAGAAGAAGCAAAATGTGGCAATTACTGGTCTGTCTTTTCTGAAGACTCCCTTTTTCCCATCTGGAGGTTGCTTTGCTTCAGTTGGGGGTTTATAGGAAAGAAGTGTTTTGTATTTGTGCATTGATGGACAAGTGAATGCATTTTCCCAATGACTTTACAAAGAATTTCCTTATAACCAATCTAAATTATTAAAACTACTGCTTGATTGTTTAGGTTGTAAAGATTTAATTAGTTTCCACTTTTCTACTTAGATACAGCAGATATTTAGAATCAGCTTTATCCTGATTCTAAATTTGGACATTTTTGATAATTTAGAAGCTATTGACTCACCAGAAGTTCCTTTCCTGCTTTTTTTTCCCCTTGACATTGATAGTTTCTTTTCTAAGATGTGGCTTTGTTAACAACAAAGAAGGGTTTTAAAGCACTATTGTGTTTATTTTCTTCAGAGCATTGTTTTTCTAGTCAGGTTGAATTAATAAATTCTCTTGCTAGCATGTCTAGCACATTACTTTCAGATTTAAACTACATAAAACATAGCCCTAGTCAAAGAAGACCAAGCTCACTTTTTTCATGTTTCTATTCCCCTGGGGCTGTTACAGCAAAAGCTTCTCTTTCTTTTTTTGCTGCTTTATATTACACCAGCTGCCCCAACACTGATTTTATCAGATGTGAGGAGCCTGCTTATGAAACTCGTTGAATTAGGACTGCCTTTCTTTACTGAAATCGCTTTCTCTGTGGTCATAAGTTTTATTCCCTTAGGAAGGAATTCTTTCTTTACAAGTGACAATGACTCTTCTCCCCATTCTGTCACTTGTGAATTGTTTGGGCTTCTTTAGTGTCTATTGAACATATAAGATATTTTTGCAAATATGAATCAGGCAAATTAGGGTCTTCCCTTAGGCAAATGCTTTTATTGTGCATAACTTCATAAGGGATGGTTGAAAAATTTGAATCATTTCAGAAGTTCACTAAAAGCAGAATTTTCATTTCAGTAGGATAAATGTTTTTTGCTCATCCATTTTTTTAAAATTAGATTTAAAATTCTTTTTGCACACAAGCCAACAGCACCTCAACTACGCTTCCTTTTGCTGCGCGCTTCATTTAATACATCTGAAATGTATTGCTTATTATGTTCAATGTGTAAATGTAAAACCTTTTGAATTTTTTAGGATCTTGTCAGTTTTGATGCTCAGCATATCTGAAGTTATCACAGAGAGTTTTCGAGATCGATTACTACACAAGGCTGAGCAGCTCTTACAAGAAAAGGATGAAGTCCACTTCAACTATGCCAGAAGAATACTACAGTTTCTCCAAAATGTTAAACTGAGAAATCATCCATTGCTAGAAAAATGCAACAGGATTTTCCTTGAAAATGCCTCCCATCTTGATATACACAGTTTTAGTCATATTTTTGGAGTGTATGAACAGCTGGGTTTTGACAGTGCTGAATTCCGCCTGATTGCTAAACAGCTGCTATCTGAAGCTATAGATGATTATTATGAACCTGAAACATTTGCAAAATTATTTTTCTGTCTTGGGCCTATGGCAGGATCCCAGGTTAGAGAAAGGTAAGTTTATGAGTAATTCTGTCTTATTTAAGATACATGTATTCGTGCACAGAAATTAAAAATGTACTGGTGTTTGGAGGAGTGTCTGAGCCCATCTGTGAGCTGAGCCTTATGTTTCCTGGTTGTAACATTGTAGAAATGGATGATTTCATCATGGAAAAGCTGTATGTTTTATTAAGTTGAATCAGATCCATCAATCAAGGGGGATGTGAATGCCGTTATGCAAGGCCATCCTGTAGTCTGTCTCTTAGACTACAGTCTTCCTTTCACACTTGAGTGGTAGTAAAAACCTTTCTTTCTCCTGAGAAATAGATGCAGTCATATCTATTGCTTTTTCCTTTTTAAGACTGTCAGTAGCTGAAAAAGCCGGAGTCTTGTCTTATACTAGATTGCTGACATCCTATTCTTTATGAAAGATCATCATCAGGGAACACTTCAGCATTTATTTAGAGCATAGTACTGTGTGACAGACTTTTCTTTTTTCCCTGTCTGTTTTTCTTGTGCCACAAAATCTTATTTGGGGGTGGTATTACTCATGGATCTCTCAAAACCTGCTGTTTTAGGCAGAATTTTAATTACAATGAGTCATATTTTCATACTTCTCTTCATGAACATTTCATTTATTTAGCAATTTGGACATCCTGCAAGCCTGTGTTGATTTTGGCATAGGTGATTTAGTTCCAAAATTTTTTCTTGATTTTTAAAAAAATTTATATTTTTTGTGATAAACATTGGCTTTAATGACCACAGAACCAGTTCAGTTCATGTTTGACTGTTGTCTGTAGCTTGCTGATTGATTATGAATTGTTTGTGACTTAGAGTTGCTTCTCTACTTCTTGTCTACTTTTAGAGTTGTTGGACTTGCTGGTTTCTAACATCAGAACAATATGCACACCCCTTTATCTGTGCTATACAGACCAACTGTTAAGAAGAAAAGTCCAAAGAACAAAAGTCTCTAGTTTGGGAGAATTTTGCTTCCAGAAGCAAAATTTTGTTCTTTTTCTCATAGGTAAAGAAAATGGCTGCAATCTCTGTCAGAGATTTTCAACTGTTTTTCATTAAAAAATGTCTTGTCTTCTTTAGGTTGCTAGTCACTGCAGGATGCATGGCAGAGGAATTTAGCAGTTACCAAGTATTGATGATACTGAAGACTATGCAGAAAATGAAATGCAGAAATTCTCAACTACTCAAAAAGTAATTTTTTTGGTATATTTTCTAGGTAAATTTCCATTTAGTGTGGAAAACTGTGACATATCCAGTAAGTTAGGAGCAGCAAGTGCATCACTTGCACACAGGTGCTTATACACTGTAAGTCGTTGGCTGTTACAGATTTTAAAATATTGCAGCTTGACCCAGAAATAATTGATGCAATTTAGGAATTTCAAAGAAAGGCATTTCAACCTTACAAGTTACTGTCATATAATATCTATCTAATTTACAAATATGTGGTCCTATTGCACTAAACTTAGCCTCTAACAATTAGTATAAACTCATGAGAGTGCCAATGAAATATAGTAAGTTGCAGAGAACATGTCCTATCTTGGAGATCTTGTTACTTTTGTGAATGTTTTGTTAAAAAATCATTGTGTCCTATTTTGAACTATTCAAGCTTGTGTTTTTAAGAACCTGGGCCACGTTCTGTGCAGTTTTGAACTGAAAACTCTTTATAGGGAGAGGTAGTGTCTGTCATACAGTGAATGGAAAAGAAGATGTTTTGGACACATAATATGTATGTAGCATTAGATATGTCAGAGATACAGCCAAGTTTTAAGTGCAGGTTATGAACAGTTATTGGATTGAAGCTAGTTGTATGGATCAAATAGATCCTTGAAAGAAAAAGGACATACTTGTGTCCTGTGGAGCAAAGGGATACTAAAGAAAGATAAGATGAATTAATGCCTTTTGGTTTTGAGTCCCACTGTCTGAAGAAGGTCTTAAGGTATTATATTTCCCTGCAAATCTGTCACCCTCTCCAGCTTCAGACCAACACAGCTGTATCAACCACTGTTACGTGAGTGTGGTGGTGCTGAAACTGGTGATGCTGTTTTAGTTTATGTTCTTGGTCCACTCTAAATTTAACTGATTGTGAAATCTGCAACAGAAACTAGTAGTGTGAAGTAGCTGATTTGTTGTGATGAGGAATTTAATTTTGCAATTTAGTAAGTGGAGAGAGGCTGCTCTAAGTGGAATAGTGTCAAAATCAGTGTGGAGAGGACTGCAGGTGTGTGAAACCCTCCTCATGGGTAGGGTGAACTACAGGACACCCTTTTTTCATGTGGCACATTAGAGTTTGCAGAATCTTTTGTGTTAGCTTAATACTATGTAATCTTTTCTTCTTTGTATTCAGAATGGCTTCTGTTCTGCACAAACACTTGGAGAGCTATCATGTATTACAGTTGGTAAAGTTAACACAGTACTTGGTGATGTTGCATTGCCAGGATCTGGAGCTGTTTGCCAAACTAAAAATGTTACTATTAGGGTAAGTGTGTATTTTTGCAAATGTAGCTATTTGAGTTTTAAACAGTTCTCTACTTAAGATTTTAAACAGCAATCTTAAAATGTGTTTTGTTCCCATAAAATATGAAGAGGTAACAAACTTACAAGTGGCTGTTACAGATTTATATTTGATTTTATTAAACATGTAAATCAGAGGATGGAAAATAGATATTGTCTTGACTATAGACCCACAGTATCTTCTAATATATAGATACCTTTTAATTTTTTTTCCTTTTTTCTTTTGACCACCGTAATATAATGATGTTGAAATGACAATAAATATTAATTGGTATTTGATAGGATGGATAGGTATTCATATTGTATTTGATGCTTGACAGAAGAAGTAATGAAAAAGAGACAGAATGCCTTGGTTGGGACAAGTGAAAGGGTGACACAGAAATACTCTTTTGATTGAAGAACTGTCCAGTTAGTTCTTAGGCTTTTACAGAACACCAGAAAGCTGCCAGAGAAGAGATCTTGCTTTCACTGCTCAGCCTCTATGGGAATGTAATACCTTGGCTGTACATTTTTTTTGGTGGATGATGTCTTCATGTTCCTCAGGCACCTCAAAACCTCCCTAGGATAGAAGTTAACCAGGCCCGTAAACTCACAAGATAACTTTGACAAATACGGACGTTCTGGCCTTACAAAGAACTTCTCTGTTTATCAGTAGCAGTTGAAGTCTCACTAGCTGACTGAGCTGCTCACTGTCTTCTTCTTCAGTTTTGAATAAATTAGAAGGAAGAAGTTAATCTCACTTGGATTTCTGCCAACTCATTAATATTCTGCTTATTTTGCATTTGATGTGCAGCTTTTGACTTCTAAATTAGAAGTTTCAAGCATGTAATTTTTTTAGTTTTGTTTAAACGTTTGCACTTCATCACTACTGATAGACTTTTTATTTCTCTCTTCCAGTTATTTAAAATCTAGTGTGATACCTGCTGATACTGCAGCCATAATTCGTGTTCTGGCCATGCTTCCTTCTTTTCAAGTGGAGGAAATGATTATAAACAAAGCAGCAGTGGTTTTGCCTCAATGCAGACTCCATCATTTGAATTGCATTGCTACAGCTCTTGTCAAGTGCAATCATCATGGCCAGTTGCACTGGCAGAACAGTTCTGAGCTATGTGCCAAGCTTCTGCAAAGACTAAATGACTGTGGGTTGCAGAGGCTTCAGAAAGCCAACAACTTAAATCTTCTGTTGGAAGAACTTCCATATGTGAATGGAGAGTGGTTAGAAGAAGTCCTGAATGAGGAAAGTCTGGCCATGTGTCAACGCTTGATAGATCAAATAACATGGGCAAATATTTTACCCTTGTCTTTTTTCCTTATAAAATCAGACCACCGTTGTCCTGCATTATTTGACAGAATATCTTCTGTGACTGTTGAAAATATAGACAAGGTATCACCGTTTTTCTTTCTATCTACTGTGAGTTATTTAGTAAGAAAGGACAGGTTAGTAATTGATGTTTTTCAGAGCACAATCCTCACATGTTTTTAAGAGATTTCTTCAGTGTAGCTGACTTGGAGATCATCTTTTTTTGTGCTCACTTGAAGCTGTTTTACTTCTTTGTACATAAATTTGCACTTATCATAAATTTTCATTTCTTTTTTCTTGTTCACTCAGTGTTAGATCAGCCATAATCCTTTACATCAACTTTACATTTGACCATCTTAATATTTTTTAAACTTCTTTAAAAGTAGTCACATCACATGGTGGGTATTTTAACAGTACTCATTGTGGAGATTTCCCCAATAGCCCGTCTATTTGGTCAAAATTACTCTTTTTTTCTTACTATCTTTTTTCTCATTCTCAATCTGGCGTTCATATGAATCTTCAATTTTATCCAATTTTGCAGTTCAGTTTCTTTAAGAACATTTAATGCAAAACCTTCTTAAAAGGTTCTTTAAGCATATGCAAACATTTGGATCACCTAGATGAAATAAATTTCAACTATTTTATTTTATTTTTTTTACTATTTTCTCAAGGAAAAATTGACCGAAGAAAAAAATTAGAAAATACTTAACCTAGTCTTAAATCTCCAAATGCTGAATTAATTTTAAAGCTTTTCTTCATTATCAAGCAATATTAGGATATGTTGCAATGACTTGATTTAGGATGTCTTTTTTTTTCAGATTCCCCTCTCTGAAATCTATTTTATTCTCTTCCTTTTCTCCACTTTGAATTATGACCCTCCTGACAATGAAGAATTCTTTAAGAGTTGTATCCAGCATCTTACTTCTAACTTGAGTGAGTGCAATAGACAAAGATTTTTACTGAATGAAAATGGGAATAGAATAGTACTTTCATTAAGCAAAGAAAAGGTAAATATGTTACTACTAATACTCTGTCTACTGAGGTTAAACCATGACAAGTATTCAATGTTGGGTTTCATTTCACCTGTTAAAAATGACTGTTGGTAAGGGACGAGCAAAGGAATTTTGGCATAGTAAAATGTAAGTGAAAATTCTGATTAATTCACTGTGCTGTTATTGGCTAGAATTGTTGTGTTCCTGAAGGAGTCATCATTTGGGAACATGATACATTTTGCAATTCATCTCAAAGAAATAATTAAAATTGTAGGGGAAGTGTCTATGGATTGGTGTTGTACATTAAGAGAGAAAATCAGATGATTTGGGAGGCCAGGGAAAGGGCATGGCAAATCCTTTCAACTTTTTCATGTATTAATATGGGTGTCTCTTTGCTTTTTCAAGGTCACCTTGAAGCTTATCACTTGGTGCTGCTTGGTCATGTTTTGGCAGTGGCTGGGTATTTTCCTCCAGCTCTGATAACAACGATATTTAATGTTTCTTTCCTAAGCAAATTGGATGCTCAACTTAAAGGTAGCAATCTAGCTTCTGATGAATTCGGTTGTGTAGTGTTTGGCATAAAATGTAATTTGGACTTACACAGGACTTGAGATATAGAATTACTCTTTAAATGATTCTGGTTTTGGGAAAGACACCCTCTATATAATATAGTCATAATTCACATGCTAAAAGAGAAGGAATGAACAAAATTCTGTTGTTTTAAAAGTACAGACCTGTATTGCAGATGAGAGAAAGTAATATAAAGCAAATTTTATAGTCAACTTATTGCACTCCATATTTAATAATTCTTCTATTTTATTGGAAATCAAATTACTTGAGTGTGGTATATATTGCTGGAAGTAGTCACAAAGCTGAAGGAATAATGTGGAATTCTTGTCTGCAAGAAATTTATCCTTCCTGTCTCTTCTCTCTAAATAAGAGAGTGTGTTTGACTGTTTCATTCCTCTCTACCTCTGCATTGTTCATTATCAATGTACTCTCCCATTTTGCCCTCAACTACTTAATTAAATATACACAATAGAAGCAATTTCTATCTTATGTCTTGCTGTTGTTCTTAATGTTGAGCAGAACTGTGGTTTTTTCCTTTATTTTCTCAGAGATATTGAGAACCTTTCTAAAATTCCGCAGCGTGAGTTTTATAAATGCCATTGTATACATATTTGTATTTTCAGTAAAAAATTCAGAAGTCACCATTTAGTTCGATTAGTTGGATTTTTCACATTTCAGTTCGCACATTTCTGTGTTTTTTTGTTAATCAGTCCTGCCTGATATGGTGAAGCAGAGGGTCCGCTCAAGCCTCATGAAATTGAACAGAGCAGTCTGTCTGGAATGCCCTGAGCTTCACATCCCTTGGTTTCATGAGCCATACTGCCAACGTGTGTTTCATAACAGTAAGTAATTTAGGACAGGAGAAACTGCCCTAGTTACTTATAATAGTCTGTTTTTTAACAATGTACTAGATGTTTCTTCTAAAACCTTCATGTTGACACTAGCACACAATAGCAGGCACATCACTCTCTGCTGAGCAAGTATTCTTGGAACGTGCAGCCAGGAGCAAACTGGTTTTCCTTGTGAGAATTAATGTAATAGAGATGGGATATTTCTGCAGAATAATTAAAATTTAAATACACAGAAACAGTGTATATGGCATGAAGGATGGAAAGGCAGGAAGAGGATCATTCTGTACTGGAGGAGATGAGTCATTTTGCTCCCTGCTTCACTTGCAAAATTGAACATTTGACTTAAATTTTTCAAGGTAAACATTTTTACTGCCTCCTTTTGAACTTGATCCTCCCTTCTTCCTCACAAGCATCAAGATCCATCAGGGATGAGAGATAGAGAAGTAGGCTAGTGATCAAGTGTAGCAGCTGAGATCTTTCAGAATAGTGATCAGTTCAGAAAATCCATCAAATGCAAACACAGTATCTCCTCCACTAATTCTCAGGGGAAAATCTGTGCTATCCAGAGAACTCAGCTGCTTTGTCTGTGAGATTGAAGATGTTTAATGGAGTAAGGTGTTAATCTGCAATGGACAGAGATGTGGCAGATAGTGTAGTATGGCTGTAATAAACAAAAGATGAGTAAATACATGTCTAAGCATTATTAAAAGGAAACAAAATCCACCGGGTGAAACCTAAAACTTAAGTTTTTGAAGTATTTGAATGAAAATATCCTGGGATCTAAAGCCTGAATTTGAAATTTACTTAATAGCATGCACCTGCCACTTTCTAGCTAAAATATGATCACTTTGTCTCTGAATTAGAGTGGAATAACACAGGGATCTATGGAAAAGATTTAATTCAGTAGCCTGGCTTTCAAAAATACAATGTCTCAAACCACTATTTTCAGAATCTTGGCTGTGGAAGTTTTGATGTATGAATTCTTTATTTTGTCTTTGT
Source organism: Sialia sialis (assembly GCA_009812075.1). NCBI lineage: Eukaryota > Metazoa > Chordata > Aves > Passeriformes > Turdidae > Sialia > Sialia sialis. The sequence continues at coordinate 13,628,057 of VRYO01002782.1, forward strand.
AGACATGAGCCGAATCAGTCCACAGCGACAGCATGTTCACAGAATGCTGGCAGAGATCTTAGGAGGGAGGCATTACTCAAGAATATCTGTTCTCACACCGTACTACTATGAAATAGGTGAGAAGTTAATACTCTAAAAATGGATTCCTTTCATATCACTGTTATCACCAAGATTAGGAAGCTCCTGATCATATGGCCCCAAGATAACAAAAGGTATTGCAAAGAAGGAATTAATAAAATGTAGTTTCTAAAGAGTTCTTTATAGTATAAGCAATGTTGAGTGTCTCTAATTATGGCTATCAGTTCTTCTAGAAGTAGACATTTTCTCTGTAAATAGTTTGTTTTGTTTCCTGGCAGATTTTGAGTGTGTCCTGGATGTAAATAAAAAGCCTCTTTCCTATATGGCTCAGAATATAACTTTGGATAGTAGTAGGGGAATACACTTGAAACATGGCATCAAGGATGAAGGGAGAAAGGCTCTACCACCAGGAGCTCAAAGGTCAGTACATTGAATTCTTGCACATTAGCTCTTCCAAGCTTACATCCAGTTTAGACCAGTTTTTTGATGCTCATGTCCTAATATTCTGTTCCTTTTTCCAAAGTCTAATGAGGTTTAGCCTTCTGGGGTGTGGTGGGTTAGCCACAGCTGCTCTCTCCCATTTTCATGGCACCGCTCATGCCCCTGCAGTGTGATGGGGGAGAGAATGTGGAGGGTAACAGCAAGGAAGAAAACTCCTGGGTTGCAATTAAGACAGTTTAATAAATAAAGGGGAATAAAAGGGGGAGGGTTAAACAAAGCAATCAATGGCCATGCAGTCATTCACCTACAGCAGACCTGTACCAGAGCAATAGCTATGTGGGAAAAAGTCCTCTCTGCTTTACTGCTGAGCATGATGTTGTATGGTGTGAAATACTGCTCCAGGCAGCTGAGGTTCCCTTGCAGCTGTCCCCCTTCCCAACCTCCTGTAGACACTCTGGGTGCAGAGGGAGAAACAGGGAAGGCCTTGATGCTGTGCAAGCACTTTTTTTCAGCACTAGCCAGGATGTTGGTGTGTTATTAACAGTTCTGGTCACAAGTTCAAAACACAGCATCATACGAACTGGTGTGAAGAAAAGTACCTCCATTCCAGCCAAACCAAGTACAGGCTCTTGAAATGTGTTTCATGAGATTGGACAAGTGTTTTCCTCCCACCTCTTCAAATGTAAGCCTTGAAAATGCTGGTTAGCTGTTTTTACTATTGGAACAAAAACAGATGCAGGGAGAAAATGCTTTTTCTGAATTCAAGTATCTCTAGATAAATAGGAGGAAGTGTTTTGTCTAATTCCAGGGAGTTGTTTAATCTTTGTTTTCTGAGAATTGTCGGGTTTATCTTGCCTTGCTGCAACTACCACTTCTTGCTATTCAGGTAAGACCTGAAAGTAAATGCACATTTTTACTGATTGCAGAATTGCTTTGGAATTTCTTGATTCAAAAGCTTTTAGCAAAGATTATTCACGTCATCTGAAAGGAGAACCTGCAGTGAAAAAGCGACATCTGGAAATGCTGGGGTACCGCGTAGTTCAGGTGAGCAGTCAGCAATACTTTGTGTCCTTTCTGGATTGCATCAGCAGTGCAAAATGATCCATTTTCCTCACAATGGATTTAGAGACGGTTTTATCATTAAAAGCACACACTGGGACACAGCAATTTTTGTATTTAGGGGGGAAGTTCTAAGCTGTTCTCAAAATGGTATAAGGGCTTCACAGAACTCACACCTCTGAAAGATGAAGGTGAAGCAAAATTGAAGTCTAAAGGTCCCAGTGTGACCTTACTGCAGGCAAACAAGCCATCTCATTGTAGCCTGAGTAAAGGAGAAAAAGTAAAATGAGAGTTTCAGTTAAATTCACTGAAGATTTCCATGGTAGAAGACTGAGCATACCCTCCTTGCTTGAGTGGTAAGACAATTTAGCCAGCTGCCAGATGGGATATGAATGCTGTTTGCTGCAGTGATAGTGCTGTGACAGAGAACACTAGAGGCCAGCACCAGCACTGAAACATTTGGGAAATGGGGACTCATTAATGCAGAGGCTCCTATATGTGTAATTACTCATTTAACCTAATTTTAACTAGAATCCTTCTTTAAGCTTAAATTTTGTTGTTTTTGGGGTTTAAAAAAAAAACAGAATAATCATCCTTTCTTGTATTATACTATTGATACACCATTCCAGTCTGATACATTAGCATTACAAACTACAGTGACCTGGGATTTTTCTCTCAATTTGGGTTTTAAAAGAGGGGAGGGTGTAACGGAGTTCTCACAGCCTGTATTGTGTGGGCATCTGTTTTATATCTCTGCAACTATGCTGCTTTTTGGAAGCAGACTGACTGAACTTAGAGGAAAATCTTACAATAAGAAATGGATCTTCTCAATATTAGAACAAGCTAGGCTTTTGGAAGGACACAAGAAGTAAATATTTTCAAGTGAAGAACAGCAGATATTGGGAGAGCCTTTTCTTTGCTCTTATATGGAATGTGGCTTATACCAATGTTAAAAGTCAGTTTGTACCATTCTATTCCACAGATTCCCCACTTTGAATGGAATTCTATGGTTCTGTCAACAAAAGGTGAACAGCTGGAATACCTGCGACAGCAGCTGTATGGAATACAGTGATATCAGACATACAGTCTTAAAGTACTTCTATAAAAACAGTTTATGTACCATTAAACGTCTCATAATCCTGGAATAGTTAAGTTTCAAAAATCTCTTTACCTGTATCAACTGCACCAAGGCTTGCCAAGGTCATCAGATGTAAAGAGATTTAATCCTCAATTCGTTAGGGATTGCAAAAGGCAGGTCACAGTGGGCTGTGAAGATGGGATAAGAATGCTTAAAATTTTTCATTATCTGGAAGCTATTACGAGCACATGAATCTGGCAGTTTTGCAATCAAGTTACATTATTATCTCCTAAATAAATAGCACAGAGGCTTAGCCAGACATAAAACTCTCCACAGAAAAAGTTGGAAATACTATTGACTAGCAGAGTGGAGTCAGCAGTCTACTGGAAACTATGTCTATCCTCCAGCATGTGACAGAATGAGCAGTTAGGAATCAAACAGTATCTGTACTCTGAAACCAAGAAATTGAAATGCAGATTTGCTAAGAATAGGGCTGCTTTTAGAGCTATTCAGTTTCCATTCTCAGAACAGAGGTACTGTGGGGGACTGTGGGTGCTGGGGGAGAGCGTTGTGTTGTGAGGAACCTCCAGCTGCTTCTCCTACCCTATGACCTGGTGTGTGCAGAAGAATGGCTGAGCCTTCTGGAGCACCTTCACATGCTTAAAAACCCTGCTAGGGTTTGTGCAGGAGGCATAAGACACTGAGATGTGGAAGGAAGAAGTGGAATAGCCAGGAGAATGTTCATTGTAGAGCAGTAACTGGAAGGGTGTCATGCTTGGCAAATTATCGTATTTCTAGAGGCAGCCACGTTGTGCCTACAGCTGCCATCACCTTAGGGTGACTGCCAGCAGTGCCTGTTTTCTCACATGTGCAACAAGGATATGTTGTCTTGCTTATTTAATAGAAGCAGGATGCATTCTTTTACCACTTCACTTGAAACCTGGCAGAGATAAACAACTACGTATCTGAATTGACCATTATGCGTCTGGCGGTCACCTTTTTTTTTTTACTATTCAATAGCAGAAGAATTTTTTATTAACTGAATACAAATCAGTATAGGAATGGAAAGTCAGGAAAAACCAACAGAACTGATCTAAGCTGTAAGGTACTTTCCTCCTGAGGCAGCCCTCATGTTTGTGGGATGACTGACAAAACTGGTAGACACTAGTAGACTCTTAAGGTTATCAAATGGGCAAGGACTCCAAGACTGCTTTGAGGAAATGTCATTGAAGGCACAGCACATAGAAAGATTCTATGTGCATTGTATTTTGTATAAAATGGAGAAGACAATCTAGGTTAGTATTTCAGAAGGTAGACTATATGTCAAAGAGGTGTCACATGACTCTGCTTCTGTACAGATGATCTTTGACTAGCAGCCTCAGAGTGTAAGAAAGATGGCAGTGGCTGAAGTTACCAGTCAGGATGGTTGTGTTTGAGCTGAACCCTGCTTTTCAAGGTTCTAGCAGTCACTGTACCAAGCCAGTTTTCTTCAAATGATGTATGGATAAAGTTATGAGTATGCATAATGGGAAGAGAAACTTGTTATGAGTGGTCCAGAAGGGGCATTGAAGAAAAGAAAAAAAAAAAAAAAAAAAGCCATTCAGTAAAATGCGTTGTCCTTGATACATTCTTTCTATATTAAATCAGCAAGTGTTAGAGCAGATGAATGGTGTAAACCAGTGATCTAACAGGAGGTAATAAAAAGGTGCTAATCACAGCTGCAGTCTTGGGTACTAAAGGGGAAATGCCCCACAGATTAAGAACTAGTGGACAGTAACATGCTGAAATGAACTATGATGGCTGTGCCCCTGCATATGTGTACTTCTGTCTCACAGGAAGGCAATGCAAGGGGTCATTTGATAGTTGGCATTGCTATTCAATCACGTGTGGTGGCCTTCTTTTCCAGTTTTCCTGCTACATCAGTTGTAATTACATTTAAATTTATGGAATTCTTTAGATCAGTGATACCCTCTTTATGCAATGGAGAAATCCTTTGAAGAGATACTCTACAAAAAAATGGTATGCATGCTCTGAAGAAAATTGAGTGCTCTATTTTGGGCAAAGGCTGTACTAAGAGATCTGTGTCCTGTCAGTATGATAGTGATGATGAGCTAATCACTAAAAAAAGACACCGTCAAGTGATACTTTTATAGTTTTAAAAACAAAGTTTAATTGTTAAAAGTTTCAATGTCAAAATGCATCAACTCTATAGTAAATGAAAAAGTCCTATCTGTCACAGGTATTTGCTAAAGGTAGTTCTTTTAGGACTTTTTCATGAAGGCTTGTTATTGGCCTCAGGTCTCTGAGAAAAACTTCCATAAAATATTTGCTTTGGAAATAAATATAAAAGCATAAAAAAAAGTGGAAAATCCTTGTTATCAAGTCTAAACATAGTAGGTGAAACAGTAGAGCTACTAACCTTGTGAACTTCTCTCTCTCCCCCTCCTCTGTCAACTAGTATAGCTTTGGCTGAGACTGACATTTATTAGGCCACATAGTATTAAGTCACTCTTGTTTAACACATTCATTTCAATTCCAAGCCAAATTATTTTTTCAAGGTCTGTGATGAGAATATTTCCAAGATCTCGCTGAAGAGTGCAGGATTTACATTCATTACTAAAAGGGGAAATCTGGCCATACAAACAGCCAGTTAGAATAAAATTAGCTACCTATTAGTTGTATTTAACTTAACAATTGATTCATGCGCATTGTTTGGAGAAAAAGCCACTAATACCAGGATTGTATTGAGTCCAAGGAAATCTAACTAGTATTTGCAATTTCACAGAGTGGAAAATTGAGTTCTTGCCAAAATCTTAATCTAATCAACAGTAATTATAACCTTTTATAAATTTAAACACTGGCAAAAATTCAGTGGTTGCTGGTTAGCTAGGAAGTATGTTAAGAAGTGGACAGACAAACGAACTATTTAACAGTTTCCAGTATGACTAGTATGCTGCTACAAAACTGTACAATTTGGCGACATTTTCATGCAACAAAACCAGAAGAGCCTATCAAAACTCCCTCATCATATCATATCTTCCAGCATTTTGTTTACAGTTTTGATAACTTGAAGAGGTTTAAGCGTGTGGCCAGGCAGGAGGCTCCAGTAGCATATCGGATCTCTTTCAGTATGCCAACCCATTCCTTCTTCTCATCATCATACCTGCATTTAAAAAAAGTTAGAAAATAGCTTCTTTAAATTTCAGTTTGATGCTTCAGCACACATACAGGAAAAGGAGGATAGTCCACCTGTTGCAAAGGCTTGTAGCAATCATGTGCTGAAGGGTGCTATGAAAGGCTGCTTTTGTCCTCCAGAACAGAAAGATGTTCTTGCACACAGGTTATTCCTTTCCTGATCTCTAAAGCTTGTTGCTGACCTCTATCATGCTTTTAAAAAGCTTCCTCCTTAAGCATCCCTTCTGAATTTCTTCAGACTCTTGCATATAAAGTTGGGGGGTTTTCCTTCCTACTGTCAATTAAAACAACTGAATTTACATTACAAACTAAGAGTCACAGCAGAGATATGATGTCTCATAACTGCTGCTATGATTAGCTCAAAAAATCTAGGACATAGGGACTTCTGATTCTCTTGGAACAGTTACTCATTTGACTATCAACACATTAGTTTGTACAGGCCTCTGTGTATATGTGCTTTTCTGCATCACAGTGTCACAAAAGAATGTTTTTATTGGAAGGCTAAACCTGCCAAGAGATGGCAATTTGCTCTTCTAAAGAAGCTGAAGATCGTGACTTGGACTGGTAAATAATAAGTAGGTGGAAGTAGTCATTAGATTTAAGTCTCATGTATATTTGTTACTTTCGGACAAACTTTTTTATCTGTCAACAAATACTTCACAGCCTGTGTTATGGATCATTTTCAGAGTTAAACAGAAAAATACTGTAGCCTCCAGTGTCTACAGACCTCAATTTTAGGTAAGACTTTTGATCAGGAAAGAGTGACTAAAATGAAACTTACTTCCATATGTCAGTGACTTCACTAGGTGCAAATTCTTTAGATTCAAGTTGAATCATTGCAAAGCCTCCAATAGCATACAAAGCTCCACTTAAAGTGACTAAACTAATGGAACTTCTCTCTTGGGGAAATTCAGGCATTATCTCCCATCTAAGGATGAAAAGAAAAAGTCAAGTTATACACATAAGGAACATTGTAAACTGAATGCACTAAAATAATTTTCTGGACAACAAATTCAGGTACCAAGACCACAGTTTAGTAAATGGAAGAAGCTCTGAGATTTATCAGTAGTAAGTTCCAGTGTCTCCATCTCCTCATTCTGCAACTCTTAAGGAACACAATTACACTGTTAAGACATCTCTTCCCAGAGACAACTTTTTACAGATTCCCTGATTATTCAGTGATATGTTTCATATGGACATACTGTTCCCCAGTTACTTTCATTTTTCCTTACAGTTTCCAAAATGCATATGTATTTCAGGTGTCATTAGCATAATTTGAGTGTGTGTGCGGGTGCAGGATAAATGTCTGGAGACCTGCTCTGTAAACTGCTGCTGTTGTTGCTGAAGATGTGACTGGAGACCAAATGTCTCAGTGGGAGTATAGATACCTGAACAGCTTTGTGACTCTTACCTCAGAGCTCCTAAAAGCCTAGATGATAAAGCACTTGATTAAAATAGCTTGAATATTGCACTCACTTATTGGTGGTCAGATCAAAAGCTTCAACTGATGCAGTAAGGCCTTCCTCAGTGACACCACCTGCAATGACAATCTTGCCCTTATGGATAGCTGTTCCAAACATTGAGCGAGGCACTTTCATTGGAGCCAGGTCTCTCCAGTCTCCTTTCTTGGGATTGTACACAAATAATCTATTAGTGCATTTCCTGGGGAGCAAAAAGAAAACCAGTGATCATTTCCAATGAACTTTTGACTTGTTCCAAGTAGGTCTAATTGAGGTAGACTGTATGGGCTTATCTATACCACCTCTTTCCTATTCTGGAGATCGTTTCATGTATCTAATTTGAGAATCCTTGCAATGTCTACAAAGCATTACTCACATCCATAGAACTAAATCAAATGCAGTTTACATTATACAGGGCAGCCATTTTACTGCCCTTTGACGGCATTGTACCTTTAAGGAGAAAGACAACATCGTTTCCCAGTGTATTGTATTCAGGTGGATTTGTGGAAGAATATATAGCAAAGGTTGTGTAAAGGAAAGATGATGATGGTGTTTTGGCTGATGTGACAAACTTTTATCTCAAATGTCCCCTATAAAAACACTAAAAATTTACCACATGCTCAGTGTGAGTGAAAACTTTTATTTTCCTGTGGTCATACCCATTAAGGTATAGCAGGTATTACAGGTCAGAAGATTGGAAAAACTGAGACTGTAATTCCAGAGCACCTAAGTACTTCTACCTGAAAGGAAAGAAAACTTTCAGTGAAGATCCTCATAGCTGTGAATTACAAATTTGTCTGCAGTGTAAGTACAATTTGCCTTGGAAATAAGTATGGTTATTAAAATAGCAAGTTGGATTACAATTTGTATGTAATTTACCTTATCACCAAAAAAATATATCCTACAAAGCATGTGTGCCCCTCTGCCAGACTGTTAGTAACCTTAATCCAGAGATGCAGAAAAGGGAGACCCTCATTTCTGAGTGTGAGGACATATCTTCTATTAAGGATCAAGAAGATAATGTTATTAATTGTCATAAGATTTAGAAACTCACTTATCATCAGTTTTTCCACCAAGACAATATATCAATCCATTGTTTGAGATAGTTGCATGGCCATATACTTTGATGGGCAGTTTTTTGATCTCACTCCATTTCATTGCCCTGGAACAAGAAGATAAATTTTAGCTTTTTTCAACAAACAATGGGCCATCTGCATGTCCTCAGTGGGTGTAATTAAATTTGAAACATACACAGGGTCATAGCACAAGACTGAATCTAGCGACTCCTCAGTGCGAAGGTCCTTGCCTGCTATTACATAGATCTTGTTGTCCGACTCTCCCAGCCCGAAGAGACACCTGGCTGATGGCAGAGGAGGAAGGGCAACCCACTCACCAGCAATGCTATCCAGCTGAAAGAGCATCAGAACAGGAAGAGTTAGGCAAGGCAAAGAGTAAAAGTCCACACAATGAATACTATTCCACAGAATTTATCTATTGGCACTCAGTGTCTTTCAACAGCAAATCTGCTTGCCTGAACAACCTGCCCTTCCCTCAGTGCAGCTAATGGATGCTTCATTGTGCTGAGATCTAGCAGAGTCAATGCCATGCAACTCTCTTCATGTCTGCTCACCCTCAGTGTTTCTTTGCCTCTTTATTAAACTCTTCTGTCTCATACAAAGGTCCCTCACTCTTGGCTCCCTATCATGTTGGTAAGAACAAGTGGTTCTTCTTCCTGCCTGAGGGATCAGTCACTCCTGCATTTCCACACGTGTATGTTTAGCTAGTTGTGCTCATTGCTACAATGAGGTGCCAGGCATGCTTACATGGTTCTTACTGATCAGGAGACATCACATGGCAAATGGCACAGATGTTTCTTTTGCAATCCCTAGGGCAACAGATGTGTGTTTCATCACAAACACCCTCAAAAAGTTCATGAGATCTCTGAAGACACAAAAACTACTTCACTCTTAAGCAAAATAAGAAATCACTGCAGCTCCCTTGGCAATAATATTGATATCATTTCTACTGCAGTACTCCCAGGGCTCTCTCAATTCAAATCCAGTATGCTGAAAACACCTAAGAAAAAGTAGCAATAGCAGGACAGATGACAAAATAAACCAGATTTTTCCTAGAACTGTGTGCTTATTTTTTTGTTTTGATCTGAGAACTTGTTATTGAACCTGAATTATCTCTAACATTCAAAAAGAACTATTTTCTCAGACCTGCTTCATATAGATTTGCTGGACATTGGTACAGGAGAGAGGGTAAGATAAGAGTTTGTGTGGGTGTAAAGGCATTTGACAGAAAGCAAATGAAAGTTCGGTCAAAATAAAATTCAGGATTTAGTTTGGTGACATTCTTCCAGAAGTATGTTCCACAGTCATGGTTTCCATGCTAAATGCATCTCCCATATTTGGTAGATCACCCCTGTTGGACAGAAAGTTTTACTGCAACAGTGAAATGTAGTTCCTGGACATGGATTTTCCCAGTAGCTGGATCTGGGTGGGGTAATGAGAAGATGTACCCCTCAGAGATCACAGCTTACTTCATAAGTCTTCAAGATGACATATCTACTGCTGATAGGGCATCAACTTGTCATGCATTTTCGAGCCAGTGGCAGTTTTGTTTTCTCCCATGTTGCAAGCTGCCAAATACAATGCTTCATGGTGGAAAAAGGAAGATCAGCAATGCAAGGCAAGTATTAACTATAGGGAATAGCAGCAGCAAGCAAATGAACATGATTTCAAGAAATGGATGTTGACATATAAAGCAAAGTATCAATTTTTAGTATCAGTCTTGAGGTTTAGTTTCTCAGAGGCCCCTTTCTAGTGGCCTGAGACTTATTCATTTCTGGACTAAACACTCATTACCAGATCGATGTGTTATTTCTGTTGAAAGAATATTTCTGTAACAAGTTTTTCACTTCAGTGATCTGTGTTTTACACTGTCATAAGGAGCTGAAACAGTCCCTCCCCTACAAACTAAGATTTCCCTCTCATCAATGTAACAAATGTCTGAAACTAAGTGTTTTATTGTCTGTGAAATGAGTGAGTCATACTCCTATAAACAACATTTGCATTTTTTAATATCTGAAGACTTCAAAATTCTATCACTACTTATTGCTGTGCTTTATTTCAAATTGAAATAGGACTTACTTTTACTCTTTTAGGCCAGTGTGCCTAAAGAGAGGACGTGGCCAGCAGCATATTGCATAATTCACCACAAAATAGTTTAAATACACTCCAAATCATGTAGCTAAAAACACAACAGATTTAGTTTATGGTATAAGCATGACAAACTGCATTTTTGCTAATTTTCCTGAAATATATTTTGGAGTTACAGTTAGTACTAATCAGCCTTATATTATACAGATTTACCAAGATTTACAATTACACTCAGTTGAAGCATGGTCTTTAGAGTACTGACACTGACAGTTTGCTAAGAAAAAACATTGTGCCTCTAAATTATATATTTACGCTTTCTAATGTAGATATGACAAAAAGGACTTCTGCAATTTTCGTGACAGAAATTGCACTTAAAATACATGCATTACTGCTGTCATGAAAATATTTCAGATGCAAAAAAAGACACCAGTTCTAAACGAGCTAAAGCATTCCAACTTTCATCAAAGTTAACAAAAATACAAGAAAATATTTTACAAAAATATTATTTGACCTAAATTTAGACTTCTGCACAATGAAAAATCTGACCTTAATGAAAGCCAGTGCCTAGATAGAATACACTAATATTTTTAATATTTTCTGAGATCTCACCAGGGGTTAATCTTGAAAAAGAAGATGCAAGTATCTCAGTTTCATTTCTGTCTCTGAGACAAAAATAACTCTCTCTAGCTACTTCTCTCCATCACCATACAAAGAGACGAGACAACTCACTTGCAGAGATTCAGAACACTTCAGAAAAACTCTTACAAGCACCTATTATTATACCAACAATTAAAAAGCTTGTACCTGGAAAAAGTATGACTGGAAAGGCTGATCCTTGTTCTCCTCTTCCACATAGAGTCCTCCAACAATATAGACCTGATTTTGTTTGGTGACTATACTGGAATGATTTCTGGGAATCTGTTCTGCGAGGGCTGCCAGGTAGCATTCATTTTCAAGAGGATCGTAGGCTACTGCAGCTGTGTCATTAACCAGAAGAATCAGGTCTTTGACGAACATGCCATGCCTGGGAAGGTCATTTAGGTAGCCAGGCAGTAAATCTTCATCTCCTACATCGCCATTTACCTCCCCTTTGGCTGACTTTTCTGTGCTTTTGCTAGAGTCGGGCAGTTTTCCAGCAAAAGCATCCTTAATAATCTTTACTTTTTTCTGAAGGTCTGAATTACTTTTAATTATATCATCCTTCTCAACCTGTTCTTTGAAATATTTTTCTGGCATTAGACGAAAACGTATGCAGTCAAAAATCTCCCCCAGGCTCTTTACTCTGTTCTCCTTGTCTGTTCGGACCCATCTCATTACTGCTTCAAATACCAGTTCTTCCTTCTCTACATTTAAACTGTCAGGTGAAATAACTGAAATAAGTTCATGTGGGGCAAGCTGCATGAAGTCCTCTTCTTTGCAGATCTGCACAAAATGATCTGAAACAAAATCACGGGCAGAAAATGCAAGTCTTGGGCAATCAAGCAGAACACCTAACCGAAGGATGGCCAGACAATTACCGACAGCAAGTCTCTTCTGAAGATAGGAGACACACACAGTGAATACAGAAGGGATCTGAAAGCGGCTGGCCAAAGCAAAAATATCTTGCACATTAGAATCATTGAGGTCAATACTTGCTGAATAAAGGTATTTGACAATCATATCCAGGATGTTGGGGTCAACATTATCTAGAACTACCTCCTTCTTTTTCTCTTCATTTTGCTCAGATAAGAAATACTCACGAAAATAAGGGCTACATGCCGACAGAATCAATCTGTGGCAAGGCAGGCTTCTGTCACCAGCTTTTAGAGAGCAATCTACAAACTTTTTCTCTTCAAGGAGTTCCTTGAGGCCATCCTGAAGGAGGGTGGATTGGTAAAGTCTGAGCTCTTCAGTGAGTTCCCTTTGGGAATCCATTTCGCAGACACTTGGGAAAGGGGAGGGAGTAGAAAGCTTTAGCTGTTGTCTGCCCAAAGGTTTGTAAAAAAGGCAGACCAATGTGCTTTTTGCCCTGCTTGAAGCCTCTGCAACTTAATCTCACTAGCTAAATATAGGTACATACTCTTACAGGTCGGAATTTGGGATGGACAGTTTGGAAAAACAGAGTTGCTCTTGCAGCTGTCGAAGACTGAAAGAAACAACTGTTGCTCTTAGTCACTATGGTCAGGTTTTACCATCATTCTCCACATTGAATCAGTAAGATTATGTGCAATGTAATAAATTATTTGACATGAGTAATGACAGCAGAATCTGACCCTCACTGAGACAGCTATGACCAAGACTGCACAGATACATGTTACTAAATATTCGGAAATAGAAATATTATTAATCGAGTTGTCAGTTTTAACTACTATTCACTTTTTCAGAGTTGCTTAATACAGCTCATTGCTGCAGTCATAAAGATACTAACAAACTCCATAACTTTGTACCAATTGTCTTGTTCTAAGATTATTTTTATACATAACCATATCACACATAAAATTTCTTCTGATATTAAGACCTCGAAATTTTGGGCTGCTTCTTAATATCCATTTGGTTTTAAACCAAACACTATTGTTTAGACACAGAATATATGTTATTTCAGATAGAGTTTTGCTTTCCAAAATAATTCTAATTGATGTCTCGACCCATATAGTAAAATGTTCTTTGAATGTAATGAAACAGGAACAAAATACAACTACTTGAATGCAAGATTTACAACAATATATAGTATTATCAAAGTTTATTGAAGTAATGACTGCTTTTCAGTATAGGTAGCATTTCATTAAAATACATACTTTGAAAGATTTTCTACAAATACCAGTATTACATTCACACCACAATTACTTTAACAGTCAGCTGCTGAAACAACAGCTGAGAGGAAAGCTCATTTGACTTTTTCCATTTATAGAAAACAGTGCAGAGGTTTTATCTCATTAGAAAACGTAACAGCTGTGTCTTCCTTTAAACAATAAATGACTCATTTCTCTATAACACATAACATCATAAAAGGTCTAATGACACACAGAAGCTATTTGCATGTGCCCTGTTTTCTAGATCATTGCTTTAAAAAGGGCCCTAGCAAAAACAAATAAACAAACAAACAACAACTGTACCAGGGTATCTGGATTACAATTAAATACTTGGAATAACATGTGCTGAACGTTTAGCAAAATTGTGAGATATGAAAGCTACTATTTGGAACAGAATTGCTTTTTCTTAAAGCTATCAATAACACAGCCAATATGCCTACATACAAAATGTTCTATGTATGATGGTATTTCTATGTTGCAAATCATTGAACAAGTTATGGAAATTTAATTCAAACATATTCATTATGGGAAAGTACATCACTCTGTATATGAATACTTGAAATTGAGCATCAAACTGCATACCTCACACTGCCTCATCTCAGACAGTGGTATCCATGTGAAGAAAAAGAGGAGGCTTCTTTTTCTGACATAGCAAATGAAAAATGTGTAAAATGCCAAGCAGTTTTGTGTGTAAAATGGCAAGCAGTGCCTGGTCCCGGCAGCCAAAGGGCAATACATAAAGACAGAGGCCACCAAGTTATTAAACAAATGGTGGCTACCTGCCATAAAATGGTGACTGAAACAGCATGGCCGAATTTGTGTTGTCGGGGGAGGGAGAAAGGCCAATCCTGACCACAGCGGAGGTTACAAGTGTGTCAAACGGAGGGACTCCCAGTGCTCCCAGTCCGGCAGGCAGAGGGAACTCGCAGGTCCGTGCAGCCGTGACCGAGCGGGGCCTGCAGGGGGCAGCGCTTCCTGCGGCAGCTGCGCCCGCCCCGTCCGCTTCCGAGCGGCTCTCCTGCCACTGCTCGGACACAACACCAGGACCGCACAGCTCTGAAGCGTACAAGGTATCTGAATAATCTTTCTTTCAGGACATAGCCTGAGGGCTTATTATGTAATATTTGCCTGCTCTTTAGCGTTGGCGTGTTCCTTCTCTGCTCCTCTGGTATTTCTAAATTATCTTCTACAGATCTAAATCCAGCAAGAAGAGAGTTTTTCCCTGCTTAGGAAACAAACATGTACCAATCTGAATCAGGTCATTACTTCCCAGAGTCCCTGAAGTGTGAATCCATCCTTCAGCTTCTCTATTGCAAGTCCCAGTTCTTCTGAAAAAACAGGCTCCCGATCATGTTGCTTTTTGAATACATGACATGTAAGAGAAAATAAAATTAAGCAAAGGCACTTTTAAATTTTATTATCCCATTTTATCAACTACTTTATCAATTACTTATTTTATTAATTTGGTAGTATGAAAAAGTACCTCCCTACCTTGTTTTCATCAGCAAAGTAAGCCTGCAAAGGAAAACAAAAAAGATCCTTGAAAAAAGAAGTCTAACAACTACATCTGCTAATAATTCCTTGGAGTCAAAACTGTATTGGTAGGTCTTCCACAAGAATCCAGTCTATATGGGTTCTACTTCTATGTTAAAATAATTTACAAAAGAGTTCTAACAGGAGTTTCTGTTTTGGATTATAGATTAGATACCACTGGATGATGAGGTTTTTTCATTAAATATCAACCATTGAATTTTCTTTCATGATAAAGTTATTTTAAATGGCAACATTTTTGTATTATATTTGTTACACTGACAAACGTTTTATAGGGAATGTTAATATGAAGACAAACTGACAGCATCCTGCAATTTTTTTGCCTCATGTGCAATTCTATCTTTAAGTGTATAATATAAAAACTCAGTTGACATCATACTCAATCTAAGAAAAGAACATAGAGTAATAGAACAACTCAATAAACAGAAATGTGGGAAAGAGATACCATCTTTCCTTTTCTGTGTGGGTGGAAATTAGGGCTCAAACTCTTAGGGATATCAGATCTCTGAAAATATCCACACTCTAGAAATCTCTGGACCAGCAGGTTCTAGATCTTATTTACCATAAGGAGCTCAGTTTTGCTTTAGCTGCCCCTGTGGACTGGTGAGGGGCAGCAAAGAAAGCACTTTCCTGCAGCATCAAGTATTGTGGCACAGTGGTGTGTAGCTGCTCCTTGAGTCCTGGGCAACCTGTGTCTCCTACAGAAACAACCTTCTAATCCTTTTCAGCTTCCAGTTTTTGTTTGAGAATATAAAAAGCACAATTATGTAATTCAGGTCACAAAGGCACCAACAGAGCAAACAGATGCCATTTAATGAAAAGGTATGTCTTCAGATATGCTGAAGACTGAATAAATATGTGCAAAATTGAAAATAAAGAAGACAAAAAGCTAGGAAAGAGGGAAAGGAAAAACAAGCGCTTATCTGTGTTAGTAAAAGGCTGCAAAAATAAAAGGAGTGGAAATAACACATTAGGCCTGTTAATTTACCAAATTTTAGAGACTGGTAGGAAAATGTGTCAATGGTCTATGAATCAAGGCTAACATTTGAAAACAGCTGCCATCTACCCTTGCAGTCAATCATGGAACCAGATGTTACTAGATTGCAAACTAACACTGAGAGACGTAGTAATATAAAATTATTGCTGCCTTTCTAAAAAACTTCCAAGTTTGAATCTTAGATGAATATTGAGCATATAGCTATCGCCATGTATTCATCTGCTTTAAGAGAAGACAAATTGTTTTAATATAATATGTCCAATTATACTGTACTGCTGATTTTCAAGCTATTCCCGATTTTAATGCGTTGAGAAGCTACATAAAACTATTCTTTTAAATACCTACTGCTTTTATTTATTTTGAGTAATAATTTTGTTCTTAAATTAAAAATTCATACACAGAATAAATTCCTGTAATAATCAGGATGTTTAATAAAAGGCATGTACATGTGTTTTAAATATAGAAAGTACAGTTGCAGCTTATCTTTAATAGAGGATTACAGCTGTACATTGCTTAAATCCAAATAACCAAACAAGAATGATTCTATTTTTCTGGTTTTTTTTATGAAACTGCTTACCACAAAAGCATCTGTATGTTCATCAGCTTCTATTTCCACATCGTCTGGAACCTGCTCTACTGTTAGGTCTTCAAGGGGTTGAGGCTGCCAATTATAACACTGTTGTAAGTAAATTCAAGTATCTAATATGTTCAATATATTTTTATTATTGTTAACACAGTATTGTATCTAATTTAAAACAAATAAATGGAGTACCTTTTCTTCCATTTCATAATCCACTCCAAATATAGGATTAGCTGAATAAACTTTGTGAAGTGAATTAATCTCTTTCACTGCCTCCTGTAGTTTCTCTACAGGGTCTATTTTAAAGCCAAGTACATATCCTCCACTCTATATAAGAGAGAAAAAAGACAACATCTATTTATTAGTCTTACTTTTTAAACAATTTTTTTTTCTCCTTGATAGTGATTTCTGGTTTAATGATATCAATTTTCAGCTTGCTGAGAAAACTTGAATCATGGGTGAAATAAAAACAATGACAATGCTTCTCTATGAGGTAAATAAGCTTTTAACGGTTAGCCCATAGAAAACCTCAAGCAAACAAGGGTGGGACAAATTCAAAACATTAATGATTTGTTCCCAGCCACTCAGCAAATGTTGAGTCTGTTAGGGTCTTGATGTTGTTATTAAAGAAGCTTTCAGATAAACAGAAATAATGAAAAATATTTTAAAGAGTCTTAATTAAGTACAGAATTAATTAGATCCCAAAGATCATCTGTCAGAAGACTGTGTATTTGACAGTTATAAGCTAATCATGCTGACCTTTGTTGCTTTGCTTAGAGAAATCATAACTTCCAGTAGCCATATTGACAATAACATACACTCTAAGCAGTGCAAAGAGAACTTTTTTAAAGTTTTCAGAAGATGACATAGAAGGAATGCTCTGTGTAACTTAAAAGCAGACCCATGACATTTCAGAATTAGAGAAATATTGTATATAAAAATATCACATGTAGAGAAATACTTTATATATGTATAATAAAAATGTAATCAATAGAAAAAGGCTGTTAGAGCTGCTTACCTGCTGAGAACTCTCTATCACAAGTGCCAAACCGAACTTTGAGTCTCTCATTCTTATTGAACGCTAATGATAAAGAGATATAATGCTGTTAAAAATGTTGTAATTACTGGATAAAAATCTCATTGTTTCGGTTTGGTTTTTTATACTGTAATAATTACAATTACTGGCGCTGGAAGCTTGCTACCAGCATTCCCTCCCATTTACCATAACAAATCTGAAACCCTGAAACCTCAGGGGAAAGTGTTTTATTAGAAGTGGTGACAGTGGTAACTGTAAATTTCTGAATATCAAGTTCACAGATCATTAATCCCAGTGTATGTAGGTGGCATGAAGCATCAGAGTGAATATTAAAAAAATCTGAAATACAAGCCATTTTCAACACCTGTACATGCATAGGAAATACCCCAGCTAATCTGGACAGAAAAGAAAATATAGTCTGTGGTTGATGCTGACAAGACTAAATTCCTCTCTGAATAAAGGATATGAAATAAAATTTTGGTAAGCTGGGAGTTGTAACCAAAGACTTGAGCATATGCTGTTTTGAAAATGGTTGCTGTAAGATACTTACGATTTGTAGATATGGTATGCTGACATTAAAGCTGTCATTCATATTTGCATGCCAAACTATTCTCACATTAGTAATAAAAAATGTTCCCAAATTTCCCTATTGAAGAAAAGATATGTTAGAATTGCTTTAAGTACAGAACTTTTATTCCTAAACATGATGATTACTGCTATCCATTTACATATAAGCAAGGTACAGCTTCATATTTTATTCACTAAAAGCCTGATTCTTCCCTACTAAACCCAGTTGAAATGTCTCTATTGATTGCAAGGAAGCAGGATCCAATCTTTAAAGGCTACCAGAACCTGAGTAATGAAAATAGCTGGGAGTACCTACTACTGCAGCGAAGCTGGATCAAGTCACAGCCCCGCCAACCTCATGGGAATACATGAAGCATCTGAGAGCGTTATTAACTGTACAGATCTGGAACGGGCATAAAGCGTAAGCATAATGGCATGTGGGTTAAACTTAGGTGCTTGAGGAGATGTGTGCCAAGGGAATGTAGAGGAAAGAACTTTTTAGCTTGTCAGAGTGGATCATATTTCTATTCTGGACTAAAATTGCACAGACAGAAATACCAGCTCCTGTTTTGTTTCACTGCTCTGGGAAATGCTTGCAACTAATGCCCTGTAAAATAATACATGTTTTCTATTTTTATCTTAAACTTTTTATTATTTTTTAAAAACACAAAATCCTTTCCAATATTTTTAATTTTTATTAATCGAAAGACAATATATCTTAATATTGTTTAATCAAAGCTGCATGTAAGCCCACAAATGTTCAGCAGAGCACTTCAGAAACATGATTTTCTTTCACTATCATACAGAGCTTTAGACTCACATATTTTTAACAGAAATTGTATATCTAGTTCCTTGCATATTAGCCAGGTCATGTAGACTTCAGGTTGCCAAAAGGAGATTTTGCTGTAGTGAGTAACAAATATATGGGATCAGTTTCTCTGTATGCATCAGCTGATGAACAGCATTAAGGGTAATTCCTTGGAAGTTACAAAACTACAGGAGTACAATTGCTAGATAAAAACTGAAACATTTAAACTTTTCTGTAGTCAATGTATTCTGATTTTTTACTATACCTGGTCACTTGATAAATTCCAAACTCCATTAACTTTATCATATATTTGTTCTTGTGGTAACAATCTCAGTTGCTTGTTTTGAATCAATGCACTTCTCAGTTTCAGATCACGATACATTTTGGAAGTTTCATAAGCTCTGAAAAAATATAAAATACATATGAGTTCATACATAGTTCATTTTTTCTATTATCTTTACTTTTTGTTTTAGTACAGATATGAAATGTAGATTTTCAGCTTCTCTTGTCACCACATTGCATGAAAGTGAGAGTACTATTAAAACTTTTTCAACATAATTAAGTATATACCAGCTTTCCTTAATGAAATCTTTAAACTTGAAACAAGTTTTTAATTACTTTTTGATCTCCCATATTGTTCATGTCTATACTATTTTTTCCTTTATTTTAAGACAGTCATCATCCAGCCTCTATTGCTAAGCGTAAGTTCTCTGAGTCCCATGCCATACATAGCATGAATATTAACAATCCCTAATTTTTCAGTGCCAGATAAACCAGAAACGTCCAATATATACAGTATTCCATAGCTCTTAAATAGATACTCATGGTAATGTATTATGCACACACTCATTCAGATTATTTGTCTTTAGGTGGGAAGCATACAGTGCTTTGTAGTCAATGGAGAGTTCTGGCCAGAATTTTACTCTTCATTTCCTTTACATGGTCTGACATTACGGGAAATTATTGCAGATAGAAATTTTAGCTAGAAAATTCACACTAAAATTAGCTCCTTTACACTCTTATTTGTTCAGATAGTTTATACACACAAGGTGTATAAATTGTGATCAATAACCACTATAAATACACATTAATTTTCATTATGTGCAGTTATCTGCTAAAATTCACGATCATTTCCCCTCTTACTTCCAGAGACTGTTCTCTTTTGGAAAAGTTTCCTCAGTGTTGAATATGGACAGTTATAAACTATGTCTATCAGCAGTTGTAATCTCTTGTATTTGAGTTAAGTACACTACCTGTGCACAGCAATAACTGAAGTGAAGAGTCTGGGACTTCCAGGAACAATATTGGTAAATATGAACTCAAAGCGAGTGTTGTTACATTTAGTCAATATATACAGGGCTTCTGTCTGCCCTCGTAATTTCTGTAAGGAAAAAATGAAACTTTACATTTTGCCAATATAGTAGCTTCATTGTACAAATAATAAATAATCTTCAGATATTGCCTAAGTTATTCTTTTAAACCATGTATATGGAGATGTATTCCTGATTCTGCCATTAATCTACTGCTGTCTTTAACTGAAGTTATTTTTCCTTTTGACCAACTAGCAGTTCCATCAACAGTAAAACTAATGCATTTGCAATTGATGACTGAAATAGTATCTTTGTTTTGTTATAATATAGTTGCCCAGGAAATCTACATCATTGTCCTGCTAATTCTTTGTGGCAAGTCAAACAAAAACCTTCACAGTTGCATGCAATTCCATTCAGGCTTTGTATTTGAGAGCTCTCTACTTTTAAAACAAAACTTTTGTTACTATTCTATTACTGTTCTTGCGAGTAAACTTTCAGATTGTTGATACAGTGCAAGAAATATAAACAACTAAATACAGCTTCTTTTATTATTTTTAAAAGTATTTTTGGAACTTACTGAGTTGGCAGTTCTTGTAGTTATATTTATAACACAGTTGTAACCGACAGCTTAAAAGTCAAGGGAGAAAAAAAACATTGTTTTGAGAACAAGGAAATTAACAGTGAAAATTACAAAGGATATTACTGAATTTTTTAGCACAGCTTTGGATGCTATTTGTGAGAATTACACTTTGTGGCTAATGCTCTGAGTCATCATCACAACCCTGAAGACTAATTTAAGCTGGAAAGGATCTTGCGAGGTTCTTTGGTCAAGTACTGTTCTCAAATCAGGACCAACTCTGGCTGCTCAGAGTACTGTCCAATCCAATAAATATTTCCACAGAAGGGGATTCCACACTGAGCACTGGAAAGAATTTGTGTACAAAGTAACTGCATCCTGCCCGTTTCAGCGCATTGAATTAAATACCAGCAAACCTCTAGCTGCTCTACACTTTTAACTCATACAGTTAAAATGAGAAACTTATTCAGAGTTTACAACACTAAAAGTGGAAAGGCAGGTACTTGTGGGGAATAAATACAGAATGCAGAAATGTAGAATAAACAGGTGGCAACAAGAGCTACAAGTAAAGCAATGTATGATGAAGCTCAAACTTTTATTTCTAGAAAACCAAATGAATCCCACATTGGCCAAATGAAAAATAGGTCTGGAGAACTCTTCAAATTATAACTGTTTTGCTATGAATTATCATCTCAGTTCCTACATTATAAAGAGATTCATTAGTAACAGTTTATTTCAGACTTTAAAAAACAACACAGCTATACTTCAGTATTCTGTACTGAAATCAATACTTTGTGAAAGTGTAACGTGCCACCACAAAGGAAACAAAAGGTAATACTTACAGAGATTGACTCTGGCCAATGACAGTGAGCGCCAAATGATCCGCAAATTTGTCACAAGCAGTCTGCCTGGAGATAGAGTGTAGCTATTTTAACCTAAATAAATTCCAGTATATGAAATATTCTGAAACAACAGAATATTCCTTCCCCTTGACAGGAAAAAGAAGAAATGCACAGCACACCCCACCAGAAAAATCACTAAACCACTAAGCACTTAAATGCTTAAAATGCTAGCAGAGAAAATCCAACAAGGAACAAATGAAACAACCTCTAATATATACCAGCACTTCTCAAAGTCAAACCAGGAACAGTTATTCATTTCAATCCAGATGCCTATAGTAAAAATGTAGACACAATCAGTGCAGAACTGCTCTGGGGAGGAGAAGGGGGAGGCAGTGAGTTAACTATCACAGCAGTATTCATGAATAACCTCACCCCTTTGCCATATGCAAATGTATTCCCTTCTTTACTCTGCAGAGCAGCACATCCATCCCCTTGAAGGGTCATCTCAGCATGCTGGCAGCTTCAGTCCCTGCCCACTACATATTCCTTACTGATTCAGTTAAAAACAGGGTGGGACAAAATGAGCATTGAAGAGGATTACAGTAGAACACTGTTTATAAATGGATTATTACTACAAGGCTTTCAATTGTAAACGAATTCTGAGACAAGAATCACCTTCCTACAACATTAGGAAAACACTCCAAGGCAGGCAGAGTCTCTTCTGTGCAACAGAGAACTGCTACAGAGTTAAATGGAAACATGACTGGGCTTTCCTGAACCTACACAGGATAAATAGTAGAAAGTTTATGATTTCCCTGAGTATGCAGTTACCTCTGTCTCCATTGTTTCCTTTCGTATCTTCAACAGACTCTAAGCAGTCTATAAGGACCTCTCCAGGTCTCATTTTCATTTGTCTAAAGAAAAGGAAAAATGATTTCATTTATCATCAAAAAATAAGGCCATTTTTATTTCCCTGCTTTGCTTTCTTGTTTTCTGCTCAGTACATCATGCAATGAAAAATCCATCCATACATACAAATCAACTTTACATAACTGAAATTATCACACAGATGAAAAATATTAGTATTTTTATTATCATATTTTAACAGTAAATAATTATGTAGCAAGTGTGACCATGAAAACTATACCCCAAAAGAAGGACAAAGTGTCTGGAAATTGAAGGAAAAAGCAAAAAAAACCAACCCACTCGCATTCACGTAATTTTTAGGGGACAGAGTTTATTGCCTCTTGATGTACTTTCAGGTTATAAGGAGTAGAGCTAGACTCAGAAAAGGAGATGCCAACAAAAGAAAGATCTATAAGGACACGTGAAATGCTCTGCTAAATTTTCCACAGAGAGTGTGGTTTGATTTTTTTGGTGAGGTCTATTTCTTTGTTTATATTATTATTTTGCTTTTAACTGATCCAACCACTTAATTACAACCAATGCAGTGTGGATTTTTGCTGTATTTTAATGGTACTGTCAAAAAGCAGCCAAAACTCTTCACGTATGGCATGACAGAAACAAAATTTATTATTAAGACACGAATTCCGTGAAATACTGCACATCCACGGCCCCGTTCTAGAGGAGGATGCCAACTCCACGGCAGGGGCACCAGGTCCTGGTGCCCATGAGTGCCACCTTCAGTCTGCTTGTACTTCTCAGGGCTAGAAAAGCTCAGCTGGAAAGAGTACACAGCCTTCCCTCAGCCCTCCAGCATCCAACCTTTTGTTTTATTTCTATAGACTGGAAACGGCGAGTGCACCCCACCCAGCACGCACTGCCCGTCCCGTCCCGTCCCGTCCCGTCCCGTCCCGTCCCGCTGCTGAAGTCGCTTTTCCGCCGCCGCCACAGGGGGGCGCTCCCGGCACAGGCCGCGGCGCTCCCGTCGTGCACCGCGCCGGTAATGGTGGTCGGCCTCAGCCTGCGGAGGCAGCGCTCAGCCAGCCGTCAGCGGCGCCGGGCGGGCCCGAGAGCGCCGCTGTGAGGGCAGGGCCGAGTCGGGACACGGGCACTCACTGCGGGGAGATGTCGAAGCGGACATCCCTGTCCTCCCACAGCACATCCGGCGCCCCGCTCATGGCCGACTCCCGCCCCGACGAGTCCGCGCGCCGCCTTGGCAACGGGGTGGGGGGGGCAAGCGGGTGGGGTCTCGCGCTCCCGCGGCGGCCGGGATTGGCTCTGGCGCTGCACGCGGGGAGCGCGCGCGCACTCGCTCCCGCCCTGGATCCTCCCCTGGCTCGGCTGAGGCGCTGAATCCCAAATCCTGAGCAAACGTCGCGTTCTCGGTAATGCTGCCTTGAGCCCTGGGGATTTGCCGGCCTGGGTGTTTGTTTAAAAATAGATGAGATGTGTAATTTTTAATTTGGAATGTATTGACAACTGTATCCAAATTTTCATTGCAGTGCCCTACCACTTCCAAATTAAAGAAAAAAAGAAAGTACTCCGAATAAGAATCATAATAAAGGACATGTCCTTTGGTAGTTCCTTCCCTAAAGCTTGTCCCTGGGTTGGACCCCGTTGCAGCCATGCGGAATTTGACACAAGCTGGATGAAATAAAGTAGCGGGCGGGAAGTGCCCCGGCCTCTCTCTGGCCCCTCAGGAGCGCTCTGGAAACACAAAGGGCGGAGGTGTTTTGGCTGAGGCCAAACTCTCTTTTGGGTTATACGCTTGAAGTTACCATTCGTTTAAGGAGAAAAAAAAACAAAACAAAAAACTACACAGCCAACCACACAAATCCAACTAAAAATGATCAATGAGTTTTGTCTACATAGTCTGAGATGTTTGGCCTTGTCAAGGGCTGTGGCACAAATCCACTTGCATTATCAGAAACACATGACACAGTGAGTGTAATTTAACTGTGAGGTAAGTTTTTAGTCCTGGAACGGTACCATTATCCTGTTTTTGCCCTGGCAGTACAACCAGAAATGTTTTATTATAAGTAAATTTTAAAGTCTGTTTAATAATAGGAAATGCAACATATACAGGCAGACATAAATGTAAAACGCAATACCACAGTGGCAGACAATAAACTGTGCTGTGTTTAGTGTTTTAAAGATAATTTTAAATAGTTAACTAAGGAAGATGAAAATATTAAAATGCATTTAAAAATTAGATTTGGCTTTCAGAAGAGAAACACATTGGAGGGACCGTTTTAGACATGAACTAACACAACTCAGTAATGCCAGTAATATATGACTTAGAGAAATCTGTTCTAACCATAATTGTCATGGATCTTGGCTAGCTAATAAAGACTGAGGAGAGTTTACTGAAAAAAAAGGACAAAATATACCTGTGACGTGTTTAGAAAAGATGGATAACTGAACCACCTGCCTGTTTTGTGACCCAGAGAGCACATAGGCCACAAGTTGACGCATTTATTGTATTTATCTGTATTAGGTTGTACTCTGCATGTAATTTGGAAGTTGATATTTTGTGATTTAAATAGTAAAATACTTCTTGTGAGAATAGTTTCACTTAAAAGAAGTGAAGTTTTCATTGTAGAGTGCATGCCAAATATCAGATTTCCATAACAAAGGGAAAAGAACTTACATAATGACCAAAGATTGGTTTGCAAAGTAATATATGTAGCTTAAAATAAGGTCTAGTTAGAGACTGTACTAACTGATGGTAGTAGACCTAGGTGAAGGAAGGGCAATTGCTATGGCAAATGCTACACTGGTGTTACTATAACTGAGTAAAAAAGGAATTTTTGTATTCTTCATAATGTTGACAATTTGCTATTTTATTATAATCTCTGTGCCATATAATAAATGCTAGAAGTATTCATGTATGCTTGCATAGGTAGTGGGCGTATGACTTCATCATAGCATTCTATAAATCAATTGGTTTGATTTCAGAGACCATGCTGGATGCTTGATAAAAAAGCCAAACAATTAACAGCTTCAACCTTGTTTTTAATGCAGAGACTATTTCCTGCTGCCAGAATAAAATACACAAGCCTGTCTACATTCCTGTTCAGACTCAAAGCGGTTTGCATTTCCATCGCAGCCACCGTACCAAAACTGAGCACAAGCATTGGCATGTTGATCATAATACCATCTGATTGTGTAAACACGGCATGGCCCTTGGTCTAGCCTTAGCGTGCACCGGGGGTCCACAGTACTTTCTAAAATAAAAAAAAAAGAGAGGAACAGAAACCATTCCATTTGTAAAAGTCAATTGTATTCCATAGATTTTACCTTTAAAATTCTTACTTTGTTTTACTTTTTTCTGCTAATCTTACACAATAGTTTAAGGTACACTTTTAGTTCTAAAGTTAATATTGAAGGCAAGTTACAAGTGAATCTTAGTAGTGCATCTTAGTAGTCAAATAAACTGTTCCTTTACTGGCGTGATGCTAGTGATTCCAGAAATAATAGTGTTATGGCTCAATGTACAAAAAGAGCAAACAATATGAATACGATAGTTTTGAAATCTATTGTTTGAAATCTGATTACGTGCAACCAGTCTTGTGAGCAAACTGAAATTGTAAGGCAAAGACAGTAAGCTAGTTGCATCTACTGTATCCTTTTGCTGTACAGTAGTTTTCCTTGTGGTGTGGGAGAAGTTTAATGTCTGTGAAGTTGTGACTGATATCTTGTCACTTTTTTTAAAAAGGTGCTAGTGCCAGAGACTGAATAAGTAATCCCACTGTTCCCAGGAAACATGGAAATACGTTTGTATCATGCTATTCTGCTGGTCCCATCATAATAATTTTCTGGAACTGAAAATCCCCTAAATGATTAACAAAATACATTTGGGCATTTCATAAAAAGAATCCATCCTTTAAGAACTCAGCTGATTATTATACTTAAAATGACTAAACACTGTTTTTTCCTATTGCTCCTTTGAAAGAGAAATAAATTCTTTCTATCTAATTCTGAAATCACTATCTTTGTCTTTAATGAAGCTTCCTACCTCTGTAGATTGCCCCTCCTTGGCTGATGAATGACTAGCTGACTGGCCCACCCTCAGTGAGCATTATGTTCTCTTTTTGATGCCCCTTAGGAGCTCCCTCTCAGGTTATAGACAACCTTGCCTTTGCTTTGAGTGGAGTGGTGGGATCCAGAAGTTGGGAAGACAAGAACTGCAACTAGGTCTGTTAAAAAAATCCTGAAATGACTTCTGTATCACAGACTCAAAAATCTTTGGAGAGTGGAACAAAATTACTCTGATTTAAAGCCTTAATAGAAGTACCAGGTGAAGAGGGAACAAAATTAAAGACTATTTATGATCTATAACCCACCAGGTCTTGGTGTGAGACCTGTAGTTGAAAGAGATGATGTCATCACTTTGTTGGATGGTGGTTGTTTCGATGACAGTAATGGTAACACAGCTGCAGGTGAAAAGAAACTGAATGAGACATTAATTTTTCATCAGCCAAAAATGAAAATTAAGAAATGAATGACAATGAAAATACCTCTAGTGTTTACTGTTAGAAGGGTTGGCTTTTTTCCTTCACCTTGTTCCTCTTCATAGGCTTCATAGGCTACAGGTGGTATGTTGGTCTGAAATAAGCATTTATTTTTCTTTCCAGATACTGTGAAGTATTTGAAAATTAACAAGCCCTCCTTGACTTAGAGATTTTCTAATGTTTTTCCTTTCCATTTACCCTGACTTCTGTTAATTTTAACTTCTCCTGGTTGGTTTACCAGGAAAGTTGTCATATCTAAATATGGGATAGATATATCTATTTTTTTTTAGTTGAGCTTTAAAGAAGTTTATAGATTTAAAATTATAATCTACAATTGAGTTCAATTACTGTTCTTAGACTTAATGATAACAATGTAATTGCTTTTGAATGTTATGATTCACACTGTGGCACAGATACTACTGTATTAAACAAAGGAATCCTTGAAAAGTATCAGGAATAAGCTCTAGCTATTAGTTAATTGCCTGCATGCAGCATCAGAACTCTTATTCAGAACAACCAGCTCTGAGCGTACCAAGTTAAAGTACCTGTCCTGTAGAAAATGAACGGGGGACAGAAAGATATATATTTTAAATTTCTGCTCATTAAAGCCTGCTGAATTTTCATACCGGAGCTAATGGTTGAGGAAGATGGCCAAGACTCAGAGGACTTTCTACTGTAGATACTCCGAGTGTCTGTGCTGAAAGTGACTGTCTGTTAACGCTGTTTTTCTGAAGTATGTGATGCAAAGGACTTGGAGATACTGAATGGAAGGATCGCCCACTTATACTTGCACCATTTGCATTATGGTTGCATACTAAGGTGCCATGTTCATCTTCACAAAATTGATTGACTAATTTGGACTCCAGAGCTGTTAAAAAAAAAAAAAAAAGTAGAAAACTTATCAGACTAAGAAATTCAATGTATTTTTAAAGTTTGGATTACTTCTATATGTCAGTAATACACATGTAATCCAGAACTCCTTCAATTGTGAACACTCATCTAAGAAGATTATTCCAGACTGTTTGAAGTATGGATTTTTTGGTCACAAATTTGCCAGCATGTAAGTCCACATAAGGGTGTTCATCTAAGCTTACTAACTACTAGTTGGTAATGGGAAAACAACTGCTTACCTTGCTGATGTGAATAACCAAGTGAAAACAGGTTATTTCCCCAGGGAAGTGAACAAGTAGCATTTACAACAATAGGTTTCATTCTGGCTTACAGTCAGTAGATTTTCAGTGCATGAGCACTTACTCAACTTACAAAACTTGTTTAAGCAGCTTTTCCTAGTCTGGGTGACATTCCCCCATTGGCATGTTGCCCCATAATATAGCACCATTAACAAAGAGGATCTGTATATCTAGATTCCTTATTACTTTGCAGCATCAAAACATATCCACAAAGATAATGCTTCTCCCTGATCCTGGCCCCTTGTGAGAAGCAGCAAGGCAGAAGAAAACTTCCATGAACACACCTGAGAGGGTGTTAAAATCATCAATGAGATACGTGTGTTCTCTGTCTAGGTCTGAAGCAATCAGATTTAGCTCACGCACAAACTCAGCCTGTGTTGGATCTGAAGTATTTATGATTCCTATCGCATACATTTCGATGTTTGCTGCATGAGCCTCTCGAACAACAAGCTCTAGTTTTACAGCTTCTCTCTTGTCTGTTTGGCCATCTGTTAGCACAATAGCTACTTTGCGCACCCCTGCTCGAGCAGCAGAAAACCCTTCCTGTGTTGCTTTGCGGATAGCAGTTCCTGTGTAAGTGCCTTCTCCCATGTATTGCATTCTTCTAATTGCTTGCTTGACATCCTGTCGGGTTGGATACTTGTTGAGACCAAATTCTAGCCGAACTTCTAAACTGTACAACACAAGGCCAATTCTGGTAGCATTTCTGCCTACAGTTACTCTGTCTACTAAAGCAGTTACAAAGTCTTTGATAATCTCAAAATTTTCTGGTCCCACACTCTCAGAGCTGTCAATCACAAATACAAGCTCCATAGGAATTTCCTTACATTTAATACTGCAACCTACAAAGGAAAAAGAAAAGAAACCCAGATCACAACGACTTGATTTGGCATGCTTTTGGAAAAGAGAAGAATGCAAATGCAATGAAGGAGATATAGTATCTTAACATAAAGATTTATTGAATCCTTACCACATATCTCTTTAATTAATTTAATTATATCTTCTCTCTGGATGTGAAAAAAATTAAACATTAAAATATTTTCCAACTTGCCTCTTTCAAGTGAGGTATAGTATTGACAGTATCAAAGATTATGTTTATAATTAATATTTGTGTCCTACAGTAACTTAGAAAAATCTTACTATTTAACTTCCAGCCTTGTCCTTAGGAATGAGTTCCACATTTTACAATGAACTATTTCATATGCATACAAGAATCAATAACCTGACAACAAGTTAACGTCTCTATCTAAAAAACAATTTACTCCTGTTATTTAAAGAATGTATTGTGATTAATTGGTTCTCATTAAAACTGAAAGGCATAACTATTTTAGCACCTGAATAATAAGATATCCCTTTTAACTGTACTGGGCGCAGAGAAACAGAACAACCTTAGGAGGCATAGGATTGCTTGTAGTGAGCTCACATACGCCAGAGCACCAATCCAGAATGGGATCAGGATTTGTCAGCCCTTATGTACCTGACCCATTCTTACCCAGCCTTCATCAGCAGAAAACCCCAAAACTGCTGCCTTCAGAGCTGTCTGTTCAGAAAAATGATCACTTCTGTGACATATGGACAAAGTGTTTCTCAGTATTAAAGCAATCATTTGTTACGTTTTTTGAAGTGTGTGACAGGACTCATTGTGGCAATGAGTTAGTCTTTCAAACACAACCTTTTGCTATTGCTGCTCAGCTTCCATCATAAACCTTAGCAGTATTTTATACTCACTGATTTTCTTTACTGAATTTGCCTCAAGTGTGGTACAGGCTTAGCAGGAATATAAATAAGTTCATAGCATGATAGACCATGACAAGTTTGAAGATCTTTGCTCTTTAGATGCTTAAATACTTGCAAATAACCTTCCTGCAGCAAGTACACACCTGGGTGCTCTAACACTAGCTATAAAAGAAAATACAGCAGAAAAATACCTGAAGTCACCAGGAACATTTAATTCCATTTCAGCATAAAGAAGATGAGAACAAATCAGATATCTTTGAGTTGTTTTCTTTCTGTATTATTACTGAGATGGCTTCTAATCAGAAAGCTCTTTCCAAAATAATTAAAAGGCTACATTTCATCTGATAGTGTTGTTTATATCTTGATGTAATGGGATTTAAATAATGGAATTTGCTTACTGTTAGGCCTTGGTCTCCCTTTGGTCCAGTTTTGCCCTGTAATAGTGATTGCTAATTAAACGATTGCAATTAATAGTGACATTGTAATTTAGAATACAACTTCATCAATACCATTATTAGGACAATATTTGGCCAATAGGAAGTTAAACTGGAAAAAGTGTGTTTCTGATGCACATGCACTGCTTTGTGTGTGTAGTACCTGCAACCTCCTAAGGTGGTTTATGGGAATTGAATGACCTCAAGTCTCCCGCTGCATCCCTGATTGTCAGTTGTCTTTCACTGCTGTCCTGGGTTTGGCTGGGATAGAGTTCATTTTCTTAGTAGCTGGTTCAGTGCTGTGTTTTGGATTTACTATGGGAATCATGTTGACAACACACTGTTGTTTTGGTTGTTGCTAAGTGGTGCTTATCCACAGTCAAGGCCTTTCCAGATTCCCATGCTCTGTCAGTGAGAAGCTGCACAAGGAGCTGGGGGAGCATGGCCAGGACAGCTGACCCGACAGGCCAAAGGATATTCTACAGCATGGGAGTGGCTGTGTAGCATTCTGTTGCTGGTTGGGATTAAACCATGATGACTGCCTTAAGGAAGAAACCCTGTCCCTGTGGGAAGTGGGGTATTAATCAAGTAAATGTCTTCTTTGTTCTTTTAAAGTTTTTTATAGTTTCAATTTCTTAAGTGTTTCTGATTATGTGTAATTAAATAGAAGAACATGCAACCCAGCTTTGTTTTTGAGTGGTTTAAGAAAACATCTGTGATAAACCTGAGTTACTCACAGGTTCTCCAGATAAACCAGGGTCACCCACATCACCTTTTTCTCCTTTTTTCCCCTTGTCACCTGTAGCTCCTCGATCTCCCTTCAAAACCATGGTGGTAAGCAGACAGAAAGTGTAAGTCAGTTTTTGTTATGCTTTCCAAATTTCTCTCTAGTAGCCTTTGTTGAATGCACATTAAGCTTGTGACACGAGTTAGAAATCTTTGTTAGATATCATTTAAATAAATTGTTACTTCGTGAATTTTGCTAATAACCATAGTATTGGCTAAGCATTTTATGGGAAAAAATACCTGAAGTGGTTTGAACAACAAAGCATATCAAACAACTACATGCAGACTGAGGAGTTTCATGGGATATTGCATGAGAAATAGAAAAGTAAGATAACACTAGGGAAATACAAAAGAAATCCAAGGGTGCCATTGGAATGAATAATGGGAATATCACTCTGAGAAACCTTTGGGCCCAGACAAGATGTTTGGCATAGCAAACAGATGTATTAGTGCTTCTTGGTTTGATTTTTAGTAGACTATGGGGCCTTGCACAGTCTTTTTAATCTCCTAGTATCTGGGGCTCCCTTTTTCATGGAATTCACATGCCTTCAATGAGAACTGACTGTAAAAGAGCATTTTTAGTGTGTTGGCTTCCATCTAGGGTATTATTTCACTTATTATCTCTGATTTAGACATCATACCTTCTCTCCCAGAAGCCCATCTCCAGGGGGGCCTCGTGGTCCTGGCATTCCTTGAATACCTTGTTCACCCTAATGATAATCCAGGTAGTGATATTAACCCTTTGTAATCATTCATCACACAATAATTTAAAATGTTCAAAGAGAAAGTTTTTCAAACTGCATTTTAACAAGGATCTTGAGACACTTGAGACAATTTAGTGGCTAACATATTTCTCAAATACTTCTTCAGTATGAAGATACACAATAGTGAAAACCCACATGATCTTTATTTGATTAATTTTAACTTGATTGTAATTTTATTTTTTTTCCTCTTTCCATCCCATTTTTTTCCTTCTCATTCTGCCTTTTTTATTTTTATCTTTTGAGTCTGTCTCATCTGACTGATGCCTTAGGTAAAAGTGCATATTACCAGGAAAAAATAATAGTACACACAGATTCAGGATGGAGGCGTTTTCTCTACTGAATAGAGTCGTAGTACACAGAAATAATTCACTGTTTCTGTGGGCATAAGAGTTGAGGCAGGGGTATTTTTAATTTTGTAAAGGTGTCTTTTAACTGATAAAGGTTCATTCTTCCTTTCTCAACACACACATGCTTGGGCTAGTTTGCAGCAGTAGACAGAACATCCTTTGCAGGTGCTTACATTATCCTTCTCATTTTCTAGCCTGAGGCTCTCTTCATATAAGAAACAATGCGAAATCTCGTTAACACTGTGATGGTCAGATTGACCACTCAACACAGGTTCAGTATTGAAGACACTGCATCTTTTTACCTTAGTTCCTTGAATTCCTTCACCAGGAGGTCCCAGAGAGCCAGGTGGCCCTGGGCGTCCTGTGGTTCCCTAGAGAATGTTCATAATAAAAATGCACAATAAATGGTTATACTACTGTGTAATGTCTTTTTATAAGTATTGGGAAACGAGATTGCTGTAGCTGAGAAAGACCCTTTTTGGCCTTTATCAGATTTTAATAATCCAGTTTATACTTCAAAAGAGTCACTTTGTTTAATACTTGGTGAACATGAATCATCTTGGTGATAGAGATATAGGCTGCATTGAAGGATGGATGGTATTGGTGGGACATTGGGGACTGAATTAAAATTGAAGAGAAGATTATTATTGATTTTTTATCTTTTACCACCATTACATAATAAGACCTGTATGTATACCTACTAATGTGGCATTGCAAATAAACACTTGTTCCTAATTTATAAGTTAATTTTCAATAGGACTTTAGAAAAAATGTTCCCATTCTATGTTATTCACAGGAAGCAATCAAAACCCACACAGTACATATTAATTTTACATCTATAGTGCTATTCTAGTATCCCTGCATGAAATTCTCAGTTTACTTATTTGTAAGGATGCCATGCACATGCTGTTCCTTGGACTAGTACTGCCTGAGGAGGTCCTTCACCACTGCTTTTCTCTGGACCCTGCCTTCCTGCCAATGGGAACTGAATCTCAGGGACCAATAAGCCACAGTGTGCAGGTAACTCATTAGAATGTTGCATAATCTTTGCATTTGACGTTGTTGAGTTCCTTTATATTTACATTCAAAGCAGTTCTTTTGTATTGAATAGACTTCCTAAACAGCTGTGGGAGCGTAGGAGTTTCCAGTTTCACAGTGAAAATAGCTTTTTATGGTGACAGTTATTTTCGGGCCTTTGTCATGGTTATAAAATAATTACAAAAATAATCCTTTTTGCAGGGCTCAATCTTCATAATAGTTATGTGATGATTATTTTATTTATACAGTAAAAAAGAGGAATTAATCCCAGAAGAGCTCAACAGTAGTGCCTATAGCTGTAACAGTAGTATAGGTGAGACATACTAAGTGCTTGCCCAGCTCTTTATTCTGACCAATGCTAGGTCTGAAGAGATTTTTGCCACTCAGTTGTAACTAGTATCTGCAGGAGCTAAATGTTTTGTCACTGATCTTCACTGCAAGGTTATCATCTTATTATTTATCATATGCAACCACAAGGAGGCTATGATTTATGGCTAGTCACCAGAAATATTTTTGATTTTCTACAAAATAAAGATTGTTTGTTGGATTAGTTGTTTCCAGTGAAGACAGAAAACATGTAGATGTCTATGCATAATTGCACATTTTTATAGTATGCTTTCCCCACCTGTTTTAGAAATTAGACAAAGAGAGACATAGTTGTTTAAATATCTTACTTTTGGTCCTGGCAGGCCTTTTCCTGGGGGACCGGTTGGGCCAACTGGTCCTTTACTACCAGGATCACCCTGAAAGCCAATATTTTAAGAAATAAGTAGTGAATACCAAAGTTTAATTTATCTCTAGAATTCCAAGCATCTGTTATACCCAAATGGGACAAAGAAAAGTGAACTATTGAACTGCACTGTGCAAATCCCAACGATACTAACCCAAGGATATTGCTGGCAAGACAAGAAAGTTATTGGGGATAAATACTGCCTGGTAGTCTAAACATATTCAAATCAATTATGCACACTTACACAGGAATTACAATTCCCATATTATAAAATGAACTGCAGATTGGCCAAACCAAAAAAACCCCAACAAACCTAAACCAAAAAAGATCTACCTTTTATATACTGATAAAAAAGTCAAAGCTGGATTCAATAGGCGTTCTGACTATGACCTATAGGTGGGAATTTTATCTCTATGAAGTAGACTATACACAAGAATTTGCTTTTCTAGAAGTTAAAGTCTGTACCTTAGGTCCTGGTAGTCCAACTCCTTCTGGACCTTGTTCGCCGGGAATCCCAGGGAGGCCTGGCAAGCCCTGAAATTGTATTCACAGCCAGAATATAAATTTAATTTACAGCTACATTGATTACATGCATTTGTTAATATTTATATGGTAGTATCTTGACTACATTGTCTTGTAATGGGATCACTGTGATCTACAACTGGTTCAACTTTGATTGTCAGAAGTAGCATTTGCATGTGTGTTGCATGTTATGCAGGGGCTTGAATGTATTGGAAGGTAGAGGAGTCTAATCTGGAGAGGCAGTTGCAGAAGCAGCTCTTCATGGGGTTGTACAAAAATACGAGAAAGCATTATAAATCGATTTCCAGTTTCCATGTTAATATTTGTTAATTTTTTTCCCTCAGTGTGGGAAATGCAAGCAGTTTTGTTTTGCTGTTGTCTTTAGCAAAGGCAAATCCAAGTATGAGTGATCCAAACTACCTGACTGTAGCCAGCAATCTTTCAGCGACTTCCTTGCTGCATTGCACACATGTGCAGGGAAGGGAGAGGAAGGAGTCTTTTCTCTTTGCATTCTTTTTGCAGGGATTTGTTACATCTACCAATAAAGGCCTCTGAAAAGAGTAGTTATGCTCTTTGCACACCTGTAGTTTTTGTAGTGGTTCTGGGATGTATTTGGACCAGCTGCTTAGGTAGATTGTATTTTCCTGTTTGGGAATAAATTTTGTAGGGTTGGGCAGAAGAAAGGACCCTACATGAAGATCTTAGGGAAACTGATTGAAACATCAGTGATATTTTGGAAAAAAGAACCCACTTGGAATATGTTACAATGTGGAATCAAGAGAAGTGGATGACAGGGATAATCTTGGTGTTATTTCAGAGGCAGAATTCATTTTCTTCTGTGCTGAAGTGCATTTCCACAGTTGAGCAGTTTTAGGCTTTTTAGGCTTTTAGACCAGCAGATCTTTCCTAGCATGTCAGACCTGGAGGATAATCCCTTAGGCACAGCACTTATTTCTTCCCAGTTCACATAAAAGAAAAATCTATCAACTTACAGGTGGGCCGGGATAACCATCTCCTTTTTGCCCAAAAGGCCCAGGGGGTCCTGGAAGGCCTTGGTCACCCTGATAAAGGGAGGAAAAACAGCTGAGTGAATGCCAAGACAGTTGCTAGCAGGAAACTATCCATGAAAGTGAAACTTCCTTGGCAAATATACTATAATTTGATTTTATCTGTCTATTGGCTTATGTATTTTACTATGTGAATTATTATTTTAGTTAATGAATATGAATTATATTTAATCCTGGACTAAACCAGTGACATTTAATGGTGCTCATGATTTACAAGACCTTTCACTCCTAACTCACTAATTTTAATATTTTTCAAGAGCTCTGTTGTCATTTGTGGTCTACATATAAGAAGAAATTACTGTAGTTGTATTCCCCATATCATCATTTGTTCTAGAATTCTGTTTTTCTATAATGCTGTGGAACCTCATTAAATCTTTTGAGTATAACAGGATCTTCCTATGGGAAAAGTACAACTAAACTCTTTTCATGGATCCAGACAGCTGGAGTAAACTCAGAATAAAAACTCAGAGGACCTTAACCCTCCCAGCCACCCTGGCTGTGAGTTACTGAGTTACAAGAGAATAGATAATCAAGATTGCACTCGTTCCTGCAGCTACCCAAAATATGGGCATTTAGAGCAGTGGCAAGGAAAGACCCATGCAAAAATATTTTTTAAAAATTATACTGTAAAAAGCTTTACCCTGTATGGCTTTACACTATATGGTTGTGTGTGTAGGAACTAAGCAAAAGCACAAACACTAATACTGACAAAGACAGCAAAAAAACGAAGAACATAGTCACAGAAACATGCAGTATTGCCCAAGTGAAAGAGCTTTGAGGGGCTCAAGGCTGACAGACTTGCAACTCTGAGCAAAGGATGTGCTTCCAGTTGATTAATTCCTGTTAGATCCCCAGAAATCGGACAACATGAATTTCTCTGAATTAGCTGGACTATACCAGAAAATTATGTGATTCCATCAGCATAACCTCCTTTTGATGAAAATAAATGTAAAAATCATGAAAATCACGGACTGATCAAAAAGGGATAGAGATTGTCACGTTTCCCATGCTTCTATTACTCTGTTCAGCTCAGTCAAAGAACAAGGGATTAGGGATGTGTTCAGTAGTACTGTCAAAGTCACTAAGAACAAAGGTAGGGGAGGGGCAGGCAGGATCCAGTATATTTAGAGAAACACAGGTTTATATGCCCGGAGTTTCTTGGTCTTCAGACAAAATCTTTTCTGGAATGAAGAGTGGTTTATGAAAGTTGAATCTAGGTACCACTGAGGCAGTACTAGAAAAGTGGTAGACAAAAGCCATTAGAGATTAGCTACATGTTCATGTTCTTCTTACACTATAACCCTGTGCCAAAGGTATGAATGAAGCAGAAGAGCTTGGCTGAGAAAAATTAACTGCTTGCTAATTAACATGTAGGCTGTTGTAAGAAGGGTTAATAGGGTGTTCTCTCTGAATTCACTCATCAGTTAGAAACAGTCTATCTTCTCTTAGTTCTCTCCCATCTGAAAGCTTACAGTTCACAGACTCTGGAGGCTTGACCATCCAGGGTTTTCCAGCTCTGCAAATCCTTTTACTCTGCCAGAGTTGTCAGACACGCACATTAAGAACTGTGGAACATTTCAGTGGAACACTGTGGCCATCGTGGGAGATTTGTTGTTGCTTCACTGAAATCCTCCTGCCTTATTTTATAGTTGTATCAGAATTTAGTTTAATAATTCAAGAGCTACCTTTGCCCCAGGAAGCCCAAAACCTGGTTCTCCAATTGGCCCAGCAAGACCAGGTAGCCCAATGTCACCCTGCAATGAAGAAAATTAATCCTCTGGTTACATATCTTAGTAAACCACACAGGCTGTGGGTGTCTTTTATACAAATCCATATAATGAATATAACAGCCAATTTTATTTATTGCTATTGCAAACATTAAAGACCAAAAGCATAAATAAAAATGAAAGAATAAATAGAAAATATACAAAGAATTAACAGAAATATTTTGATATTCAAGGTTCTTCAAAATAAAGAAAGGAACAAAGGGAGGCCACACCTCAAGCTGCCATACAATTAATGGTAACTAGACTAGACAGTCCACAGCTCTGTTCATAGGAAAGAAGTTTTAGTTGCTCTCATAAGGCTGGAATTGTTTACACAATATTAATATATTAATATTAACATAGCCTACTTCAGTTTTCACTGAAAGTTTTCTAAGCACTAGGAGATGGAATGTGGATGCTACCTTTGGTCCAGGCACAGATCTTCCAGGAGGGCCTGGCATTCCAAGACGTCCTGGTGCACCAGGCTCCCCCTGCAGTGAAGGTAGGAGAGAAAAAGCAGTGTATTTTTCAGAAAGCGAGCATGACCATTGCGTAGAGAAAACATTTATGCAACAATTTGCCTTTAATTCCATGAAAATTCTATTAGAATTTCTAATAAGCTAATCTATGCAGGAATCAATCTATTTGGAGAACTGATAACAATCATATTGTTTTCTCCATGGAAATGACATTCAGTCACAAACAAACATGTTTTTAGATGTCCCTTTCTTTAAGACTTGGTGCACCACATACAGTGCTCAAGACACTCTGCTCGGCTGTGTAGGTATACTGAAAGCATATATACATTTCTGTTAGATTTTAAAAAATGTCTCTTTCAGTGTGCTCTTTTACCTCTTTTTTCTTTTTTTGTAGAAATACTCTTGTGTGTATCAATAGCGAAGGAATAAGAAACTGGAGGAGAAATCTGGAGTAGCTCTTCTCTCACTTTCAGTAAGTACTGAGTGTTGTAACAAACTCCAAATCCATAAAAGAATATCACTCATGAGTCAGTGTAAGGGAAAATAAAGTCCTGTCATATATTTATATGCCATACACCATACTATCTTCTCAAATATTTCAGTATAAAAATACCAGTTTATACCTTTACTTTTTCCAAACTAACAGGCAAGCAATATGGTAAATGCAAAGGTTTTTAAATAACACAGCTAGATGTTTGTAGGGATCATGGTGATTCATGCTAAGAGAAGCATTTGCTGAACTTTTTTGAAAGTATTTTTTTATGAAGCGAGTTCATTCTGGAACAGTTATTTCTGAGATCTGGAACAATATACAGCTTTGGGAGACTATTTTACACATATAACATAGTAATAAACTCACTTTAGCTCCAGCAGGTCCAGGCACTCCTGTTGATCCTGTTAAACCACGTATTCCTCTTTGTCCTTGATCTCCCTACAGAAATGAAAAAGACATGTCACACATGCTAAATAATTTAAGAATGTGTTATCTGAAATAAATTGTAAATGTCAGTGAAAGACAGCAAACTTCTATTTGTAGGTGGTGCACATGAGCTGTTCCTATTGCCTTCATTGGCAAGTCAGTTAATTCTGCTCAGTAACTGTCCAGTTTTGGATTTGTACAATTAAAATGACATAGATTTCTTCCAAAATTAAATAAACCAGTTTACTACAGAATACCGTGAGAAAAATAAAAGGCCAAAAGGAATCTTAAAAGTTGAATAATTGCGGCTGAAAAGTAAATTATTACATTCAAAAAGATAGTAATAAAAATAATCAAAACAGGAAAATGTAATTCACTTGCTAGTACTTTTTTTTTATCATTTGAAGGCAAGTAGAGCCAATCAATTGCTCACAATGCCCTGTCTGATTGACCAGAAAAAGCTAAGAATAGTGTAAAGTTCTTAAGGAAAAACTGGAAAAACTAGGCTGTAATAATTACAGAAAAATGAAACAACTATGAGTCCAGAATAAATTTTTTTGTTACTTGTATTAGACAAAAAAAAATAAGTCTTTGACAGACCTATTCGTGGAATGTTACCATTTTGAGTGACACCTTTAGTAAGAAATCCTCACCTTTTCCCCCTGTATTCCAATTCCTGGAGAACCTTCAGGCCCTCTAAGACCAGGCAATCCTGGTTCACCCTTGAGCAGAAAAATCAAAGGAGAGTTTCAGAGCACTGTGTGGACAATGGTGAAAGATGAACTTTGTTTTCCCTTGAAAAAGTTCAATAAAATCCTTTCAGATTTTAGACCTTTTAGAGCCAGTAACAAAACTCCCACTGATGTCAGGTGTGTCCAGGCTTTTTTCCCCATATTCAGAAGCAAGCACTATACAACTCCATGTGGAATGCATGAAGCAGCACATTTCCTTATGCTTTCCTTAGCTGAACACTCTGAGTATATAACCTTAACTAATGGGGTTTCTGGATATAAGAAAAAACAGTCAGAAGGTCATGAAAGTTTGCCCATAGCCATTTTAGTGGTTTCCCTTCTGAGATGCAGAGCATTTAATCAATTCCTAAAAAAGTCTATTCAAAAGACATTTTTTTTGCTAAAAAAAAGGTGAAGACCTTTCCCTGGGTCATGAGCACTCTCTCTTTTAGGTTCGGGTGTCAGCATAGGCAGAACAGTAGCAATACCTGGGGTGAAGCAGATAGATTGTAGAGAGAGATGAACCAACCTTTTGTCCAGGGGCTCCGTCTTCTCCTGGAAGACCAGGCAGGCCTGCCAGTCCTGAAGGCCCTGGATCACCCTGACACCAGTAAAAAGTAAATTCTTCTATTAAATGCAGACTTGGTACTACTGAGGAAATATATTTCATTTTTTTTCCCTAAACTTTAAATATATTCGTAGAAAACATTTATGCATATGAAGTCTTGTCTTTTTTTATAAAGACGGTTCTCATTACTCAGCACTATCCTACTGTGTGATTGTTTTGAACTGTGCGTTTTATCTATGCAATTAAAATTATTCGCTATTAATGGTTCAACTTATTAAAAATTAATTCTATCATTTCAGTAAGTGGCACTATTTGAAGTAAATATCTGATAGAGCTGACTGTAACACAGTAATTGACATTTTGCTGATGGATATCAATGCAAATCAATTAATGTCAGTGGAATTATTATGGCCCTATTTATGTAAGATTCAAGAGCCTGACCTGGTTTTAGATTAAATGAGATAATTTGGGGTCAAATGGGTTCAATCAGCATTACTGCATTTTGTGAAATTAAAGAGAGAAATTAAATAATTTCTTGTCTTTTCCAGTGCTTGTCACGAATCCCTAACAAACGAGAGCAAAGCCAGGACAGCCTTGTGCCTTTCCACTGTCGCAAAAATACTTTTTCATCTATTCCCATATTGTATGTTAATCTGGCTGTAAATGACATAGGGACTGGGTGCTGTCTTGGGCACTTCAGCACTAAGATAATCTGCTTACAGCTTCCTCTGAGTTCTTAGCAACTCAATATTCTTTCTGTTCACCAGCTTGTTTGTGGTATGATGGTGTGAGGATGTAGCTGCTCTGTTTCCATCATATTCTGTGTGAGAAGGGAAGGAGCAGCACAATAAGCACTGTTCAGGGTTTTTTTTTACCTCTCTGGC
Source organism: Sialia sialis (assembly GCA_009812075.1). Lineage (NCBI taxonomy): Eukaryota > Metazoa > Chordata > Aves > Passeriformes > Turdidae > Sialia > Sialia sialis. Next base: position 13,668,968 of record VRYO01002782.1, read on the forward strand.
TACAGCATAGCTTACAACTTGGGACTGCGAGTTCTGGCAGCTGTTTAAAATTCTGAGTGGTTTTCTGGGCAGAGCTGTAGGTGAGCTGTGTGCAGTGATGACTTGAGCATGAGCCAGACAGGTAGAAATTTCCAGTTAGCATAAGTCTTACTACATTTCTACAGAGCAGGGACATTTAAAATGCTGCCATATCTGGAGGTTATTGAAAGTCTGTGTTAAAAATTCAAAATACTAAGAACCTGAATTTTATTTCTAACTGTTTGTGTGCTTCAGAAAGGATACTTAGGAAATACAAATGTATAATCTAAATTAATAAATAGATTAAATAATTATCTATTAACAATGTACCTTAGAACCAGGTTCTCCAATACCTCTTTCTCCTGGCACTCCAGTCTCTCCTGGCAAGCCTTGTTCACCCTTAAGCAGATATTAGTTTTTAACAGCATTATTATGAAATATATAAAAGCATATACTTCATTGCTTAAATTTTAAGAAAGATTAGTGTGATAGTGTCTGTAGTAAGGTGTGTTAAACCCTTGGTCACAAAGATTGGGAATTTGCTACTTGTTTCGAGCTAACATCAAGGAGCTGTTGGTGGAAACTATTAATGTAAATATATACTTGTATGTCCCCAAGAATCTTTCCTGCAAAAGAGCTGGTATTTCAGGAGCATATATGACATCCACAGACAATTAATTATTTTTTTTTAACTTTTTAGCAGTGGCAAACGTATCTCGGCACAGTCACTTAAAATGTAAGAAGTGATACTTGATACTGCAAAATTCTTTGCTTGTCACAAACACTTGACCCACTTACACCTCTAGTTCCTTTATACCGTGCTTTAATAACTTCAGTCATTCAGAACTTTGTCACATCTTTCAGGAAATCACTTTAAATCTCCATTCCAAACACCTCTAGGGTGATATCTTTCATTAACAGTTCTGTATTTTGCAAATCAGTTAAGGCTAAATTATTCTGAGTTTTTCTTCAGAGAAAGTAGTCTTCCTTACACCTTGTCTAGATACAGAAGATACATAAATTGAGGTGAGACAATAGGTAGCAGAAGTTGCAAGGAAGGCGGTCAATCTTTAATGTATCTAGGTATATATTTTTCTGGAATTGAAACAGTGCAGTGACAATAAGAGATGATATGGGAAATTGGGATGGTCCTCTCTTCTAACTGCAACTACTTTTTGTAACAAGTTTACTGCACCTCCACATGATATGAAGAAAGTGCAAGCTCAAGGCAGGCAACCCTCTCAGTGGAAGTATATCAGACAAAGTGCAGCTCATTGTTTGGTACATGGTACCTGAGAGCTTCTGCGTGAGTCAAGCAAAATCCTACATAAATAGCCATGGCATTAGTTTACCATGGCTTTTCAGTGGAGTAGGATCTGCTGTACAGTTTATAATATTAATATAGAAAATATTTTCCTCCATCTATATCAATACTTACATTGGTGTTCAGCCATCCAGTGTATTTTGGATAAATATAGAGACAGACCATTTCTCAGTCATGAAACATAACAGTAAAAACAGCACAGCTTTTATTTCAGAAGATTCCCTGACCTTTGGTCCAGGTATCCCCTGTCCTGGTAGCCCTCTAGAGCCAGGTGGTCCTTTTGGGCCCTCCACTCCCTGAGAAGAGTAGTTAAGTAATTATTAAAAATAAAATAGACTCTGTTACTATACACTGAAGTGAGGGGAAGATTGTACCTTTTCTCCTTGAATTCCAATTCCAGGTAATCCAACTGATCCTGGTAAACCAGGAGGACCACATTCACCCTGGCAAACAAAGTACAGTTGCTTAGCTGTGTAAAGATACAGAAACAGTCTGGGACAACTCCCATGCTAGTCAGTACATGTTGACTTAATTTCTCTTTGAAGTCACTAAAGCTGAGGATCTGACCTTTTATCTTTCATACATGCATTTATTCCCCACTGTTTCAGTTCCAAACAGTCTCTAGTCTCTTTCTCCCTTTTTAAACCTTAACTTAACAGAATCTGATGCTTTTTCTAAAATCTCCTATTTTTATATGAGATGTTACAATTGGTTGGGAGAATTTATTTGGCATAAATCTGAACTAAATACCGCATTATCCAGTGTCTTTTATGGGTTCCTTGCCTCATTGTGTCTCTTGTACTGAGTATCAACCGTGTATTCCCTGTATTGCATTTATTTGCACTCCATTAATCTCCTGGTGTATTTATTGCTCACCTTTTCTCCTTTTATGCTGATGCCTGGAAGTCCACGAGGGCCTTTTGGTCCATCAAAGCCACGGTCTCCCTACATGAAAAAATAATAAGTTGTTAATTGCGGAGACACAGAGCTGTTCTCTCTGCATTAAATAGAGACAGTGTTTGCTCTGTCATCATGAAAAACAGAATGAAAAGAACCAGAAAGCTGCTCCTGGATTTGTGTTCCAGGATACCGAAGAGATTATCTTTTCAAAAGAGTTTGCTCTGCAATTTCAAATTGCTGATGAAAGAGCTGAATAAGCTTCTTTTTTATCTCTCTGCCCACCTCAATTACTTAAGGTCCTGTACTGATTCCTCTCAAGTCAATGGCAAAACCACAATTGATTTAAATGTCTGCAGGGCTGAGTATTGAGACTAACTAAAAACTGAATTCTGCTTATTTTTCTCATGGGTCAATCTCATTGATGTGGGGTTATGAGGATCTGGCTCTCACTAAGCATTTGCCAGAATGAAGACCAGGTTGACTGTATTGTTGTAGAAGTCTATTTGTAAATGTTCATTTACAAACAGCGGTCTTGGGGAAAATGCCAGTTACTAATTAAGGTACAAATACTGTATTTTCAAGTACTTCTCTTAATAAAACATGTAAAGGCAGATGTTAGACTGTAAATTGTCAAAATTCACTCAAGATAACAAAATGAGGTCCCAGACAAATATTTTTTATCCTTAGTAAACAATTCCATAATTTTAACATTGACAGAAATACATTATGAGGATTTCTGTTTAAAATAACATTCTTTACTCCTGATGCTTTAGAACATCTGCATTCATTATCATTTGACTAAACTGTGAGTATGTACTAAAAAGTCATGAAGAAAGCAACTGTAAAATTTGCTTAGATTAATAAATCTCCTATTTAAAATGTGTTTAAAAGCAAAGAACTGGCATGCTTGGCAGCCGTAGATTGGATTAGAGATACATATGGACTCTGCTGATACATGCTTGGCTCCAGATCACACTTGGCAGTAAAAAGTAGTACATTTTTTACAGAATGAAGAGTTCCAACAACGCTGACAGAATTTCACTTTGATTATTTTATTCTGCCTATCCATCTCAACTGCTTAATAGTTTTGGTTAGATTGTGCATTTATCTGTACTTGTTCTCACTGTTGCTATGTTTTAGTTGTAGTGTTTCTTCCCACATGAATTGGCATTTCAGTGGCATTTGAGTGATTTTGAAATGCATTTTCTTCAAATTGTATTTTTGTTAGTTTTCATTCATGAGATCTGCGAAGCAGATACAAGACATCAACAATGAGGTTAAATAATTTATATAATTCATCATCATAAAATTCACACTGGATATTTGAAGTATTCTGTTGCTATCAGCAATTAAATTTCAATCTGGCTGACAACAGTATTGTGCTAAGCAGAAATCCTAAGATTTTTAGTAAGGGGGCAGTTGGGCTCTGCATCTGTGAAACCATTTTTACTGCCTTCTCAAGCACAATTGGGTGCTTGCATAAAAATGAGCAAACTGTTTAGTTGCTCATTCAGTACATGTACAAGCCATGTCACTTTGCTATTGTAAGCAAAGGGCAAAGTGACAACTCAGCCTAGAAACTGGTTTTCAGTGGGCAGAAAAGAATCTTCTATAAGTACATCCATGTAGGTACAACTAGCACTGTCAGCATCTTTCTTTTCCCACAAACTGAATTCAGTCTTCTGCTAAAATGCATAAGCCAGTGGCTGAGGTATGTAAGAAGCTTAGAAGCCTATTGTTACAGTGACAGCAAAGATCTCTCTATATAAGGATGAAGAAAAGAACCCAACAACAAAATACTAAATTTTTCATCTAGGAACCTTTTAATGGTATTTCATTTTAAGTCAAATGCTTGAGGCTGTGTTTAAATTATGGAATTCATTCCAGGCTTTGATCCCATAAATCAAGCATCAGGTAAATTAAATATTGGTTTTTACAGGCCCCAAAGGCTAGCTGTGCCTACACATCATGTTTGGACCAAGTGAATTCAATCAACATAATACTGGACTATTTGATGGCAAATTTGCATATCAATTTACAAGGTACTGTCTCGGATTCCTATATCTTCTATGGACTTGTTTTGGCATGCACTCATTTAATGGTGCTGCTCTGGTCTTAGAACCCTTTGACTGCTGTACCTTTGCTCCTGGAAGCCCTTCTCCTGGTGAACCTCTTTCTCCTTGAACACCTTGTGGTCCTTGAGGCCCCTGTTAACACAAGTTTAAAATTACCTAGAATATGTATTAATCACTCAAAAGCAGTGTGAACATCAGTTTGTTCTATGCCATTCTTATAAGCATGTCTTCAAATGCTGGTGTAGTTCTAAACTGTTAAAAATAATGCAGTGACACAGCATTTCCAGTGAGTAAGTGATGAGCATTCTGGCCTGTAGCAGTAACAATACCCTTCAGGTTACTAAGGGATCCCAGATTATATAGACAAAATTTCTATTCCTTACATTTTGGAAATCTTCACTCTCGAAATTTATTGTTTACAAATTCTCGCTAATCCTTATTCATGTATCAATATAATCATGAGAGATAGAACCAGATTAAAGGCCAAGCAGATTAATGCTGAAAGAGACATAGCTGTAGAGAGATTTGCCTGTAATTGGCAGAGAAAGTAATAGCATGCCCTTCTCTTTTTGAAAGCAGATCTGATACAAGCACAAGGGGCAAATAAAACCAAAAAAAAGCAGATCCAACACCTGTGTGTATTGAGCCTGCTTCACAGTGTTTTCTCGCATCTATTTTTTGAGGTTTTTTTCTCTGATTTATTGCTTGAGGTTACACATACATCACAGAATGCTGTTAGATTTGTCTCTTCATAGCCTAAATATGCTTCTCCTTCTGCACAGAGCTCTAGAATTATTCCTGAGGTAAAGATATTTGCGCTCTATTAAGCCATTAAAAGGAACTTATTTTGAAGCAAATAAAATTTAAAATAAACATATTTAGAATATATTTTCTTAAAAATCAGTATCTCTTGGTATAGCAGTACTTTTGTGGCTAGGCTAGGAAGGAGCCACATCACAGACATCTCTTCTCCCACAGAGTGGGTATTTGCTCTGTAGTGTTTATTGAAGAGACTCTGGAATGTCACTGCCCTGCTTGGACTGACTATCACCACCAGCCTTCTTTGTAATGCACTTCTCCGTGGGCTCTTCAGCAAGAACTCACTGCTCTCCAGTTGTGTATTTTCAAGCAGGTTTGAAATCACTCAGTTCACCTACCAAAAGATCATTCTCTTTTTCATGGGGGCACCTCTTAAGAAATGTTTATTCCAAATTTTGCCGTGTCAGTGGAGAAAAGGTACTTGTGAAAAAATGGAACAAAATTTTGCTTGTGGTTGCACTACAGATCTTTAATACGGGTGAAGAGAAATTTGTCTGAATTTGCCTGTTGTAATGTAAATAGCTCAGTAAAATGTGCTGCCTGATACTTAGAAACAAAAAGGACCATAAAATTGACATGCTGGTTTTCTGAATTACCACAGAGAGATTTAGTTTACAGCTGCCAGGAAGAGTAAGGGAAGGAAAAGAAGGAAGATACTTCGCAGGTACTATAAATTCTGAACGTCTTCTTGAGGCTATGCTGATGATAATGTTCTAGTGATACTGAAAAGCAGTCAACTTCAAAGTTGGGGGATTTGACACTATTAAATCTATCAGGGGCCAGATTTATTTATATATTTGTGTGCATTTGCATCAGATATTATATTTTCATATATATATTGGAAATACTATAATTAGAAAAGTTCAGAAATTGGAAACATTTCCAGTTTATTGAGGGAAATGAGAGCCAGACAATGTAATATGTATAAGAGTGAGAAATAGCAGAAGAAAGAAGCACATTTAGCACACATTTTTATGGGAAGCATGTAGAATTTTTGCTTTCTGTCCTGCTTGCCTCTCACCAAATAGAAAAATAGACATACCATAAATCCTGGCTCACCAACTCCAGGTGGGCCAACAGGGCCTGGTCTTCCTGTCAAACCAATGTCACCCTTCAAAGAAAGATGTACTTTAAATACGCCTGATTTAGGTGTTTTTATGTGTGCAGCATATAACAACTCATCAGACATTCTGTGCTTGAAATATTACATATAGGAGAATACAGGAACAGCAGAGAAAATCTGAGTGTCCTTAGAGTCATACGGCATGCAAGGCCCAACAGGCACTGAACTGGTGCAGTTTCACAGCTTTAGGGGACAGCCTCAATTCTGCATTTGAGAGAAGACAATGTTGAGTCTAAAAGATTAATTATTCCCTTCATACATCCAGTTATGTACCACTTATTGTCCTTTCCCAAGAAGTCAGTATTTATATCATACAGTTTCTGTTATCTTTATGCCAGTCATCTAAACCAACAAGGCTGTTTTGCCAAGATTAATTTCTGTTTAAGACTGTGGATGTGTTTTTACCTAGCCATAGTCTTCTTGGGTTGAGTTTATTTCAAGCATAACAACTACTGTAAAAAAATCCTTTAAAGTATATAACTAAAATGTACTTTTTGTCTGCAAATGTTTGCAAACAGTTTTGATAACACAGAAAATACCTTTCCAGCACCATAAAACCAGTGCATGTGGTCTTGAATTTTCTTGTGAATCAGCAAGTCTATTAGCTCAGCTGTCTTGGTCCTTAGCCTACAATACATGCAATACCGAAGGTGAGTTTTTTGTACCTTTGGGCCTGGCAGTCCTATTCCAGTCTCTCCAGGCAAGCCAGGTGGCCCAGGGAGACCTCTTTCACCCTTTCAAAGAATGAAAAGAAAACAACTTTGCTTATAAATTGGTGTCTAGGAAAATCAGTTTAACTCACATTGTAGATTAATTTTTAGTGTATCCTGAATTTCAACCCATTGGAATTGTCTTACAAAGTACTCCAACTGTTCATCCTTTCAATGCTTCAAAATCCCCTTATGATAATTCATCTTGTACAAAGATAAGAGATTAAACAAAAGGAAAAATATTTAATATAATGTAAATTTTGTCACTCAGCTGTTCTGTGTACCATTGTTGTCCAGCAGGTGCAAAGAAGATAACAAGAGAAATAATAAATAATGTCCTCTATACCTTTATTTTCAAGTTTTTCTTTGTGACAATATTCCTTTTGAACTAAAGAATTCTTGAGAATGTTCATTTTCAAGAAAAGACTTGATTTGAGATGCCAAACACAATTCCTGTTTGGAACTTAGGGAAAAAAGAGATTTAAATTGAAAACTGAAGAAATGCAATGCTAAGTAGTATTCTGTGACTCTACCATATTTTAACTGTTCATTAATAAAGATGGGAGTGTGATTTGGACTTGAACAATACAAAGAGCAAAGTAATACCTTTCTTAAGGACCTTGTAGAATACAAAAATGACACAATTTGCTATCTGTGTCAAGCTGCATCCACAAGAAGGGTATAGAGTATAAGGATAAATCATATTTGTTATGAGGCTATATTAATACTTTTTAACATTAATAAAGAGAAGAAATGAAGCAGTTCTTGCCTTTGATCCTTGCAGGCCTTCAGGCCCTTGATCTCCAGATTGTCCTTGCAGACCCTATTAAAACAGGAGTGGTTTCAAGCTTTCATAAAAATGGAAGCTTGAAAAACAATCGATTATTTGCTGAAGACTGCATGAAAATAAGAATTTTAAACACATCAGAACTGAAGCTTTGCTTTGTGATGCATGAATATATTCAGTTATTCAACCCAGTTGGAGCTGGTTCTGGTATGTGAGGAGAGAATTTGGCTCTCCCTTTTTTTGAATACAATTAAAGGTAATCTGCAGTCAAGATCTACTGAAACATCTACAATGGGCTAAGCTTCTTGGCCATCAGTCTGAGAGTATTGTGATGACAAGAGACTAAAGAATTTCCATGTGCTTCGTAAGGGGATGAAATAGTTAAGACACTGAAAGAGAAAGTAGTGATTTTGGTTTTTGTGGAACGGTATTTGCTGTGGTCTTTGAGACTGAATGAATTATAAGCATTATTTATTTGTGTAGATTGCTTCTCCTAATTCTTATTAATTTTGCTACATAAGAAGATATATTTTGGGTGCCTTGAACTCAGCAACTCAAAGATTCCATGCCAGTAGGGGTATAATATTGTTTCAGATCTTTGAATTCCAGGAAACCAGGTACTGTTGTTTTTACTGTTGATTTTTCTTTTTTCTTTTTTTTTTTTTTTACCTGAATCCCTCTTATTCCTTGGGGGCCTGCTGGACCTTCAGGGCCCTGAAAGATAAGTGATAAAAAGGATATATTTCTGCATTTTTATATTTTGTTAAAACTACTTTTAGGCAACTGCTTACAAAGGAGTCCTTTTTAGATAGCTTTATATTAAAATAGAAACTAAATTTAGAAGCTCAGCAGTCACAAGTTATTAAATAAATATTTTTAAATTGACTGGTAATCAAAATACAGCATAATGATGAACAGAGCTCATTATAAAGGGCCAGTAATCCAGGATTAAACTCTATTTGCTCTATTTGAAATATTTACAGCAATTATGCAATTATGCACCTAATCTTAAGTTTGGAGTTAGAAACCTTGTTTTCATTTTTATGTCTCATTCCCTTTACTTACTATTTCAAGTGTTCTGCCTCTCTTAAAGTAGAGTTTTACCATTGTTTTAAACAGGCTCAGCCTTGGGCCATAAATGGAATCATATGCAAATATAGAAAGAGCTCAGAAAGTTAGTAAAAATGGTGTCCTTGCTCACCATATATTTCAAAACTGTCATCTGTCAATTTGCCTTAAACCCATCATTGACATTGTTATTTAGAGAATTTAAAAAAAAATAAATTATTTTTCTTTTTGTTTTCTTCTTTTTTTTTTTCTTTTTTCTTTTGTGGTTTAACTGTGTTTCTTGGAAACGCAGAAACTTTGTGGCTACTTACTCTGTCTCCTTTTATTCCTGGGATTCCACATTCACCTCTTTCACCCTGGAAAGGAATAGGAATAAATATTTATAACTTATATTGGCATACCATCCTTATTCTCTAGGTGCTTTAGTTGAAAACCTAAATGTTATTCTATTCAGAACATATTATAGGAATTGTTCTGCAAGTTCATTGAGGAACAGTTACATCTTCTATTACAGCTTGTGGAGCAGCTGCTAAGATGATGTTATTGTTCTTCAGCAATATTTAGAAGAAATACAGCACTATATATAATAAATAACAAAGGCATAAATTCTGACTAAAATAAGTAAGTACCTTCTCTCCTTTATGTCCAGACTTCCCCTGCGAAAACAAAAAAGCATAGCAGGTTGTGACAATATAGAACCCAAAAGTAGGAACATGACTATTGGCTTCCTTAATATTCTACTCTCTTCAAAATAATAGCATTTCAAATAGAAAAGGTGACTCTGAGAAATACGGCAATGATTCGAAGTACTGTGCCTTTTAGTCATGGCAGATGCTGTTGTATGGATAAATAAATTGTATAAACAAATCATTTTAGACTGGAATTCTGGTGATGAAAAAACAGATCAAGAAGAGTTCATATTTCCATCTTAGTGAACAACATGCTAAAATAAGAAAACAAGAAAAAGTCACTAATTAAAAAGGATGCACTGAATAAATAAGAAAGCATAAAGTACAGGGATTCATATGTGAATGAATTGAGAATTACAAACTAAGAGACTGGTCCTACACTTACAGTAACTTCACGAATATAAGACGCACCTGAATATAAGCTGCACCACTGGGATAGGCTGGATTCTTCAATGAAAACGGTGCGGCATATATTCGTGAAATTACTGTACTTCCTATATATATTTCATTCAAATTTTTCACTGCTATTATACACTGGGTCCTTTATTTATCAAATTTAAATAAGTCCAGAATGATGCAGGCAGAGTGTAAATTTCTGTATTGTTCTTAGGTTATCATATTAGAGCAGTTATATGTTTTGGAGGTACTATGTATTATTGGCGAGTATTTTCTAGATCACACATATTAGAAGGAATTCTTCATTTTCATTAAGCAATGAGAATATTTTCAGTTCTTCTAATGTTAATGAATCATAAGATGATAAACCAGAAGTGAAATTTGCTCTTATAACAATGAAAAACAAAACAAAACAAAAAAGTGGTGTTTTGCCTTAAAGGAACAATGCTCACTGGAGAAGAAGAGGGGAAAATTTTTTTTTTTTTACCTCTATTCCATCTTGTCCTGGGATTCCATTGAGACCCGGCTCTCCCTATGAATAATTCAACATCAAGATCAGTGAAATAAAGATAAGACAGATCTTTCTCCTAAATCTAAAAAACCAATCACCTTTGCTCCTTTCAGGCCTGGAGTGCCATCGTCCCCAGTGCGACCCTTTTTACCCTGGAAACAACAAAATACAATTGTTATGATATATGTTAGTAAAAATAATTTTTTTATACAATATATATGCTATTTTTCTCAAACTTAAGATATTTACTTCCCATAGATTTATTTCTCAAAATTTCTACATTTAGTGTAACATTGAAATTTAATATCTGGAAACAGCAAGACCAACTCAATAGGCAGTGCAGTAATTTCACACTGATAAGCTGCACCTATTTCACTGAAGAATCGAGCCGATCCCGGAAGTGCGGCTAATCACCAGGTGCGGCTTATTTATGGACAAATTCTGGCAAAATGCCAACCCGGAAGTGCAAGCCGGCTGGAGAGGGAGCTGCTGCGGAGCTGCAGCCAACTGGGGAGAGAGCTGCCGCCGAGCCACAGCCGGCTGGGCGGGGAGCAGGTGGGTAGCTGCCGTGGAGCCGCCTTGCCACCTTCGCGCTTTGCCAAGCTACTTTGCTGTCTTCGCGCTTTGCTGCCTTCACGCTTTGCCGAGCCACTTTGCCGGCTTCACACAGCCAGCCCGCCGAGCCACCACTTTTGAGTGGCGTGGGGAGCTGCGGCAGCCAGTACCAGGGGCGGGAGTGCCGGGGCCCGCAGCATGGGGAGGGCGCCTGGGGCTGCGTTTAAAGGCTTCACTGGTCTGTGAAAACTGTTTGCAAATTGTGCACCTGACAGCAAACCCTGCAATTGTGTGGTTCTGTTACTAACTCGATACTTTGTTGCACATGGATCCTCACTTCAAAAAAAAAAAAAAAGTGCGACTTACCACCTGGTGCGGCTTATTTATGGACAAATCCCGGCTAGCCAGCAGTGCGGCTTATAACCAGGTGTGGCTTATGAGTGTGAAATTACTGTAATTTTTCTCTTTTGTCTTTGTTATACATAAACAAAACTGTTCAGTTCTTCTCTAAAGAAAAGAAGTGATCAGCTGTTTTTGTAACTACCCAGCTTGTTTTGTTTTGTTTTGTTTTCTTCTCAACTCTTTGGGGTGTATGCTTCTGTGTACCTGCACTTTCCAAGTAAATACAGCAAATATTAACCCAAATAAAACTGTGTTTGCACACAGTAGAGGGGACATTTTCAATTAAAGTGCATTGTACTGTGCTATATAAACCCAGGGTGTCTTTTTGTTAGTGTATGAATACGATATTCAGGTCAAAAGGATGAGGATGGGCAAATCTAGGGTTCTCTTTCAAACTCTGACACTGAACCTTCACCTTGAGCAAGGGCTATAAGGTACTGTAGTGCTTTAGTTCAATGTCAGGGATATAATATCAGATCATTCACTTTTGTGCTCTCTCTTGCTTCCAAACAGCTTTTTGGATATTAATATTTGATTTGAAGCTAGTTAGATCCAGCTGGTCTTGTCTGATTGCAACAGGAAAGGTGTTCCTTTCTGCCTTTCATACTGCTGTGGCTAGAAGGAGAGCCTCGCCACACCACACTATTCTTCCTTCTGTCTGTTCCCACACAGGGGGAATGTTCATGGGATTCTCAGGTCTCTCTGTGCACTTCCTGCTTGTGTCGCCTCTTCATGCAACGTAACTATAGAGGCGTATACATTGACCCTTGAACTTTTGTTGCCTCAGGATTTGGGTTCAAATAATTTCTTTTAAAATTTTCAGCAATGAATGACTTTTAAATTTATACTGTATATCAGCTATTTGAGAAATGACAACTACTTACAGCAGGACCAGGAAGGCCTTTTTCCCCCTTCTCACAGTTACATATATCAACCTGGGGGCACTTTGAATGAAAATAGTACAAATCAGCACATTTTAATGGAAGAGATAGAAAATACATAGACATTTCCTTTAAGTTATTGTATGGCTAGTTTAAATACACCTGTAATAACCAGAAATTGTATTTACATGTTTCACAGAAATCTTACAACTATCACTTTACCACTCAGCCAGAATGTGGCCTCCTACATTCCATCCAAAATTTTGTATCATTCCTGCTTCTGAAATTTAATAATTTTGATAATGGCTTTACCTCCAAACTCCTCACAAGGTCAGTTTATGGGTAAGCTGTCTGTTTTGTTTACATTACTAGGCACTGTAGAGATAGCCAAGAAGATTAAGTAAAAAAGCATCTTACATCTCTTTACTTAATTCCACTGTATGCAGAATTATTCATAGTTTAGCTGTAGCTTGATCTATTAAAAAAATGTGTATGGATATATACTTTTATTTATGCAATTCATAAAACACTTGATAATCTTTCTCTTCTGTCATTTCTACCATCGAGTGTCGCAGTCAAACATCATTATAGTATGTATTTATGTGATTTTTAAGATCTTTTTGAAGCTTTAAGATCATGACATAAATACAGAGTTATCACAGATACTGGGGTTATTTTTGAAGGCAGGATAAGGAATGTAATTTTTATTTTTGGTTTATTTATTTATTAAACCTCTGCTCATCTTGAAGATGTCTAGAAGTGAAGAGTTTAAATATCGTTCTTATCTGAATGTCCAAATTAGTCACAATATATTTTCCAAGGCTAACATTGAGTGTCTTACTGCTTTTACATTGATGGGGAAAAATCAACATGTCAGTAGAAATGAAAGAAAAATGAAGTATTTCAAAGTTTTGTGAACATTCATACTATTTAGCAGTTTGTTTGAGCTGCTTAGGAGAACATTTTTTGTCTGAGATAACTGTGCCTTAAATAGCATTAACATCTTTAAAAGGAAAACAAACTATATTCCCCACAAAATGCCAGCCAGACCTATCAATGCCTGAAGTCATGGTGACACAGGGTGACACAGTTTGACATGGTCAAACTGGAAAAACACAGTGGTGGAGCTTTGAGATCTCACCCTTTTTTAAACCCTCACACAGGAAGAGGATTAAGGATTAGAACTGCCCTGTCTTCAGTTCTGTCATGTTTTCTTTTGCATTTTCTTTTGCACTGAGTCTGTTAGAGGACATGTCAAAAGGTATCAGCAAATTCTTACTAGCCTGAATACTCACACATTGTTTCTTTTTCTTTGAAAATACTTCAGGTTAGCAAACTACATTAGTAGCTAGTAAATAAATAAGTTATTAATTACTAAATACATGAGTAAGTTACCTAAGGATAGCAAATTAAAGCTCTGTCCTGCAAATTCAAAAACATGTTTAACTTGAAGACAATCCCATTAGACTTAGCATTTAACCACCTTCCTGAGCTATCAGTTTTCCTGAATTATGTTTCCATAACACAGGAAAAAAACAAACTTAAAATATTTACCTCTTCCTCAGACAGGTCTTTCTGTAAAAGACAGATATCGAAAATGTTAGAAACTTAAAATCTTAATCCAGCTCTACAGAAAAGACACTGCAAAATGTGAGAATAAATAAATTCAGCAACTAGCTAATTAAATTATACAATTAGTATATTGACTAACATTAATTAAACTTTAATTTCTGAGAAAAATTCTTGCAATCTCTCCATTCTAAAAAATAATTTTAATATTTTCAATTCTTATTATAGATTGTTAACTGAAATCACTGACTCTCCTTATCCAGCCATAATTTTCTAAAATTGCAATGGTAAACATTAATTATTTGGCTCCTTTAACATGTGAAATATACAACTTTCTTCAATGGTATATTGAAGAAATGTGTTTTCAAAGTATTGGAAATAATACAAGATTTACATATGTTCATAACACTATTTCAAGTTCTTTTTCATACATACCATTTCTTTGAGAACCTTCTCCACAGTTTCTTTCTCCTGGAGGTTGAAAACGAACCTGGATGCTGGGACACTGGCCAGGAGCCGGAGCTTGGCAGCATTGCTAACTTCCTCAGCCACTCTGGTCATTCCCATTGTGAAAAATACAATTCCTTGATATTTAGCATCAGCTGTAGCTGCAAAAATATCTGGGTTTCTTGGATGATCCACTCCATCAGTGAAAAGCACGGCTACTTTTACACTACCCAAAGTCCCTTCAGTCATGTAGAGCTGGGTAAGATTCGTTATAGCATAAGTTGTGTAGGTACCATGACCTATTGGGGTGATTGGAGCAATGTGGGATTTGAATGCTTCAGGACCTTTCCAGTCATGGAAACTTTGCTCTATGAAAACAGTGCTGCTGTACTGAAGTAAGGCCATCCTCCAGCGAAGGGTACGTCCAGAACTAAGCTGCAGACTTTTCATTCTGTCCACTGTTTGCAGTACAAAGTTTTTCTGTTGTTCATGATTAAAGTCCTTAGCACTTTCAGAGCTGTCTAGTAAAAAAGCAATTTCCAGAATGCAATCTTCATCTAGAATAAATAGGTATGTAGGTGAGTGGAGTGACTTCATACGAAATCTCATTCTACCCTTACATGTATTCTAGGATTCAAGAGTAGGATTGGAATTATGGGAATTTTTGATGACATCTGTGTTCACAGGTGTGAGCCCTTCATGAAGATAGAGCTGATAGAGGCTGAAGGATTTACTCTAGAAAATGCCCCAAGGAATAAAAAACTGAAGGTGTGTTGATGTCATGTAGTATGAAATGAGAAATGTTGTAGTGTTCTTTTTATTTCATTCGTCATCTTGCCTGGTATTTCACTGTATATCTGACCAACATAGGTGGAAATCATGTACAAGAAAATGAGGCTTACTGAACAAGACACTGGAATGTGATTTGTCAGAGCTGGATATTATCCCTAGTACTAACATATCCAGCAGCAAAAATTTCCAAAAGCAGGCTGTGTAGAGTATTAATTTTCTGAACTACTGATGATATTGCTTCTATGAAAATGGAGTTATATGGGCTGTTATTATTGTGACAGTAATAGGCTCTCAGCCACATCATAATAAAATACAGATGCTATCTACTTTTCTGAAATACAGAAAAAGGGAGGGAAAAAAGGGTAAAAAGACAAAAGTGCAAAAATAAGGTATGTGCAAATGTAGGATGAGGCAAACCTGGCTGATTGTAGGCACCTTAGAAGGCAAGTTAACCATATAGTCCAGAATCCAAATAAATCAGGATGGTTAAAATCACACCAGTTTTAAAATTACTATATTCACCTTGATCACTTGGGCTGGGATATTTTTCTACAGTATTTGACAGAATGTGTTTAGGTTTTGATCTTCTCAATCCATATATCTTCTCTTCCCTGAGATTTTCTGCTAAAAACTCATGATGTTCAAGTATCCACAAAAGCCACCACAATCTGAGGAACATAATTTGTTTGTTTCCTAAACAACACAAATACAAAAGTACATCGGTAAAAGGATGATCAAACATTATTAAATTTTACTTCAACGGGTTGCTTAGAAATCTTGGTTTTTTGAACTGTCATCCCTAAAAACAAGCTGATTTTGCTTTCTTTGGGTAAAACAGTTTCAAAAACACATAATAAATAATAAACAGAGATATACTGGAATGATTTTCAAGCATAGTGCATATCATTCGAGTACATTACAAACTAGAGACAGACTTTTACAAACACACTTCAGTTCTCTCTCACTGCTTGGTATTGTAGTTCTCCAAAACCTTAGCCATGGCTGTACTTGTGGGGATGCACTGTGAACCCCAAGGGTAATTCAAGAGGTGGTTTTTTTTGAACCTGTTTTTTCCAGAGCTGACATGGAGAGGAGGCACTGAGGCAAGCCTCAGTTTTTCCCTATTCTCTTAAGAACTGAGGGTTGTGCACATTCCTCCCTGCTTTCCCAGTCCCCTGGCCTCAACAGTCCTATGGAGGAGCAGTCATGGCCTGAGGGTACTGTCAAGGCATGAATGTACCTGCTGTGCAATCTGAGGACGTGGGCCCAGAGTTTTGAGCCTAGGCTCAACAGCTACCTACTGATAGGACTTTTTCCTTCTGAAGGAATTGTTTGTCCTGACCTCACAGAGTAGCTCACAGGCTGCTCAGGGTCTGATAAATCATTCCTGCTGCACTTTGGTTTCATTGCCATCTCCCTGCAAATTCTCCCCACATAGCTACAGTGCATACCAAAAGGGCAGTTAGGTGGCAAGAATGAACCTCCCAGGACTGACCATAAGTCATCTGACTCACAAAATTCCCTAGCACAGCCTTGTCTGCAGGCTTTCTTGGCTTCTGATAGTTTAGGGTGGGAATTCCTGTGCCCACAGACATAGGAGGCAGGGGGTCCTTACCTCAATGCTCCTAAGCAAAAGGCGGTGCAGAGATGCAAGATGCTGCTCTGGGCTTGCTGGCAGTGGTGTTGCCCTCCCTGTGATGGGTGAGAAAAGGAGGGATAAAGCAGGCAGCAAGCTCCTGCGAGAATCAGTGTCTTATGTCAGGAGGAGCCAGCAGAAAGGAGGAAAGGCAAAGAACAACAATCCTGGTGGCTCCTCCTCCTCCGCACCCACCCACTCCTCTCCTCCCCCTGAGATTATGCATGTGCCTTCTTGATTTAGCCCCCACAGCTGTTTACACACAAAAATCCTCATCCATAACTTGGACATGAGTGGAAGAGGGCTGTTCTTACCCTTCCTTACACACCAGCCCAGTTATGTTCACTCTCTTCTCCCATCACACACTTTACCCTCATACTTTTGCACATCTCTCACGCTGGACTGGGCAGCTTTTTGTAATGGGCATCATGTTGTCAACATCATCTTTGCAGTTGTTGCCTGTAGGATCCCTTTCAAACCTAAAAGAATTTCCTCATAATGAGGGATTACTCTTAACTATCGAACTGAAAAGATATTTACTGTCCCATGAACTCAGCCAACTGGAATTTCAGTTCTTGGTGAAACTGTCCAGCAAAAGGTGGTCAAAACAGGCAGGCCAGTCTGAAAACGTGTTTCTGCAGGTTTGTCACACATCTCCTTTTAAAGACTGTAATATTAGAGAACAATGACTGACACATAGTATGATGCCTTCAAAATCTAAGCTAGATGGCTAAGAATCCTGAAGGCTGTCTCTTTTACCAATGGTTGCAGCTTGTCACCTAATTCTTCAAAGAACCTCAGAAAACTTTGCATTCCAAATTAACATATTAAACAAATAGCTTTCTTCACAGAAGTACCTTTTTTCTTTTACTGTGGACTCTTCATTTTCCACCAACAGCACACAAAGAAGACCCAGTGCTAACTGTTGTCCTCCTTTCCATCTTCAGTGTCTACCAGCTCAGCCCACTTATCATAGGCACAGCCAAGGCAGCTGAGGAGATTGTGGGGAAAGAATGCAGCTTTGGCTCCAGTTTACATAGATGAGAAAGACCAGTAGGAGACAATGCAGTTGAAAGCTGAAGCCATTTGCTATGGTTCTAACCTCATTTTCTATTTTCCATATTTGCTGGTAATTACAGTAATTTCACACTCATAAGCCACACCTGGCTATAAGCTGCACTTCTGGGTAGCCGGGAAGACCACGGAATTTGTCCATAAATAAGCTGCACCAGGTAATAAGCCACACTTTTTTAAAAAAAAAGCGAGGATCCATGTGCAACAAAGTAATGAGTTAGTAACAGAATCGCACGATCGTGGGTTTTCTGTCAGGTGCACAATTTGCAAACAGTTTTCACAGACCAGCAAAGCCTTTAAACGCAGCCCCAGGTGCCCTCCCCGTGCCGGGGGCCCCGGCACTCCCGCCTCCCACCTGCCTGCCCCGCTCGGCGGCGGCCCCACCGCCTGCTTGCCCCGCGAAGCCCACTCCCCATCCACCCCCTGCCTGCCAGGCCACGGCTCCGCGACAGCTCTCCGCCCAGCCGGCTCGCATTTTTGGGTTGGCATCTTGCCAGAATTTGTCCATAAATAAGCCACATCTGGTGATTAGCCACACTTACGGGATCAGGATGATTCTTCAGTGAAATAGATGTGGCTTATCAGTGCGAAATTACTGTAGTCCAAAATTAGTGAACTAGGATGGCTGAATGCAGCTCTACATATTGTATGGCTGCTTATCCTTACCTAAACTGAAACTAACTCAGCTACAGCTATTTTGCCACAATTACAGCTAAGAAAGAATTTTCTTTCAGGGCTGGAAAGGATTGATGTTTATTTCTCTCCAGCCACTTTGATTTTTCTGTGCTGAGACTGTCACATTCAGATTTTGATTAAGGCAAGGAATGAAAAGGAAGTATCTTCCCATTTAGGAACATAAATGATATGGTGTTTAACTGAAATAGGTATAATAAATCTCCCATAGCCCCCAAGTCCTACTGAGAAAAAATTCTGATTTTAGCAAGAAAAAGTATGTTATTTATAGTTGGGATTGTACACCTCCCATAAGCTAAACATTGTCCTTTCCTTTTATTGGTGAATAATATTTACCTTCAGGACAATTTTTTTTCCTGTTTTTTCTTGGCCAGGTGCAACTTTAAAAGCTTAGTGAGGCCTCCACATTTTTATACCTGTTTGCATGGTATTATTCTGTCCAGAATTCCAGCTATGTGACATAACGCAGTGCAGTTCTAGACTTGCGGTCTTCTGTGTGAAGTTCTCAATGTCTACACTATTATTATAGTGACAGCTTATTAAAATCTGAATGATACCAATGTAAAATATGTATGCTGTGATACATCTGAAATAACTCTTAGAAATAAAAATTAACAGCAAGACTTCTTGCCTCATTTACCACAAACTTTACTAAGTGCTTAAATAAAATAAATGCCTTAAAACCTATGCTAAGGAACATTCATGCTGTCATTTAAGTGTTATAAATTTATTACTGGTTTTTTTTTTCATAAAAGAGTAAAAAAGTATTTTTTCTTGAGGAATATAGTCACCAGATGCTTCAGCACACAATTAATTGCATTTCCATTCCACTCATATTTAAACATATTTAAGTATCTTTTACATCTCTGAGAGATGACATTATAAACTTCTGTACTTAGTTGACTAAATTGGGCCCAGCTCTCGTACCCCATACATGCTTCCAACATTAGGACTGGTAATCTTTGCAGGAGTTAAAGATTAGCATGAATATAAGGCTATGTTGTGATTGCACCAATTGATACAGCTGCATATTCAGATCTCTGGATTTTTTCCATAACTGTTTGAAATCCAAGAGTTCTCAGCTGTCTGATCTCAGTATTTCAAATCTTTGAAATGAGGTCTGATACATTTTTTCAAAGAATAGAAGGATATATGAGAGCTATTTAAAACCACATATAAATAGGTTATACTCAATCAAAGGGAATTCCTTATCATTTTAGAACTGTGAGGAAAGGCATAATGAAGAAAGATCTGCAAGATCTTTTTGCAAGTGTGTTTAAGCACTTTTAGGAAAGGAAAAATAAAAGGTTATATTTATACCCCTTTGTTGGTGGAATTACCATTGCATAGGTGGTGGAAGCTTCAGAGTGATATGAAGTTGCAAGGGTATGTTGAAGGGACGTTGAATGAAAAACTGGGGCTTAGATGCCACTTGCTGTGGTGTCTCATGACCTCTTGTGTCAGCAACAGCCCTCACTTACTAATTCCTAATGGGTAGAAATAGCAGCAAGCCTGCTTGTTTCAAACTTCTTTCCCATTCTCTTCTTTGTCTGTCCCTCCCTTCTGTCTGTGGGTAGCTCCATTACACACACTCTTGAGCCTGATCAAGCTGAACTGTGACTCCTTCATCTACTGTTTAACAAAATTCAATACATTATTGAGAAGTGTTGAGTAATTTCTCTTAAGATAGAGTAACTAATGTCTTCCAATATGACTTCATGTCACTAGAATGTGATAGAGTCCTGACTAGCCCTTTGGCTGTCCTACAAGCCTGCAACATTGCTGGATATAGAGTAATCATGTGCCAGCCTAGCTGGCAAAATACAATCTGAATTTTTCCATATGCTAAAGGAATACTGAACCATTGTGAAGGCTCCTAGTTTGTGGCAGCAGCATGAAGCAGACAGACCATGCCTTTGCTCTTCCCCTGCTCTAATGGGAATTTTTTTTGGTCCCAAAAAGCTTGACATGATGTTCCTGAAATATGTTTGCATTTTTTTGCTACCTCAGTGTGCATAATTCACATATCAAGTCTGCTGTGAACTGTTAAAGATATGCACATGCTGCAAAATCTTCTGGTGTTTCATGGCCTCAAGATAGTCTTGACCATTTAACCTGACTGTATCATGGTGTAATGGTATTTCTCTATTATACATGTTAGTACATGACCAAAGTGCCCAGAAGAAACAAAGACCTACCTGACTTGAACTTGTAATGAAAGCACATCATTTACAATATTTTGAATCCAATACTAAGGAGCAATGTTATAAAGAATGGGTTTCACAGTCCTGTAAGTTTTATCACATATGCAAATTTTGAGAAAAACAGTTCAAAAGTTCAAATACTTGAAGGAATTGAACAAGAAATTTTTTTAAAAATCAGAACTTTACTGAGGATTGTATCTCAAAAAAGACGAAATAAAAACCTGTATTTCACCTTTTTACTACAAAATGTGTTCTAGTGAATTTCACAGCCCAGGATTCAACTGAGCAGTCAAGTAAGCATGGTTAAATCTTGACAAATCGACTTCTGTTTGTCAAATCTTGAGGCTACAGTTTAATTTTTTTTTAATATGGATTTATGTTCTGCAACTTCACCTGGTTGTTCCATATGAACAATGTTAATCTAATGGCACAGCCATATAAAAGAACAGTAATGAAGTCTTGGTGTACATGAAGGCAGTTGCAGAACTATTGATTACAACAAAATCAAAATTTTGTCTATGTTTTGGTACAAATCTTGAACATGTAGTCTGAAAGAGCTGATCAAAGCAAATCAGCTGTTTTCCTCTGAACCCACTGTCAAAGAAAATGCTGTAAGCAAAGGCTTTGATGGCAGAGACTTGCTCTTTATATAGTTCCCAACAGATTTTAATGATTCTCTGAGACTGGAGCAGTAAACATTTTTTTCTTATGCAGCTGATATGAACGTGGCTCTCTGTTTTCCTCTTTTTTAATACTATACTTCTACAATGTTTTTCAGGAGGTGCGGCAAGAAAAAGACTCTAACAAGGCATAAAAGGGAGGAGGCTGTCTTCAGTACCTTCCTATTTGATCCTATTTTATCTAGAGACAATACAGCCAAAAACTCACTCTGAGCATTTTGGTGATAAGTAAATTACTCATAATCTTCATGCAGTATCAATCAATATCAAAGCTTTTGTTTTGTTTTTAAGGCATTTGTTTATTTCTAATTTTATTCTAATAATTCTCCTTTTATTTTCAGTTTCCCTCACCAAGAGATATTTTCTATCTTACATCCTATGTATGTAAGCAAATCTACACATAAGCAAGTTGTTTTCAAAAGTATTTGAAGCATTTAACTTGAATGAAAGCATGCTAATAAAATACTACAGCTACATTTTAACATACTAAATATTTGACTTAACATTTGGTAGTACAAACATGAACATTTAACTAGATCAAGAATACTTTTAAAATTAATTCTTTCTTAAAGATTTTATTTGCTACATTGGTGCCAATGAAAATGTATTTCACAAGTAGGGTAATTTCACGAATACAAGCCGCACCTTTTTCATTGAAGAATCCAGTCTACCCCTGTAGTGCGGCTTATATTCAGGTGTGGCTTATTTATGGACAAATTGTGGCAAAAGGCCAGACCAGAAGTGCAAGCCGGCTGGTGAGAGAGCTGCCACGGCCCGAGCCACCCACACATAGAATGGGAGTTTAAGTATAAATATAAGTTTGAGCATAAGTTTAGATGTAGGTTTGAGTTTTAGAATAAATAAGTAATAAGAAAGTTAGTCAGTGAGTTTCAGTGAGAGCTGCAGTGTTTCAGTAAGTAAAAGGTCCCAGATATTAAAGTAGAAGAACAAGTTCTAATGAAGGTTGAAAACATACTATTGTTTTTAGAAGAGGCTCCAGAAGCCCGATTCCAGACAGTACTTAGTCAAAACAGAACTTGGGTGATAATGTTGCTTACATTTTTTAGATAGAACAAGATAGATCATATACGAAGTTTATGCATATCCTAGCGTGTTAAGAAATTAGGATTTTCATAGGTTCAGAGAAAAAATTTACGTGTTAGCTTGTTAGAAAAACCCTATAAAAGATTACGTATTGGGGAGAGCCATTGCTCTTTGCCATTGCTATTGCTATTGCCTTTGCTATTGCTGTTGCCTTTGCCTTTTACCTTTTGCCACCGCCGTGCCTGTTAG